>JAVJIX010000092.1:1360000-1537500 GCA_036785185.1 Paratrypauchen microcephalus
AAAGATAGACAAAGAAAGGAGCCTAGTGGAAGTTGCAGTGACAGGGGGATGGGAGTTGATGGATTAAGTGAAAAAAACGTAAAAACAGGGAGCATATTAAAAATTGTGTAACGTGGGCCCTTTAAACAATAAACGCACACCAGATTTGATCATTATGAGCTGCATAAATGTGTGTGTCAGCGCGCTCCATCTGTCATCCGCGTGACACAGTGGGGCTCCCAAGGGCCCGGACAGCCTCTCCCATGGGTGCTCTCTGGCTCTGATCCATCTATCTGTGCGTTATTTTCTGATCTATGTTCTAATGTTTCCTCATTGCAAGCCTGGAGTTGTGTTTTGTTTCATTCACACATGTTTAACACACAAACCCTGCATATTTAGGCTGAATTCTTCTCTCAATCTGAAAACACCCTGTTCCACCTTGTGGTCATGGGGTAATACAGGAAGTGCTCCACTGAGGTTTTAAAGGTCCTGTGGCATGAAATTTTCACTTTCTGGGGTTTTTGAACATTAATGTGAGCTCCCCTACCCTGTTTAGCCCCCCCCATGGTTAAAAAATGCAAAATGTCTAAACTGAGCATTTGCGATCCTTTTCTGCGTTACAAAAAATCGGAGCTCAAACGGGCGATTTTGAACAAGGAAACTTATTGACGTCAGAACGAAAAAAGAAATGCAAATGCAGTTCCACCCCCGTCTGTCTGTACTCAGCGTCTCTGTAAATCACGCCCAGAGAGTTTCAAATCTCTCCCCCCGTGCAAAAACAAGGAAATGGATCAGCTGAGGGCTCAGAGCGAGAGGGAGAGTTTGGCCACGCCCCCACCCTCTACTATTGGCCAGCTCTTTTCTCCTCATTTGCATTCAAGCAACAACGCCCATTATAGAGTGTTCAGAGTGAGAAAAATGACTCTTTCTCATCTTATCTCTGTTTCTCATGCACTGAGTGTTGATTTTGAAGAAGGATTCATTTACAGTATTAGGGAACCATTAAGGAGCCATATAAAAGCATCAAGAAGTACCATGTCATGGGACCTTTAAGATCTATACACCTTCAGTCCTGGAATGGCCAGTCTCTACTGAACTAACCCTAACCCTAAGTACAAGGCAGTACTTGAAAAATACCAATATCAACATTTTGAGCTTTGGAGATATGGACAAATAAAACCTGTTGTAAATATCAATTATATTTGATTGTAATCAAGAAGTAGTTTATGAAGAAAAGAAATATTGGAAATTGGAAATGACAGAAAGTAGAAAAAACATATTGATGACATCACACTAGGAAGAAAGTCTAAGATCTAAAAGTTCAACACAATTTACATGTAAGAAATATATGTTTGGTTACACTAAACATGATTTCAACAAAATAAAGATCTTTTTTTTATTTATTTGTATTTGTCATATAATAATTTCTGTGTACATTAGAGGAGTTTTTCTAGCTAACACATTGGAATTCCCTTGTGTGATGTCACAAATTCCAGTAATAAGTAAAATTTTAGATGGCAGCAGTCTAAAAATATAGACCAAAAAATCTCCAAAATTGGTTAACAAAAAATGCATTGCACTCTATGGAACAATTCTAAGGGGTCTTCTTATTATAGATCCAGTGGCCGCACTCGCTAGCGCTTTTAGCGGAGAAAATAAGTCCAGCGGCAGAAATATTTCTTAAACAGTGAGGCAGATGTGATTCCTCTTCACCATGTATTTTTGAGTGGAGTTTGTTCTGTTTTCCTTGTGTGAGTAACATCAGCACACCTGACAGGGCTCCTATAGTAAAGTTGTGTGTGTGTGTGTGTGTGTGTGTACACAAGCAACCGGGCCATGCTTTGGCCCAACTCCTCCTTGTTTTTGTTTGTTTTGTAGTACTTTTATTAGGAAATTGTCCTCTTCATTTCACCTGTCCTTACATCAGTCACCCATCAGTCCCTCTTACCACCACCAACAGTCACACTCACACCACTTTCTTACTAGACAATGTGGATGAGGCGTCTTGCCTAAGGACACAGTTTTACCATTGGTGTCCCACTGCATCACCTGAGTTTCCCAGCGGTCTCTGTGAGTTTCGTAAAATGGGTCAGAAGGAGGTCTGAAGGAAGGCATTCGTCGAAATTTAGGTTATTCAGCATTTTAATGTAAAAATAGGAGAATACAAACGAAATGGTGACGTCAGACATCTTCAGGTGATCACAATCTTCAGTTGCATAGCAGCGTTTGGCAGAGAGACGTGAAGAGACCTCCCAGTGGGGGTCAGATCACACACACACACACACACACACACACACACACACACACACACACAAAATCACCACAACGGACTGTCTTTAAATACAGTACAGACCGTTGAATACGTATGACATCAGCAACAGCTAACCTATAGGAGAATAGTTTAACTATGCAGACCATGTAGAGAACTTCCCAGCTTTAGTTGATGTCAGCCAGTTACAGAGTTTCCCAATAGTTTGAATCAGCCAAAGTATTGATGGATAGGGAGCAGGTGATGTTGCCAACACAGCCCAGGATAGCGTATGTGAGTATTGAGTTACGCTGAGCTGTTCACAGGACACTGGGTTAAAACACAGAAGAGCTAGGTGGAGGTTATAAGTATACAGAGATTACAGTTTTCATATGTAAGTACACATGTAAATTAAATATGAGATCCCACATCTCCCATCCAAGTACTAACCAGGCCCAGCCCTGCTGAGCTTCTGAGATCTGACGAGATCAGGCTTTGACAAAATGTTTTCATTGTAAAATTAATGCTCACTTGAAGACCAGGAAAAATACATAAATATATTATTATACTGTTCCATAGGTCTTAAAGCATGATTGTCTAACCTCTCTGCTTCTGCAAACTAGTGTGTCACGATATTCAAATTTCAAACTCAATTTTGATACAGAAAAGACTCGATACCACAATGATAATAAAAACACAATTTCTTTAGAATGTGATTTTCAGCATTAAAAGCTAGTACTTTATTTTCTATTCCCACGCAGTGTAATTCCTCAATGGTCCAGGTAGGTTCCATAGTGGTCCATGGGCATATAGTAGTCTAGGTGTTCCGATACAGCGCAAGATCATTATTTATTTATTTAATTTTCTTCATCCAACTGGAATTTAACCCCATTTTATTTTTCATCATTGAATCTTAGCCAGTGCAGTCCTTGCTCACTCTGCTTGTAACATTAATTAATTTATTTTTACTTGATTACACTGCAAAGAGCATTCACGCAGTTACTGTGACATCTGCTGGCAACAGTGGGGAGTGTGAAGCAGTTCAGATTAGGCTAAAACAATAGCTGCTGGCACCAGAGTTGATTATTAGCAGGAAATCTATGTCATAGTGGAGGCAATATCAGTAGAACAACGATCTGGTGAAGGTGTGTGGACTTTAAAAATACAGATGTCAGGACATCAGCAGAATGAACAGTGTCATCGCAGACAGACTCAATATTATGCAAATCAAATGTAAATCACTCCAGCTCCACACATTAACACTTGTCACGCTAAACTGGTGTGTCAGTTGTGTGGTGCGTGCAGCCTGTTGGAGTGACAGTGGAGCTGTGGTCACATTTGGGCTCTTTCACACTTGTGTGTCGAACGTGTTTTTGTTTTCATTCAGAAATAGATAAATAAATAAATGAACTCTTGTATTTGCGCAGAGTTCGCCTCGTCGCCAGCTCTGTGCGCACTTAAACGTTCACGTGCGCGCGCAATGAGACAAACTCGCCCGAGACACTCGCACGCACGCACGCAGACAGAGCGGGCTGGTGGAGCCGCGTGCGCAGGACGATTTGGTGGCACCAGGTGATGCCACATGAAGACGACAACGTGTGCCGTCCCTGACGCTGTTGCGTTTGGGTGAAAGACTCACTGAGCCGAGAGAGCCGGAGCCAGAGCACACTGCACGAGCGCGGAGCTGTTGACACGAGCGGAGTTTTGTGGCGCGTGGAAGTTGGTTTGGAGATTGACGCATCAGTGCCTCCTCCTCTGGACGCGCGTTGTCTATTTTTTTGAACGGGAGGATGAAGTCACCCTCATGAGCTCCTCTCCATCACCAGCGCTCCTCTAGCCAAAGAGAAGCTCGCTCCGGAGCCCATATGTTTAATTAAAGAGTCTGATGTGTAAGTACCTCGAGCCAGTGAAGCGTGGGCGGCCGGCTGCGGGCTAAACACTGCGCTCCGCTCCAAGCTCCGTGCGCACTGCCTCCTTTTTAACTTCTGTTACGCGCGAGGAGGAGAGAAGAGAGAGGGAGCACGAGCGCGCGCAGGAGTGTGTGTGTGTGTGTGCGCACCCGCGCGCCGTGTGTTTTGATGTGATTTGTGACGGAATCCCCTTCTTCAGTCTCCAAGAAGCGGTGAGCGGTGCGACATCAGCAGCGCAGCGCGGCAGGATCAGCAGGAGGACGAAGAGGAGGAGGAAGAGGAGGCGGAAGCGGCACCGCGCGGACCTGTCCACGAGCTCTCACTGCGGAACGCCGCTGGAGACTCCACAGCAGCGCATCTTGTGGAGCTCACATTCCCCAGCTTTCGCTCAGTGACGCGCGGAGGCGCTTCTGCCGCTCTTACGGAATATAACGCGAGCGACAGTGCCAAGGCAGACAGGTGGATTTACCGCGTGGGCTTTTGATGGATCCTGCTTCACGGACGTAGTGATTGGGCACGAATGGAGTAACAGGCTGCAATGTCACTCCGCCTGGCCGCCAGGAGACATGTGTCACGGGAATGGGGTGAGTGCTCCTTGTTTTCTCCCCAAAAGTCGCGTTGAACGAGCAGGACGAGTCGCACGCGCGGCAGCCTATTTTCAGGTTGACTTTGTGCGGAGCTCAAAGTGGAGCAGCGACACAACCTGCTGCTGTTGCCCCACTTAACGCACCGGAGCGCCGCGTGACGGCCACTGGCGCCACAGGCTCTTTTTGACGTTCTCACGTACCCCTCACGCGCGAACGCACCTATTTGTCTTTTTTACTCCAGTTTGAGGCTGTCGTGTTTCGTGCGCGCGCACTCGGGCACATCAGCCAATATTCAAGTGTTTATGATGTCCCCAAATATAGCACCGGTGATGCTGCCTACCCACGAGCTGCTCAAAATAATCTTTATGTAATGTCAGACACATTCAAGTGAGAGCTCCAGCACGAAATAGGAACCAAACCAGAACTCAACCAGGACTAGACGCAGAGAGAAAGAGAACGGAATTTGGCAAGGACAAAATCAAGGACTAAAAGACAGAATCTATAGCCACGGAAAATGGGATTAAATCAAAGGACTAAATCAGAACTAAACCAGGACTAACTCAAAAACAACCCAAGCCATAATAACCCAAGGTCTAATTTAGGCACTGAAAAAAGAGCTAGAATATAAAGATAGAAAGACTAGAATCTAATCTGGAACTAAACCAGGCAATGCTTCAAATCAAACCAGACTAAGTGAGAACCAATTCAGGACTAGACCAACACCAAGACCAAGACTAACATCCAGTCATGGATCACAAATGTATAAATGACAAAATTAATAAACACTTAAAACTTTAAACCTTTACAAGTCCATAATTAATTCACTCCCCACATTCATGATAAGCAAATGTATCTTAAAAACACGCAGTAATATCACCAGTGGGCTCAGCTCTCCACAGATCTGACTTACAACTGTAACTTTGCCTGGTTGTGGTACTTGCTTGTTTGCATAGATACATTTAATGCCAAACTTAAGAACATTCTACGCAACGCAATAGCATGTCCATGGAGACACACGGTGCTGCTTTAATTCAACTAAGGAATGTGCAATTGGATTTAACTTACCTGAAGCTGGAGTTGTCCCAGCACTAACCCCGGGTTAGATTTTGGAGCTGTCAAGAGTTGATTCTGTGATATTATATAAACAGGGACGTTTCTGAGAATTCAAGGGCTCCTGGGAAAGTTTTTTTTTTTTCCAGCTAAAACCCCCAATTCTAAATAAATACACCCTTATTCTGTAGTTTTGGGGCTGTATCATTTGATTATGCTCATTTAACTGTTTGTCAATAAAAATACACTTTAAATTATTATTTTTATTTATTTATTTATTCATTTACTTGGAAGGGACAATGCATATTAATGAACGCACAATTTGTATAAGATCACACAAACCAACGTAAATATGCCGGATTTAGCACAGTGCTAAATAGCCTTAAAGGGCCCATATTATGCTATTTTCTGATGTATACACTCTAAATATGAATATGTTAAAAACAACACAACATGTGTTGAATTTCAACACATCAATGAGTTCTATTTGGGACATCACAACTTGTGTTAATTGTGACACAGTTGATGTGTAAATATACTGACACATAAGCTGTGTCAATATATTGACACAAGGATGTGTATTCATGTGTCACTTTGAACACAGTTATCTGTTAAAATGCTATTTACACATTAGTGTGTTGCTCAGAATTCCAGGTACCCAACACAAACATGTGTCATTCCACAAAGTTCATCAATATGAATAAAGATGAAGATACAATTAGAAAAAAGGAGTTTACTTTGAAATATTTATTTATGCAATATATTAACAGGCTCAAATATTTACAGTGAAAAAAATCATTAAAACATACCTTAATGTAGGCTTAGTCGAATACATTAACATTTTAAACCCTTTTTAAAAAAGTTACTCAAAAGTTGGTTGGGTCATTCTACACCAAATCTCCAAATGCCCCACTCGACCATCTCACATTTAACTGGATAGATTGCAGGAGATTCACACACCAAATATAAGGACTGCATTTGCTCATTACAGAAAATGAATTTCAGTGTCTCAAGAATGGAGATATACTGAAAAGTATTAGCTGTTAGTGATTGTTTGACTAACCCACCTCTTCTGGTGGTGTCAGATCTATGGCCTAGGAAGACCTCTGCTGGCTTCACATGTGAGGATTCACTTTAAAATATTTAGTCATTTTGTACGGGTTATCCAAATGATCAAAAACATTTCGAGCACTTTCAAATTCCTTCATCAGTGAGACAACACCCTCATTGTCCTCTGATATTGACAAAGTTCTCAGTAATGACATAGTGGATTGTTCTGTCCAACAGTTCTTTAGTGCAAGTTACACTCCTTTGTACATCACTTAAAGCCCCAGTGTGTAGGATTCGTGGTGCATAGGTGGATGGTGCTATTGCACTTTCTGTTTTAGCTACGGCAGACCTCGAGGGTCACCCGGGCGCGCCGTAACGTGGACAGCTCTCGTACCCGCGCACGAGCTGCGCGCCGCTACTGTATAAATAAAACGCGGTCCCGGGTTTTTTTTTTTTTTTCTCATGAAAACACACATTCCTGATCATGTACCATGACACTCTACACATCAAATGAAACCTTACAGTCTCCTCTTTTTGACTATGCAATTCATTTCCCTGCACAACAAACACTCCCCGAGCACATGGGGCTTTTATACAGAAAAGCACAAAACGAGGTTAGCTTACCTTAGAATGCTTTGCACAGGTCAAACTCTGTATTTCACCATAAACTTGCTCTCAATTTGTCCGTAAGGATCCAGCAAATAAAATCCAGTAAAACAATTTAGTCCAAAACACGTGTTAGATCCATTACGACGTCTGATCCGGCAGCATGCTTGTGTTGTTTACCCAAAACCACGAGCCTTGCCGAAGGCGAAGGCGGAGCCCAAATGTCCTTCTGCGGCTCTCGTATTCAAAATGGCTGCCTCTGCATGGGGAAGATCCCCCTTTTATGTGACTATATCTAAGTCCAAAAGAATACTTTGATTTCATGATGGAAGTGAAAAGGCTTGGAAAACACTGTATTTTTGAATGGGTATCTTCAATTTCAGTAATTAACGGGTAAAAATCTTACACACTGTCCCTTTAAAGTTGTATTTGAGGCAGAGTACATCCGAGCAACAAAGGCAGCTGCATAGTTAGTTAGTGGAGGACCTTTGTATATGCCTGATTCATCATCTGTGGCCCCATCAGATACTGCGGTATCTGATATCAGACCTGCTTCTTTGATGTTTTTTGTTGTTGTGTGATCTGAAGTGTGGTCAGATAAACTGCTTGTGTTACCAGATGAATGCTCTCTTGAAAGATGTTTTGACAATGAATTAAGATTATGATAGGTACGTTGGCAGCCATTTTGACTGCAGATAAGAGTACAGTTCTGACCATCAGATAAACAATGTATGGAGATGCCAGCGAAGTTTGAACTGGCATTTTGCATACAGGACAAAGATACATTCTGATATTTTTAAGCCAAAGCCTGAACTTTTCCATGAAGTTCCAAAACTTTGTATCGTCTAACAGTCTTTGACACTGGCAAGTCATAAATGTGCTCAAAAAATATGAAAACTGATGCTAGCTGAACAGGATAAGCAACATTGCATACCCAGTAGAACTTGAAAAGCTTGTCCAAAGCACAGGTTAAGCTGTCATCATGCAGTGGAATTGTGACTCTGTCATTTCTGCCAACAATGACAAACTGTCGTGCTGGGTTCGTCAGATGGCTGATGCAGACAAGCTCAGGCTGCGTCCTTGAAGATCCCTCATCGGAACTGCAAAGGGAGGGGATGCTGGTCCCATACTAAAAAAAGTGTACACATTTATTATACACATCATTCTGAACTGGAGCCTATTCATTATGTGCGTTCATGGTGCACATATACTACATACCGGCACAAAGTTGATCAGGAAAGAAATAGCCGACTTCACACTGCATCGGGCTGAGTTTGATCCTTTTCCTGAAGCAGTTGGTGGAAGTAGGTGAGTCGGAATCTGTAAGGTACTGTAGCATACCTGATCTATTTGAAGGACATAAGCAAAAAGTTAAATATGTTAAATATGTGTACACAAAAAGTAGAGGAAAAGTTGCCTGGAAGAATCCATGACTCATCGCTGTACCAGCGGTGAGTCTGGTAACGCTTGGTCCAAAATGCGCTGCAGTTGCGCGTAGACAGACAGCTAAGTGAACCAATCAGAGATTGCGCCATCTTGATTCAAAACTGTGGAGGAACTTCCGCTGCCTAAGACTTTGCGGGCAAAGGCGGGTGCACTGACTTCACCATCTTTGAACGAATCAGAATCGCGGAGTCCGTTTTTAACCGGAGGAGCGAGGGTGGATGGAGGGTGTCCAAATGGTATCGTGCTGTATAGGAAATACAGAGAGATATCATTTGGCTGGCCAGGTAAGAGGAAAAGCATTCAAAACATGAAAATTGTTTACCATCATTCTGGTCTCCAGCCTGATCAAGTAAGGACGACACAACTCCCTTATCTAGAGCAGCAATCTTCTTCAGGTTGGGGATGAATGATGACTCCCACCTCCTAATGAACAGCTCTGCTTTCCCCTCGAAAATTTTCACAAACTCTGTGTCCAGCTGATACGGGAAACATAGGAAAATAAGTTTAACTGTGTAGTCCTGAATTCTCTTCACACAGTATCATTACATCCCCTGTCCTTAGACCCTCATATCAACTGAGGAAAACATGCCAAGAAAACCATTAATAGGGGAAAACACAGGAAACCTCAGAGTGTGCAACAGAGAACAGGATACCTCATCTAAAACTAAAGGCATAGATGTTTTTACACAGGACAATTTGCCACATGAAATAATATTGATGCCCCAATCAAGCTTGTTTTATAAGAAAAGCAATGAACTTACAGAAAAAAACAAGTACGTATCAATAAAGAAAAGACTCACCAGACTCGGGATATATAAAATAGCCATCATATGTGATCCCTCAAAATACTCACATTTTCAGTGTCAGTTTGTGGTGCTGCACACTCCTCTAACTCCAAATGGATCACAGTGGATACCCATGCTTGGAATCGGTCATGATCCTTAATATCTACGCTACTGTCACAGTCAACGTAGTCTTTGAAGTCGCTGTTGTAGTGTAGAAATCTTTGTATTTCCACTGGGTTGGAGAACTCTATGTGACAGGCTTGTAAAAACTGTGAAGCACTGCAAATGGAAAAAAAAAACTTTCCTGCATGTTTCAGTGCCATCTTTGAACACTGAAACAAGCACTTTTTATATTATTTAGTCCAAGGCCCAGAAGCTCCATTTTCACTGGAGAGGACAAAGAAACAGAAAAAAAAGATTAAATATATATATATTTTTAATGCAATAACATCTTAGCAATAACATCTTATCTTAGAATACAATCTGATATAAAAATGTCATATATAATGTTATATATATATACATAAATGTTATAAATAAATAAATATATATACACACATATGTATTCAGGGTGGAAAAGTAGCACATGCTATTGGACAAATGTCAACCGCAGTTCTTACCAGAAGTACCAAATATTGTATATACAGGGGGTCCTCGGGTTACGACGGTCTCGGGTTACGACGTTTCGTGGTTACGACGTTTCGTGGTTATGAACGTGCCCCCATTAAAAAAAATATGTATATATTACGCGTCATTCTGTCTTACGCGGTTTAGCGTGGTAAGAGATGTAAACAAACGCGAACGGCGCGCGGCGCACGGCGGAAGAATACGCTTTGTTGTGGTTGTAGGGAGAAGAAGACGGCCTCGTGTGCGTGTCCAATGTGGGAGGAAGTACCTGATGTGGGCTCTGATCTGCTCCTATGAAAGCGGCAGTGATAACCAAGCAGTGGTCTAATTATTGAGATGGAAAGGTTATTGGTGCTTTGGTTGGAAGATCAAAGGCAAAATCCGGCTTACGACGAAATTCGGGTTACGACGCGTCTTAAGAACGGATCAACGTCGTAACCCGAGGACCCCCTGTATACTAAACCAGAACTACTACCAGGTCTAAACCAGGACTACATCAGGTCTAAACCAGGATTAAACCAGATCTAAACCAGGTCTAATCTTTGACTTGAGAGAGAGATGCCCGCCATTTGCACCGCATATGGACTGAACCAGGACTAAACCACGACTAAACGAGTACTGAACCTGGACTGAACCTGGAATGAACCAGGACTAAACCAGGTCTAATCTTTGACTTGAGAGTGAGAGAGAACCCCCGAGTCCGCGGAGCAGGGTGTCGGCAAAGTGCGATCGGGCGACGGCTGCGCTTAGCCGTAGCTCTGCTCCGGGGCGCGGTGCTCTGCTTCCGGCCTTTTTGTCTGCGGTTACCCGGACAATTGAGCGCACTTCCGTGCCTGTCCCAACACTTAGTCCTGGTTAAAACCTGGTTTAGTCCCAGAATCGCAACATAAATGGTGTCGGAAAGGTGGCGGTGTGTCGGAATATGGGTTGTACCCCACTTGGGTGTGGCAAATATCACTGAGAGTTTGGATAAAGTCTAACTTAATTTTATTGAGCAATAATAAGTTCCAACTCATTACAGTGGGTTTGTAATAGAGTAAATCGGCTTTTCAGACAACAGCTTGCTCTTTTGGCAGCAGCAAACAATGCTAGTTAGCCTAACAGTTAGCAGTTAGCATTTCCATTTACTTGCATTACGGGCCATGACTTGGAAAATTTAGGTAACGCCAGTACGGCTAACGGCATTTTGACATTAATTATAAATAAACGTTAACCAAAAACTTGATCTACACCCCCGTTTAGCTCGAATCCCAGTGGAAAAAAAAAATCAATCGTGTTAGCCAAACACACAAGTAAGTAGCAGTAATTCACTTGGTGTGACTGAAATATCAATCACTGTGTTGGGAAAACACTGAGTCACCAGTGAGAAGTTGGATGAAGTCTAATTTACAGCTTATTGAGCACCTTTTAACCACTTTTGTCTAAAATTGAAACAAACACAGAAAACCATCCACTTACCTGTCCATTTATTGCTCCTTGACCTAAGAATTTTCACGCTTTACTGCCGTCGCTCGTGAGATGTTGAAAAACCCTAGGCGTTTTGTGATTGGCCAATGACATTAACACATATTTTGTGTTGTAGAAGTTAAATCATGCAACACATTAAATGTATAAAAAAAACAACACAATCTTTCTGTATAGTATACTATACAGACTAATAATAAAGGATTACTCAAACATGTGAATGAAACAATGCAGCTCCAGGTATGTTTTTATGGAGGTAACAGCATTCTAACATGACTTAAAGCTCACAAGAGGCAATTGGTCTAAATGTGTGTTATTAATACCCCTTAGAAGTAAATAACCTTTAATTCTTCCTTAATAAACTATATGTCAGCTATTAATGAAGTCTTTGTTCATGATTTATTAAGGCTAATTATTGTGTTGTTGTTATTATTACTATAACCTCTAAGATAGTACTGTAATAAAGCATCAGAAAAAAGCAACTTGCAATATTGTAAAACAAATCAAAGTTCAAATTAAAGCAGACCTATTATGCAAAATGGCAAAAAGTTTTCAGAGCAGTTTTTAACTATGTTATAGCTGCCTCCCCTTCACATTTACCCTCTGAAGTTGTGTTTAGAGTGATGTAGCAATCTTTAATCTCTTATAATATATATTATTTTCAAGATCCCTCGAAGTTAGTGGACTTGTTTCTTTTATTAAGTTGTTTTAGATGAATAATGTAATTTAAAATATCCAAATTACAGCATAGTGATCCATGTTCTAATGTTTCCTCATCACAAACACACTTAGATTGTGTTTTGTTTCATTTGCACACGTTTAACACACAAAACCCTGCATATGTGAGTTATTCTCTTAAATTGAAAACATTTGTGATGTCATGTGGTAATACAGCAAGTGCTCTACTGTGTTTGTAAACTCCACACACCTTCACTAAAATCATTTGGATAATTTCCAACCTGGAATTGTCAATCTCTACTGAAATAAAGGTAAAAGGAGCTGTTAACTTGAAAACTACCGCAAGGTGAACAGACCATTTTGAGCTTTGGAACGTCTAATAATAAAGAATAATAAAGTCAAAACATGTTTGAATGAAACACAACTGTGTCTGTTTTTGAGGAGGTAACAGCATTCTAACATGGCTTAAAACTCACAAGCTTCTTTAAACTCTTACATGTGCATTAATTACCATTCTTCCTTAAGTTACAACTTGTTTTATACTGAATCAAATGCAAATGTCTCTCAGCTCTGTCTTTGTCCGTCATGGTGGAGTCATTTAATTACATAGCAATGATCAGGACTATAATTATTGTGTCATGGTATTCTTATTCAATTATTCATTCTAGTGTATATGCATTTATGAAAAATATTTGCATTTGAGAGAAGTATCGAAAATCAGACACTAATCTGCTAAAACTAATATCAAAAGTCCTTTATATCAATACTAAGTAAGTCCCATTCACAGGACAGAAATGAACCCTTCCTGAATGATCTTGAGCTGTATCAGAACAAGTATAAGCGCACATAGACTAGTATACACCTTGCCTGGTTTACACCTGACCATATCACATGTGATATATGGTCTGGAAGCCACCTTCGAAATATCTCGTAGCGGAGGTGTGGTTTACGATCGCCAACGGCCGTTTATTGGCCGTTACGAATGTCTATCATTTGGCGTATATGTAGCCCATAGCCAATCATGTCAGTTGTCAGTTCAAACTACAAGCTTCACATAGTACACGTCACCGTCTTGCCACCCAGTTTGCCTCCCAGAATCGGGAGTGCTCGCTTGCCATAGTTGCCAGGCTGTCTTTCAGATCGGAACGAACGAAGCAGCCTGGAATTTCCCAGGTTAGTATACACCCATGGGCCACTATGGAACCTACAGGATTACTGAGGGATTACACAGACATAAGACCACATGGGAAAAAAAGAAAATACTATGATTAAATGTTGAAAATCACACAAAGAGGGGTTTTCATTCTTATCGTGGTATAGTCATTGGTATTAAGATTCTATTTCTTAGTATCGAAATTGATTTTGACATTTTAATATCATGACAACACTTTTTGCTATAAGAACTACAATTTAATCTGAGTTCATAGTGCACATTTGAACTTCATTCAGAAAGGCTAAACTAACACAAGAATCTCAGCCATTTCAGAACATGTTGCTTTTACTTAGAATAAGACTGCATGGAAACTTTCTATTCAGAAGTACTTGGTGAAATAACACCGTTGTGCAAACAGTCTCACACATGACCTGTTAGTCCCCATCTGGACTCGGGGAGATTCACCGGAGATCACACTCGTCTTAGTGAAGTACCTATTGTGCCCGCAAGTTTAAGAATGTGGGTACATTTTCTGTGACAGACGAGCTTCCAGTCGCTTATCAGGTTCAGAAAAGAAATGTTTCCACAGGGAAATATCAGTCAATAAAACGAATAAAACAAAAACAATACCACTTTATTTATCCCTGAGGGTCAGTTTAAAGCAGTGCTTCTCAAATAGTGGGACTGGCCCCCCTGGGGGGGTGCGGTGTGATGCCAGGAGGGGACGCGTGTGACCCTGGGAAACATGCTTTTTTGCTGTACTGTACTAGAACTAAGTGTAATTACACATCAACAACAGTAGTTGGCAGTGGCGCTCTCGTTGTCGCTCTGGGGCAGGGGTCGGCAACCTTAAATACGCGATATACAGAACAGACTCACCATCAGCAGAACATCCTCTGTCACAGAAAAAACACGTATATTCCACTGAGTCGTGTCCTTTAGTCCGACAGAACCTGATGCATCAGCGGCACAAGGAGAGAGCTTTTTTTTTTTCAGCACTTTTAAAACCACATGGCTTATTTGCATAAACTAAGTTTCGTTTCTGTAAAACGTAAATCTGCCTTAAAACACATTAATATTTGAGTCCTCAGTGCAAAAAGACAGTGCATTTGTTGTAAGTTTCTTTCTTTCTTTTTTTGTTTTTAATATTATTAAAGGGATACAGTGTTATGCAGAGGTGTACTAATAACAATTTTCTAGACACATAATACTATTTATAGGGAGGGGGGCATGAAATTATTTCTTCTTCCTAGGGGGAGGGTCACAGAAAATAATTGAGAAGCACTGGTTTAAAGTAACATACGATAATAATATAAAAGTTCAAAATAAAGTCTCAGTGTATCTCAGCAGGTACAAGTGTCATCAAATCAAGTGTCAGGGCAGTGTGAGGAGAGTAACAGCCCTCAGGACAAAAGTGTCCCTCTTCCATGTCCTCTGTGTCCAGGTGAACTTTGGAGACACAACAGGAAGCCCTCTCTCCCAAGCCTACTCCCATTCCCTCGTGTTTCCTCTGGAACGTCTTCTGCCATATTTGGTGTAAAGAGACAGTCTGTTGCATTATTATAAAAAGTCTGCATCATAGCTAGCTCCAATCAGGGTTACCACAGATACAGAAAAATCAAACTACTCACATCACACAATCCAATAATCCTTAAAGTCCATCCTTTAAACTGCACACTCTGAGAGAGTTGCTTTATTTAGTTTCATTCTTAAGCTGTTATTTAGAGGGAACAGTGGATAGACACAAAGTACGAGTCCCACAAACATGGTGTAGGCAGTATTAGTCAGCAGTTTAAGATGAACATTTAAAACACTCTTTCTTTAGACAATAGATTACTTTTCAACATTAAATGATAGTCACTTCTTTTATATTACTATGTGGCCTTATATTTTGTAATCCATAGTGGTCAAGTGATGAGTCTGACCCTCTCACCGGCTAGTTAGCTCAACTGGTAAGTCACTTGATTTTCACCTGGGTGACCTGGGTTTGAATCCTCCCCGGCAATGAGCAAGCCGGTGTGGGTCCTCAGGCAAGACAAGTGAATTTCTCCTGTGTGTGAGATCAATAAAGTCATTATTAATTATTATTATTATTATTATTATTAAAACAGTGGCTGAGTGGCTAGCATTCACACCTCACAGCAAGAATGTTCTGGGTTCGAGCCCCAGGTTGCCCAGGCCTTTCTGTGTGGAGTTTGCATTTTCTCCCCCTGTCTAGGTGGGTTTCCTCCGGGCACTTCAAAAACATGCTCCATAAGTAAAATCCTCCAGCTGAGGTCCTGACCAAGCCCAGAGATGGAGATGGGTCCCCGGGCGCCTGAAAGACGAGCTGCCCACTGCTCCTGAAGGATGACTCAAATGCAGAGAATAATAATAATAATAAGAATAACTCCTCCATTTGCACAAAATGTGTCTTGCCAAAGTATGGATAAAGAGTTTAAGCAGCTCTTGAGGTCAAAATAAGTCTGTTGTGTACCTTCTGCATTTAATTATACATTGTCTGACAATCAGGAAGTGCGTGTTGGAATGCTAGTAGTTGTTAGCTTTACCGTCATGGCAGAGCTCTGCACAAGTCTTTGAGAACTTATAAACTCATCGCGATAAATGGTTAGGATGTTTGGAATGCTAAGTGAGGAATAACTTTTTTACCTTTTGTCCAGTAGAGATGGGCAATTCCAGGGCTATAAACACAGAGGAGCATTTCCTATATTACGACATGACACACAGTTGAACTGTTTTTTTTTTTTTTTTTCAGTTTGAGAACTCTAAATACTCAGGATTTTCAACATTAAACATGTGAATGAAACAATATGTGTGATGAGGAAACAAACATAACACAGCTCAGAAAACAGCATAATATTCATACTTTAAAAGCAGTGTTTTTCAGACCCTCCAGGAATTTGCGATGTTGCGATTTGCAACTTCAACGCAACTTCAGCCAATCCCCATGAATTCAGGGCGGTGTTGCAATTTTGACCAATCACCGCAACTTTCCCGCAATTTTTACTAATTTTGACCAATAATTGGTGACGTATTGAACGCCGACCAACTTCCTTCTGCCTTACTTCCGTGTGACGAAACGAAACTGCGGCCGTGTCCCAATTCCCAGAGCGCACAGTTCGGAGCGCAGCCCAAAGGGGGCTCAGACTGCAGTCAAGGCGGTGCACACTTGCTCAGCCCCGACTGCAGTCCGCATACCGCTTAAAGATCAAATCCAATGTCAAAGATCAAAGTCAGCTTTATTGTCAATTCTGCCATATGTGTTCAACATACAGTGAATCGAAATTTTGTTTCTCTCTGGCCAGGTAGTGCAAAAAGACAGTGTACAAGATACAATATGAAGACAAAACACAACAAAAACTATCTAAGACAGAGATCTAAAGTTAAACTAAAGTCTAAGATCTAAAATCTTAAAGCAGTGCAACATAATAAATAAATACCTATATACAGATGTCCAAAAGTGTGCAGTGTGCATCACAAAATGTGCAATGGAAGATACAGCTTAACGACTGTGGTCTGCGCATGGGACAAAAAAGAAGTGGGACAGCAGTCGTCGCGCCGGTGTACTGTCGAAATGTGTGACGCACATGCCCTTCGGGCCACACTCCGAGCAGCGCACTCTGGGAATTGGGATACGGCTTCTAATGGCAAAGAAACATGTCTGCGGCGCCATTTGCCCACAAAAATAACAGCAAAAGACCGCGTGAAACAGTTCCCCTCTTAGTAGTAATTTATTTTCGATGTTGGTAAGGTTGTTTTAGGACCATATCTGTGATCTCTGTGTCTTTGTATTCTTCTTTGTCAGTAATAACTGTTTTTTCATAGTTTATCTCAGGTACAGCATCCTCTGGGTATTTAAACTCCATACACTTTCACTAGCATCATTTGGATAATTTCAGCCCTGAAATTACCATTCTCGACTGAAGCATTTTGAGCATTTTGTGTTTTAGGGATGAGATGTAGAAAAACTAACAATAAAGGCTTACTCAAACATGTGTGAATGAAACAAAACACAACTCCAGGTGTTTTTTTGAAGAGGTAACAACATTCTAACGTGGCTTAAAGCTCTTAAGAGTCAGTTTTGTGTAGTATAGGACCTTTAAATAAACCTGTCTTTGTATATCTTCCTTGTGTTTTTCTAGAATCACTCTGAAGAGCGCGGCCACGCCTGGACTGTCCGTGACGATGAGCCCCGCTGCACCAGCCCTGCTCCTAGGCATTCACTCATCACCCACACACCCCCCAGAGCCAGAGCCAGTGCTAGGGTGCTGCTGGTGACACCCAAGGTAAGGGGTGCACACATATGTACCACGGGTGCTCGCTAGGGGGTGCTGTTGTGTCACTCTCTCTTTCTCTCTCTCTGGCCGATGATGTGAGGAGGTGAATGGACTCCTAGTGTAGTGTAGTCTTTGGTCCCTGGATGCAGTCATGTTAGAACGTTAAATCAGGACTGAACCGGGACTAAACCAGGACTGAATCAGCACTGAAATAGGACTAAACCAGCGCTAGATCAGAACAGGACTGAAGCAGGGCTGAACCAGGATTAAAGGTCCCATGGCATGAAATTTTCACTTTCTGAGGTTTTTGAACGTTAATGTGAGCTCCCCTACCCTGTTTAGCCCCCCCCCATGGTTAAAAGTTGTGAAATGTCTAAACTGAGCATTTGCGATCCTTTTCTGCGTTACAAAAAATCGGAGCTCAAATGGGCGATTTTGAACAAGGCACCTTATTGACGTCAGATCGAAAAAAGAAATGCAAATGCAGTTCCACCCCCGTCTGTCTGTACTCAGCGTCTCTGTAAATCACGCCCAGAGAGTTTGGACTGCGAATGCTCTAGGCAATGCGAAATGCGTTTTTTTATTTGCCTGGAGGCACGTCCGAGTGTTTCTAGGCTCGGAAGTCCTTTATCTGAGCCTCTGGACCTTTGAACAGCAGTGGTTTAATTTTATTTTCTGTGGAAATGTGTTTATTTTTCAATGGAACGCTTCAAATCTCTCCCCCCGTGCAAAAACACGGAAATGGATCAGCTGAGAGCGGAGAGCGGAGAGTTTGGCCACGCCCCCACCCTCTACTATAGGCCAGCTCTTTTCTCCTCATTTGCATTCAAGCAACAACGCCCAGAATAAAGTGTTTGAGAGAGATATTTATGACTCTTTCTCATCTTATCTCTGTTTCTCAAGTACCATGTCATGGGATCTTTAAACCAAGGCTAAACCAGGGCTGAACCAGAACTAAACCAGGATTGAAACAGGACTAAACCAGGACTAAACAAGGACAAAACCATAGACTGAATCAGGTATAAACCAGGACTAACCACGGCGAAACCAGGACTGGACTAGGACTCAGCCAGGACTGAACCAGAGACTGACGCAAAACTAAACCAGGACTGAACCAGGTCAAAACCAGGACTAAACCATTATAGCCAGATCCAAAAGTAGCGTGATATAGGCCCTTTAAATGTGTCTAATGTGAGTAGATGATGGATCGGCTTTGATAGGCTCTCTTTTGGTTCCACGGAGTCTTGATTAAAAGCTCTGTTGGGGCCCTTTAAGAAGTGTGACAGCCCAAAGCCGGCGGATGTAGCCTATATCCATATACAGTGGTGTAGATAGAACATATTTTCCGATTTGGGAGCATCGCCATGGCAACAGTTGCAGCTCAGACGTTGCTTTTAGGAGTGTGTGTGCCAAATCGGATCCACTGGTGAGCTGGTGGAAAGCACAGTAAACTAAGAGGACAAAAAAAAGGTAAAAAAAGTGAAATTCGGGTCTAAACCAGGACTTGAAGTTGATGTTGAACTTGACCTATACTACTGTCCAGGCTTAAAGGGCCCATAGTATGCTATTTTCTAATCTATGTTGTTGCATATTTAGGTTGAAAATGACCACTTTATGACATCACAAGGTGGAACAGAGCATTTTGAGCTTTGGAAATGTCGACAGCCTTACAATAAAGGATTACTCAAACGTATGAATGAAACAAAACACTCCAGGTATATTTTTTCAGGAGGTAACAACATTATAACATGGCACTTGAGTGAATTTTGCGTAATATAGGATCATAAAATTTGTATTATTGTATTATTGGTGAACCTAAATTAGACCTACTCAGAAATTAGATTAAATGAGTTATAATGTGACTGTTTTCAGGGACTGGTTAGAGGAGAGATTTTTGAACATTTGGTCTTATCCAAGAACTAATTTGCACTTCAATTATTATGCAATATTTGTATTGTTATTGGCCTTTAAATGAGTGCTTTGATACTGCATGATTTACAATTTATAATAACTATAAAAACAATAATTATAAGTCCTATATTACGCAGATTTGACTCTTAATTGACTCTCTGATCTTTACCCCATGTTTTAATGTTTGCTCATCAAAAACAGACCTAGAGTTGTGTTTTGTTTCATTCACACATGCTGGAATAATTCTGCATTATGTCTGTCTACATCTGCAAGGCTCAAAATGCTCTGTTCCACCTTGTGATGTCATGAAGAGGTAGTTAACAGCTACCTTTAACCTTTAGTTCAATAGAGATTGGCAATTCCAGATGTGATTATTCCAGATCTAAATTATTCTAGCGAAGTTGTATGCAGTTTTAAAAACAGTGGAGCACTTCCCCTATTACCACATGACATCATAAAATGGAACAGAGTGTTTCAAGTTTGAGGGAAGAACTCAAAGAAAATATGCAAAGTCGTGGTAAAGGTGTGAATGAAACAAAACGGGTATGTTTTTGATGAGGAACCAACATTATAACAAAAATATGAAATAGTGTAATATAGACCCTTTAAATCCCCAGTGTGTAGGATTCGTGGCGCATAGGTGGATGGTGCTATTGCACTTTCTGTTTTAGCTACGGCAGACCTCGAGGGTCACCCGGGCGCGCGCACGAGCCGCTACTGTATAAATAAAACGCGGTCCCGGTTATTTATTTATTTTTCTTTTCTCATGAAAACACACATTCCCGATCATGTACCATGACACTCTACACATCAAATGAAACCTTACAGTCTCCTCTTTTTGACTATGCAATTCATTTCCCTGCACAACAATCACTCCCCGAGCACATGGGGCTTTTATACGGAAAAGCACAAAATGAGGTTAGCTTACCTTAGAATGCTTTGCACAGGTCAAACTCTGTATTTCACCATAAACTTGCTCTCAATTTGTCCGTAAGGATCCAGCAAACAAAATCCAGTAAAACAATTTAGTCCAAAACACGTGTTAGATCCATTACGACGTCTGATCCGGCAGCATGCTTGTGTTGTTTACCCAAAACCACGAGCCTTGCCGAAGGCGAAGGCGGAGCCCAAATGTCCTTCTGCGGCTCTCGTATTCAAAATGGCTGCCTCTGCATGGGGAAGATCCCCCTTTTATGTGACTATATCTAAGTCCAAAAGAATACTTTGATTTCATGATGGAAGTGAAAAGGCTTGGAAAACAATGTATTTTTGAATGGGTATCTTCAATTTCAGTAATTAACGGGTAAAAATCTTACACACTGTCCCTTTAAAGATGCACACATCATTCCACAGCGTCATTGCTCAGTATACTCTGGCCGTCTACTGGCAGCAGAGGGAATTACCACAGTGCAAACAATTAAACGGTGTTATGGAGAACATGTCCAGGCATGTTAGTCTAAGTGTAGTTTTTGTTTAGGCTCAGAGGCAAAGGACTTTTTACAGAGGATTAGTGAAACACAATTCCAGGTATGTTTTTAATAAGGGAACAATATTCTAACATTGTTAAAAGCTCTAAAAAGGGGATTTTGCATAATCTGTGTTCTTTTACGCAATTTTCTCTCTGTCACGTACCCAGTCTGCTCTCCTTCGTGCCCCACACAGACTGCTTGTCTACGGGCACGCTCCTCCTGGCTCATCTGCTCCTGTGCTAAATCCATGGAGCTCATACGAAGAGCTAAGCTGCTCTAAAGTCTGCTCTGACGTCAGTGCTCTTTAAACAGTGTTTTTGGGGCCTACTTTCTTGTTGTCCCCCCCGGAGACCTGCAGTTGTGTTTCACCCCGTGAGTGGGCTGTGCTCCAGATGGAAGGGCCAGTATAGGGCGGTATGTAGCCTAGTTCGGGCTCTCTGCAGAGGGGGATGAAAACTAATGGTCAGGGTGCATAAATGTACATCTGCATATTCTGATGGTGTTAAAGGTGCACTGTGTAACTTTACTGATGGAGTGTATTAGGGGTGGGTATTGGCAAAGAAGTCACGATTCAATTCGAATTACGATTCATATGCCACGATGTGATACTATCACGATGCATCACGATACTTGAATTATTGCGATGCATTGCACTATATTCGATATACTTCAGTGAAAATGTACCAAAAAAAAGAGGATAACTTAAATATCAGTGGCTGTGTATCTGGGTAGTGTCTTCAGTTGATACAGAACTCTGAGCAACTCAATTCATAACTGAATTTATTGAATAACATAAACAAATAAACCAAACCAATAACAAAAAAAGTGCATAGGATTTTTTCTAAAACAAAAAATGATCAAACATTTGCCATTTTGGAGGTAGCTACCATCATAACAAACAATACCCTTTCACAAAGAAAAAAGTGGATAGGATTTATTTTAAAAATTAATGTATTTATTAATAATTAATTAATGCATCAAGAATCGATGCAATATATTGCGAAAGTTAGTATCGCGATGCATTGTCATGACGATTATTTTGCACACCCCTAGAGTGTATGTCACTTTATGGAGATGTAGTTGCTGAAGAAATACATTGGTTTATTTTGGTCTTCCAGTATTATAATCAAATAATTCTGTTCTAACGTGTGTTACTGCTCTTTGTGGAGTGTACTACATGTGAGTATTACATATTTGTGTACAGACCAGTGGGTTGTTCACACATACACAGACCCTGACATGTTTCAGATGCCTTCTGCATTCCTCTTCAAAATGGTCACATGAGGCTACACAAAAATTATGTGATGGAGGAGACAAACGCTGGATTAAGGACGCTACTGAGCTCCAGAAACAATCCCAGAGGACAGTAAACAGTGGTGAAGGAGCCTCTCAGCCTTCAAGGACTGCTGTCAAGGACTGCTGTCCTGGAGAAGTCGGACTGCAGATGGAGCTGTTTCCAGTGCAGGGACGATCTGCATCAAAATCTGTGTAAGACATGTCACTGTGACATCACTTGACCCTCTGAAGAATGACGCACAAGGCAAAGTATGTGTGAACAACACACAGCCCCTCCAGGAATTGTTGCAACTTCAACGCAACTTCAGCCAATCCCTGTGAATTCAGGGCAGTGTTGCAATTTTGACCAATCACCGCAACTTTCCCAAAATTTTTTACCAATTTTGACCAATCATCGTCAACGTATTGAACTCACGTCGACCAACTTCCTTCTGCCTTACTTCCGTGTGGCGAAACGAAACTGCATCCGTGTCTCCAGTTCGGAGCGTGGTTTGAAGGGGCTCAGACTGCAGTCAAGGCGGTGCACACTTGCTCAGCCCTGAGTGCACTCCGAGGACTGCATGGCCGTCTGCAAAATGCGACAGGTCTCGCAACTACGGGAAGCAGCCGCCGACTCCATTTTCTCCCGTAGAAGAAGTAGCGCGCGGTGCATGCTGGGATATATGAGTGTGTGAAGCGTGCTTTTTCACGTGCTTGGTCCACGCCCCGATTTCCATGGAAACGACTGCGGTCTTCGGACCGCGTGTTAACTGCGCATGGGACAAAAAAGAAATGACGTACATGCCCTTCAAACCACGCTCCGAACTGTGCACTCTGGGAATTGGGACACGGCTTCTAATGGCAAAGAAACATGTCTGCGGCGCCATTTGCCCACAAAAATAACAGCAAAAGACCGAAACAGTTCCCCTCCTAGTAGTCATTTATTTTCGATGTTGGTAAGGTTGCTTTAGGACCATATCTGTGATGTCTGTGTCTTTGTATTATTCTTTGTCAGTAATAACTCAGTATTCAAAATATTACTCAATTTTAATTACAAAAAGGGAAAATCGCAACTATTTATCGCAACTTTCACTTCCTCCCGCAACAAAATCGCAACTAAAACCTTAAAAGCGCCGCAACTTTCATCGCAACTTTTTGGAAAAGCTCATGCAAATTCAGGCATTTTAGCCCGAAACAATCACAAAAAATGCCCGCGAAATCCTGGGGGGTCTGAACACACTGTTTGTCTGTTTAGAACATTTATCTGAGAGCGAGACCTTGTGAGATGAAGCAGGAGCTGAAGGTCAGATGCAGGACTGCAGGCGTAAACTAAGAGTTCTCATTTAAAAAATAAGTTAAAATAAGCTTCTTCGTGTGTTGTGTTTTCTGTTTGTTGTAAAGTGTCAGTGTACTGACATAAGCACTATGTCATGCCTGTAAAGTGTAAAAACTCTGACGCACACATACAGATACTTGTTTACCTACTCTAGCTGTTTAGAATACAGTAATCCCTCGTTTATCGCGGGGGCTAGGTTCCAGAAATAGTCCGCAATAAGTGAAATACGCAAAGTAGGACAACTTTATATTTTACAATGATTCTACATGTTTTAAGGCTGTAAATGCCTCACCACACACATTATACGCTTTTCTCAGACTGGAATTAACCTTTTCTCACATTTTTCTCTAGTTTAAACATTCAAACTTTCATAGATTTTCAACAAAATGTATTAATACTGACGCGTGGGGGGGAGACACACGAGGAGCACTGCTTGGAGAAGTGCGCGACACGTGCTGCTCGGATGAGGGATGAGAGATTATCTACATGGAGGTTAAAATCACAGAGTATCAAAACTCTCTCAAGTTTAATAATAGAAGACAACAAGTCTGCGAAATCATCCAAGAAAGAACGTGCAGGACCAGGCGGCCGATAGATTAAGATACAATAAAATGAAGTAATGTTCCCAACCTTAGTCATCTGCATCTCAAAGGAGTTGAACGCGACCGGATTAATTTGTCGTGTCCAGAAGCCATCCCGGTAAACGAGCGCGAGACCGCCGCCTCGCAGTGCGGCCCGTGGGATTCCAGTCACGGAACAGCCCGGGGGGCACAATTCATTAATGTGGACAAAATCCTGTTCGCGTTGCTATGTCTCTGTCAGGAACATAAAATCCACGTGTTCGTTGACAAAGAAGTCGCTCAGTATAAAGGATTTATTCGATATGGAGCGTGCGTTAAGCAGGGCCATCCGGAGAGGCTGCGCGCGTTCGGACACTGACGTGCACTGATCGACTGGACGCTCCGGACAAGACTGGACACAACCTCCATCCTTGATACAAGTGACAGGGCGAAGGACCCTCTCACGCCGCAGAGAAGTACGGGCGACTCGAGTGGGAAAGAGCCGGTCACAGCTCCGTAGCGGCGGTGGCTCCGCAGATTCGCCGTCCGACACCCAGATAGGAACCGGTATCAGACACCGTTCGCTCCCCGCAGATCCAGTCCCGCTTGCTCGTTGTTTTCTCCGCCTGGTTTGGACACCTGCCCTGGATCCCCGCTTCCTTTTTCTTTTGCCCCGGGGCTTAGTTAGCAGCAGGTACTCCGGCGATGACGTGGAGCATTCCAGTTTTGGAGGGAAAAACTGTGTACCTGACCAGGTAACAGAAAAGCTTTCCATATGTACCTTGATGCGGAATAATGTATGTCTGTCATGTTGAATTACAGCCGCGACATAGCCATTTGTTGACAGGGCTGACCATGCAAAATATAGCACAAGGAAAATCACAAAAATACGAGAAATAGTAGAGGTAGCAGAAGTACAGCCGACCATAGGCGCCATCTTGCTCCTGTGATTCCTCTCAACCCGAGCCACAAACCGAACAAGCACAAACGAACGCAAATGCCGCACGGAGTGATTTAATCCTGGTTCAGACCTGGTTTAGTTCTGGTCTAGACCTGGTTTAGTCCAAGTTTAGTCCTGGTCTAGTCTCTTAGCCAATCAGGACGCAGAACACATTGTTACACTATAAAAAAAAATGTTACACTATAAAAAAAAATAAAAATAAAAAATAAATAAAAATAAAAATCCGTGAAACAGCGAGGCCGCGAAGAGTGAACCGCGATAGAGCGAGAGTTCACTGTAGTCCTCTGGTCAACTTTATTATGGCTTTCACTACATTTGTTATGTGATATCGTATCGCAAGATGGACATTGGTAGTGGTGAAGAGGAGGTGCTGAAGAGGCTGATGATTCTGCTGCTGTGGAGATGAGGGGAGTGCATATATAGAATTGGCTTCATGTTTTTTCTGTCCCAATATAAACCCTCTCAGGACTGGAGTGTTGTGCACATGGGCTGGTATATGAAAGGGTCCCAATCATTTAAAGGTCCATTATTACATAAGTTGACTCTTGTAAGCTTTAAGCCATGTTATAATGTTATTTTCACAAAACATACGTGGAGCTGTGTGCTGTTTCATTAACAAGTATTTGAGTACCATAATCCTTTATTATTAGTTTATTTACATCTCTAATGCGCCATTCCAACTTATGATGTCAGGAAGCGATCGTTTTCAAGCTACCCTTTACATTTAGTTCAGTACAGACTGGCAATTCCAGGTCTGAAATTATCCAAATGATTCTAGTGAAGGTGCATGAAATGGGTGTAATATGCATCCTTTAAAGGTCCCATGGCATGGTACTTCTTGATGCTTTTATATGGCTCCTTAATGGTTCCCTAATACTGTAAATGAATCCTTCTTCAAAATCAACACTCAGTGCATGAGAAACAGAGATAAGATGAGAAAGAGTATTTTTTCTCCCTCAGAACAGGTCATAATGGGCGTTGTTGCTTGAATGCAAATGAGGAGGAAAAGAGCTGGCCTATAGTAGAGGGTGGGGGTGTGGCCAAACTCTCCGATCTCGCTCTCAGCTGATCCATTTCCGTGTTTTTGCACGGGGGGAGAGATTTGAAGCGTTCCATTGAAAAATAAACACATTTCCACAGAAAATAAAATTAAACCACTGCTGTTCAAAGGTCCAGAGGCTCAGATAAAGGACTTCCGAGCCTAGAAACACTCGGACGTGCCTCCAGGCAAATCAAAAAACGCATTTCGCATTGCCTAGCGCATTCGCAGTCCAAACTCTCTGGGCGTGATTTACAGAGACGCTGAGTACAGACAGACGGGGGTGGAACTGCATTTGCATTTCTTTTTTCGATCTGACGTCAATAAGGTGCCTTGTTCAAAATCGCCCGTTTGAGCTCCGATTTTTTGTAACGCAGAAAAGGATCGCAAATGCTCAGTTTAGACATTTCGCATCTTTTAACCATGGGGGGGGGCTAAACAGGGTAGGGGAGCTCACATTAACGTTCAAAAACCTCAGAAAGTGAACATTTCATGCCATGGGACCTTTAACTTAAGAGTAAAGAATATAAGTTAATACCAGGGTAACACTTTATAATAACGGTTGCTTATAAAGCATTAGTAAAGCATTAGTTACACTTATTAAATAATGAACTAATTATTACTAAATATTTAACAAAACATTTACAAATATTTGTTAATGAGTAAGAAATATATTAACAAATATTTGTTAATGAGTAACAAATACTTAGTAAATAATGAGTAACAAATACTTAGTAAATAATGAACTAATTGTTTAAAAAAAACATTTACAAACATTTGTTAATGAGTAAGAAATACTTAGTAAATAATGAGTAACAAATACTTAGTAAATAATGAAATAAGATAAGATAAGATAAGATAAGACTTTATTGATCTCACACAGGAGAAATTTACTCGCCACAGTAGCTCCAGGACAATTGGACAGGAGGGAAAAAGTGCATGCAGGCAGGGAGGGGATAAAGTAAGTAATAAATAGTGCAAATAGTAATATGTAATAATAATAATAATAATGGAAAATAGTAATAATGATAATAGTAACAACAAGCATCAACATGAAAAGGAGGATATTGCACGTCTAACTAATTATTTAACAAAACATTTACAAATATTTGTTAATGAGTAAGAGATACATTAACAAATATTTATTAATGACAATGAACTAATTATGTTTTTGTAAATGATTATATACAAAAACTTACCTCAACATGTGTAACACACTATTACCTTTTACATATCATCTGTTCATGTCTACAAACTATTAACAAAGCTTTTTGTACCCGCTAATATAAAGTGAAAACACATCCTCATATACAAAAGCTCACTTCAATATGTGTAACTTTGTATATGAGGATGTGTGCTTTACTTTATAAGCAACCATTATTATAAAGTGTTACCAATACCAGATATCTGATGTAACTGGCACAAGGAAATATAGCCCAGTCCATACAGCTTCCATATTGTTGCAGTTACTTATGTTACTTATATGCACGTACTTTGCTTTCTCCCATGTCTCTTATCCACTTCCAAACATATCAGAGAGAAGCCATTACCTCCACACTGCCCCTGGGACCAGACCACTCCACTCAAACACATTAACTTGTACTCCGCTGCTAAAAATAGTGCCACATTCAAATCACATTTTCACTTGTGATGCTTCTGCTTGTCACACCTGCTTTGGTTTTAGAAGAGTTTGGGGGATGATTTTAGCTTCCATAATCAGACCTGAAACAATATATATCATCTAGGAAAAGATAGATATCTGAATGGCTAAACTAATACAAGAATAATACTAATACATGTATCCTATAGATGACAGGGTTTTATACATACACAGAAACATTATCTACATTCAAGTACCAAAGTAATGAAGCCTTTGTGATTTCAGAATAGTCCACCCAGCCACTCAGTTCAGATAAATAATGCTGTAGTTTTTAAAAATAAAGACATCTGTAGTTGATTAAATACAAGATATATTGGTTTAATGCCAACATATTAATACTGTGGAACATCCCAGGCTAAGCAATAAGATCGCAATGGAGGCAAACAGATGAAATTCATCACATAAAAAAAAAAAAAAATATATATATATATATATATATATATATATATATATATATATATATATATATATATATATATATAATAATACATAAGATTTATACAGGGGGTCCTCGTGTTACGACGGTCTCGGGTTACGACGCGCCCCCATTAAAAAAAAAGTATACAGGGAGTCCTCGGGTTACGACGTTGATCCGTTCTTAAGACGCGTCGTAACCCGAATTTCGTCGTAAACCGGATTTTGCCTTTGATCTTCCAACCAAAGCACCAATAACCTTTCCATCTCAATAATTAGACCACTACGATGCTTGTTTATCACTGCCGCTTTCATAGGAGCAGATCAGAGCCCACATCAGGTACTTCCGCCCACATTGGACACGCACACGAGGCTGTCTTCTTCTCCCTACAACCACAACAGAGCGTATTCTTCCGCCGTGCGCCGCGCGCCGCGTGCGTTTGTTTACATCTTTTACCACGCTAAACCGTGTAAGACGGAATGACGCGTAATATATACATATTTTTTTTAATGGGGGCGCGTTCGTAACCACGAAACGTCGTAACCCGAGACCGTCGTAACCCGAGGACCCCCTGTATATTACGCGTCATTCCGTCTTACGCAGTTTAGCGTGGTAAGAGATGTAAACAAACGCGAACGGCGCGCGGCGCACGGCAGAAGAATACGCTTTGTTGTGGTTGTAGGGAGAAGAAGACAGGCTCATGTGCGTGCCCAATGTGGGCGGAAGTACCCGATGTGGGCTCTGATCTGCTCCTATGAAACCAGTGATAACCAAGCAGCGTAGTGGTCTAGTTATTGAGATGGAAAGGTTATTGGTGCTTTGGTTGGAAGATCAAAGGCAAAATCCGGTTTACGACGAAATTCGGGTTACGACGGATCAACGTCGTAACCCGAGGACCCCCTGTATAGCGCTTTTCAAAACAACTCAAAGACGCTTTACAGAAAGGAATAAAAATAAAAATAAAATAAACAGAACAAAACAAATTAAATTAATGTGGGTCAAAGGCAATGGTGAAAAGATGATATATAAAGATGATATATAAAAATAAATAAAAGTGACACCTTTAAAATAGACACTGTAGATAGATGGATAGATTATACTTTATTTCTCAAAATTTTCAGGTTGCAACAAAACATAATAATAATAATAATAATCATCATCATCATCATCATAATAACAATGACATCAGTAATTCAAATCAATCAGTACACACAAACAAATGACTTGACTTTTTGGAGATAGATATTTGTATATTGTATGTGTTTTATAGCCATATGTGGTTTGGGTGGCGTGCCAATGGAAACAGCTGTAGGTTAGACCCAGGTTAGACTGGTTAGACCCATAAGCAGGGTCTAACCAGTAAAATAACCAGAGCTGACGAAGCCTCTCGGATGAGTGGCGAAACGTTTTCAACCAAACAAACTTTGTCCAGTTGACAAATTGAACTTCTCCTTTGATCATGTAGGAAAGAAACAAACTGATCCTAAACCTGCTGGTTTTAGTCCGGGGAAGGGAAAGAGCTGGGAAAGTCTATGGTTCAATCAATTAATCAAACATTATTTATAAAGCCCTTTTCATTCAAAATGTAACACAAAGCGTGGTTGGGGTGTGAGGGGTCTTTTAGGATGCTACGAGCCATGCGTAGGCATCGCTTCCTTTGGACATCCTTGATAGCAGTTAGTGGAGTCGTTGGGCGGTTTTCACCACCCTCTGTAGTGCTTTGCGGTTGGCAACAGAGCAGTTCCCATACCATACTGTGATACAGTTGGTCAGGATGCTTTCAATTGCACAGCGGTAGAAGTTACCCAGGATATGAGCAGACAGGTGGTTCTTCTTCAATGTCCTCAGGAAGAAGAGTCTTTGGTGAGCCTTCTTAACCAGGCTGGAGGTGTTGGTAGTCCATGATAGATTAAGAAGGTTATAACTTTCCCTGGAATGTTACATGGTGACATTAAACATAACCATCTAGCATTTATTCATTACAGGTGTTTTTTTTTTTTTTTATATTGCTTAAAAATACAGTAATTCCAACTGTGAATAATGGCAACTCTCCACAGATCCATCCATCCATCCATTTTCTTCCGCTTATCCGGGGCCGGGTCGCGGGGGCAACAGTCTAAGCAGGGACGCCCAGACCTCCTTCACCCCAGACACTTCCTCCAGCTCCTCTGGTGGGACCCCAAGGCGTTCCCAGGCCAGCCGGGAGACATAGTCCCGCCAGCGCGTCCTGGGTCTTCCCCGGGGCCTCCTCCCGGTGGGACATGCCTGGAACACCTCCCGAGGGAGGCGACCAGGAGGCATCCGAAACAGATGCCCGAGCCACCTCAGCTGGCTCCTCTCAACGTGGAGAAGCAGCAGCTCTACTCCGAGCTCCTCCCGCGTGACTGAGCTCCTCACCCTATCTCTAAGGCCACTCTACGGAGGAAACTCATTTCGGCTGCTTGTATCCGCGATCTTGTCCTTTTGGTCATTACCCAGAGCTCATGACCATAGGTGAGGGTAGGAACGTAGATTGACCGGTAAATTGAGAGCTTTGCCTTTCGGCTCAGCTCCCTCTTCACCACAACGGTCCGGTACAACGACCGCATCACTGCCGACGCTGCACCGATCCGCCTGTCAATCTCACGCTCCATCCTCCCCTCACTCGTGAACAAGACCCCGAGATACTTGAACTCCTCCACTTGAGGCAAGGACTCTCCACAGATCTGACCTTTAATGTAGCCTATAGTTGTCTCCCTTCAGATAGATTAGCTTAAAGGTGCACTATGTAACTTTCTGTTGTGCGCGTCTCTATGGATATGCCATGGAATGTTCCACACTATGACATTAAATAGCTCCACTTTACATTATTCAATTACAGTTGGTTATGTAACTCAAAAATACTTTGAAAAACAGGCATTCTGACTGTGAGCTGGGTCGCCTCTCCACAGATCTGACCTGTAACTCGGTCTGGTTTGGTCTCCATGAAAATAGAAAGGTTTAATGCCATACTGTGGAACATTCCAGACGATGCAATAACATCTTCTTGGAGAAAAGCATTTGACGGACCCTCCACCGAAAAGTTACACAATGCAGCTTTAATCTCTACCATGGAAGATTCTAGATAAAGCAATAACATATCCATGGTGTCAAGCAGGTGACGGACCCTCGATCAGAAAAGTTGCACAGTGGACGTTTAAGTACAAAAAAATCCTGCAAAATATTCACAGCACATTTGAACAAGATTTTCTTTTACCGTATAGTCGAATAGATTCAGCAAACTCATTCATTTGTGTTATCAGGAAACGCTACCTCCGGTGAACCACTCAAATCATTTCACTGAGTGCTTATCTGAAAAGTCATGCCAGGCCCTAGAGAGCTGTTTGGATTTATCTAGGAATCTCTCGCAAAATATTTCTCTTTTTCACAATTATAAAACCCTTCCAACAACGCAACGTGAATACATTATGGCTGCTGGATTGGTGCTCCTTTTGCACAAGCAGGTCTCATGTTTTTGATAAGAGAGACAGTAGTAATCCCATTATCGGGCGTGGGTGATGGTGGTTGCGGTTTAGGATTTGTTGGGGGAATTTTCATGTGATTTGTGTAGTTATAGTGTTGGAATAATGCTGTGTAGTTCTGATAAACCTCTGTGTATTTTTTATACTGGTTGATCAGTCTCAAGCAGTGGTGGAAAGTAACAAAGTATATAACAAAGTATATAAAAGTATCTATACTTTTTACTCCACTACATTTTAGATCTGCACTGAAAACTATACACTGTACATTTTTACACATTTTATTTATTCTGTCCCAGCTTTGAGCAAACCAAGCACACAAAAATAGCTACAAAAATTAAGAAATCAAGTTAATCACTTAACAGCAGCTACATTTTTCTAAAAATCTCTGCAGAGTACATGTTCTTCCAATCCATAGACCTTATATATAAATGGAGATAGTGAAACCGCTAGCGGCCGCATTTTAAATAGGAAGTGAACATGGGCGTGCTTCCGGCTCCACTGACTCTGGCTCCAATTCTCCCAAATATGTGTCCAACCGCAGGAAAACCAATACTAAGTCATCACGGAGGCGTTTTGAGTTATTCACAGATTCTGAAAGTACAGGTTCTAAGCTTTCCAATGATGTCTTACATGTGAAAATCTGACCATATTTTAAAAAATGTGTCTCTATTTGAAAGCAGCCATACCAGATTTTCTAAATCCCAAAATTCTCTCTCCAAGTTTGCTCTCTTCAGCCCTCCTTGCCTAATTTGCATGACATTAAGCTAAGTCCTCCCCCATCATGACTATCACTGTGGTGTGGTGTCCAGGCAGGTCAGAATCATTCATTAATTTAATAATACACAGGATAATATGTTAAGTCAAAGTTTACTACAAAATTTACTTATAATCAGGAAGCACTAATAGCATAGCAAAGTAACCAATATACACTCAACAAAAATATAAACGCAACACTTTTGTTTTTGCTCCCATTTTTCATGAGATGGACTTAAAGATCTAAAATTCATTCCAGATACACAATATTACCATTTCTCTCAAACATTGTTCACAAATCTGTCTAAATGTGTGATAGTGAGCACTTCTGCTTTGCTGAGATAATCCATCCCACCTCACAGGTGCGCCACATCAAGATGCCGATCTGACATCATGATTAGTGCACAGGTGTGCCTTATACTGCCCACAATAAAAGGCCACCCTGAAATGTGCATTTTTTTTTTTTGCTTTATTGGGAGTCTGGGGACTCAGAACCAGTCAGTAACTGGTGTGACCACCATTTGCCTCATGCAGTGCAACACATCTTCTTCGCATAGAGTTTATCAGATTGTCAGTTGTGGCCTGTGGAATGTTGGTCCACTTCTCTTCAATGGCTGTGCGAAGTTGCTGGATATTAGTGGGAGCTGGTACACGCTGTCGTATACGCCGGTCAAGCACATCCCAAACATGCTCAATGGGTGACATGTCCGGTCAGTATGCTGGCCATGCAAGAACTGGGACATTTTCAGCTTCCAAGAATTGTGTACAGATCCTTGCAACATGGGGCCATGCATTATCTTGCTGAAACATGAGGTGATGTTCATGGATGTATGGCACAACAATGGGCCTCAGGATCTCATCACGGTATCTCTGTGCATTCAAAATGCCATCAATTAAATGCACCTGTGTTCTTCGTCCATAACAGATGCCTGCCCATACCATAACCCCACCAACACCATGGGCCACTCGATCCACAACATTGACATCAGCAAAGCGCTCACCCACACGACGCCACACACGCTGTCTGCCATCTGCCCTGAACAATGTAAACCGAGATTCATCCGTGAAGAGAACACCTCTCCAACATGCCAGACGCCATCGAATGTGAGCATTTGCCCACTCAAGTCTGTTACAGCGACGATCTGGAGTCAGGTTACGACCCCGATGAGGATGACGAGCATGCAGTTGAGCTTCCCTGAGACGGTTTCTGACAGTTTGTGCAGGAATTGTTTGGTTATGCAAACCAATTGTTTCAGCAGCTGTCCGAGTGGCTGGTCTCAGACGATCTTGGAGGTGAACCTGCTGGATGTGGAGGTCCTGGGCTGGTGTGATTACATGTGGTCTGCGGTTGTGAGGCCGGTTGGATGTACTGCCATATTCTCTGAAACGCCTTTGGAGACGGCTTATGGTGGAGAAATGAACATTCAATTCACATTTAAAGCATAGTATATTGGATATATATATATATATATATATATATATATATATATATATATATATATATATATATATATATATATCCAATATACTATGCTTTAAATAAATAAATATCAATAAATAAATACATGCCATATATCCAAAATGGACTTTAATAACAATTCAATAATTTCAGTAAGCTAGCTTTAATTCCAAAAACAAAGTAAAGTGCAGTTTCAAAGTTCTATTAAATAAATCAATTAGCATTGGCATTGCAGCCTAATTCATTCAACAAATGTTACAAAAAGAAAACATTTAATGCTACGTGTCCCATAAGAACTTCCATTCAAACCCTCATGGCTACATTAGCGCCGAATCAAAAAAGTTACAAAAGTACCAAAATGGGTCAAATTGAATCAAAATAAAGTATTACTCTACTGCCTATAGCCTATGGCAAAACGTCTGGCTTTTATATAAACAAAAATAGAGTGGAAATTAACCTAAAGAGACTCTTCTCGATGCTAGTGTTAGCATTAGCTTAGCCGCATTGTGAATGGAAAGCCGCACAGCGCGGTCCCACACAGCGCAATAGATCACCACACGAAAGCTGAATTAGTATTTAAACATGTCCTAAAGTCTATAAAATATACGTGTTCAGACACTTACTTACCTGTTGTTTGTCTCGTTGTCCGTGGATCGCATATCCGCACTCTTTTCCCCAGTAAAGTATCTGATCGCATTCTGTACATGAGCTCCGCAGAGCTCCAGAGAGCTTCATGTCACATATCCCGAAGAGAGCGTTGACAGCATTTCCTTATGTAGCATTTACAGTCAAAGTTAAGGATTTTTAAGTTACAGACGCAAATGCAGCCTATGAAATGCAGCTACATATTCAGGAGCTGCGCACAGCTGATAGGCAGAAAAGGTAAACAAAAGAGCGCAAATGTCACGTGATTGGTCCGCAGTGGTAGGATGGTACACACCTCGATTTTTGCCAAAAAATAAGCCTGTTTCACAGACAAAATGTATCCTTTTTAAGCAGCCAATGCTGTTATCTGAAACATGGAGTGGGTTCTTCATGATCTCAACAAAAACGAAAATCACAAATTTTGAAAAAAAATAGTAAGAATGCATGTATCTAGGAATCCCTAATGCCGAGTTGTGCCCTCAAAGTCCGTGGTGCTACACATATGTTTCTCTGCTCCCTGTAACAGCTGGATTTGATGAGCTTCATTTGACTGGAGCCGAATGCTACAGATGACCTCACACTCACTTAGGCCACTTCTTTATACAGTCTATGGTCCAATCAGATTAGTTTATGTCTGTGACCCATGTGAAAAGAAGAAGCTCATTGGTCACCCATCATTTATAAAACAAATCTACTCATCTTTCACCTCAGATGAACAGATTTTAGGGCTTCGCTCACTGATTCTGTAGAAATCCACATTGTTTTGCGGCCCCCTTTTTTCCTCATTAGAAGGAATATTGTTTAGATACACACTGGGAAAAATGGCATTGTTTCCGGGGGTGTTTGTAGTCGTATATCCCAGGATATTCACAATATCTGTAGATATTCGGATTGACACGCTCCGGATACGTTGGTGTCAGTTCTCGTATACGGAGCATTTCCGAACTCCGGAATGGCACTGTGTCGACACGCTACATATCCGGTTCTCCGGATACTTACTGGATATCGTCCGTGTTTCACGTATTCACTGTTCGTATATCTCCGGATACGTCACGTTCTGGTACTGTGCTCACCTCCGGATATGTCAGGATACACAAGCTAGCATTCACTAGGGAGCTTTATTTTTCAAGCATTTATAGGCTACTGTATCGTGAAACCCAGAGCCTTATGACCATGCAACATTTTCATACATTTATATACCATTTATATACCAATGTTTTACAGTGTACTACTGACTAGGCGGCTGGTAACTCGGTTAATATTTTAATTATATGCCTTAGTTATTTTAAAATAGCACAGACATTGACCAAAATGACAAACAGATTAGCATTACTAAAAACTCATCACAATTACTTTGAAAAAGCTAAGTCTACACAGCTGACAAACTTTAGAGGTCATGGAAAAATGTAACCAATTTAAAGTATTTTTTTTTAAACTCAAAATACATTAACAAGTACTGTTTTACTTTTACTCAAGTAGATTTTTAGATGGGTACTTTTAATTTAGTAGGCTTTAAGCAAGTAAAGATACTTAAATCACATTTTTTCAGCATTTTTCCACCTCTGCCAATGTCACTAATACAATTTATACAACAGACAAGAACGTTTGATAAAGTTGTGTTTTGATAAAGTTGTCTTTATTAATTAACCCATTTAGACCTAAAACGCCTGGGGAAAAAGGCCTGAAAATCTTAAGGGTGAGATCCTGAGGTTTTTCCTGGAAATTCAACAATGTCAACGACTATTAAATAAGTGATTTCTCAGACTCTGAAGCACAGAGACAAAATTCCAAAAGTATTTGAAAGCTTACACTTGTGGGTTTCATGAGAACTGTGTCTTATTATTCTACACCTTAAGAAAAAAATATAAAATAATCCAGAAACACAATAATATGGAAAAAATAATAGAAAACAGTCACAACATGTACAGTGCACAATATTTTCAAGTTTTAAGAAATAAAGAACAGCTCTTATTCAGGTCAAACTGTAAAAAATAAAGTGTCCCAAGGCCATAAGGCAGTAAGATGAAGTGCACTACATACTGAACAGGTTACATCCCTTACATATACCAGCGATAGTGCTTGCCAAAGCACTCAATGTGCAGAGGTAGTTTGCATCCAAAGACTGTTGGCCCACCTACTTTCTCGTTCTCTGGGACCAGTTGACATTCCCGGCACAGCTTGCGCTTGTCATATATCTTTCCACAGTCATGTTGTGGAGGTGGTATGGCTACTATGGCCCCCAACAGTCGGGTGGAGGAGGAGGAAGAGAAGATGGAGAAGGAGGAGAGGTCACAGGAACAGCCCTTGTTGTCATTGGTGTGACAAGTTCCTCCAGCCAGTTCTTGTACCCTCTGTACTTTCTGCTGAAGGCAGGTCTTGCAGCGATGTATGCATTGTGGCAGGACACAGACAAGAAGAAAAACACTCGCCTCCACCACTTCTTCGTTCGATGCTGGAACCCATAGTAGCCAACCATTTGATCAAGCAGATCGACGCCTGGAACACACAGCACACATTACACACTCATAAGGCAACAGTGGAAATAAACATAATAAATAATTATACAGTCACATATTTTGCCATAAAACCAAAAAGGCAAACAAACCTTTCATATTTTTTTGATAATCTGCAAGGCAAGCTGGCACTTCCACCTGTTGCTGGATGGCTCCGTTGCCTTCGATTGGCTGAAAATGCAGAAACAGACACAGGAAAGTCACCTTTGATGAAAGTATAATATAAAACAGCATAATTTACATTGTACTGTGGCTTTGTGAGATATTCGGTCTATTGTAAATAAGATGGCACCGCAAACTATGTGTATGTGATGAATAAAAATATTATGTATTTTTTAAATGTCTACAGGTACTGTAAATTACATTGTTCTCTTGTGTTACAGCTTGTATTTGTATGATGGTATGTATCTATTTTTGTATTATATTTGTATGCATGATTATGGTTGAATAAAAGTTCAATGCATAATACCAATACCTCTCTCGTCATTATGCCCAAAGATGTAAACATGAAATGCTACATAATTAGAAAAAATGTAATTTGCAATGATATTAATAATCACCGTTTGTTATTACATAATTATCACAATCAATCAGTATTTTAGTTCTTACCTCCATATAGCATAGAATCTGCCATGGCGTCAGAGAACTGAGTCTTGACGAGATTTTTGGTGTCTCTCCAATAATCTCTCTGTGCAGGCAGAACAAGTAGACCCATGCCGATAGCCCAATAAACGTCTTCATTTCAGGGACAGTTACATTCGACCACTTAAGCGTCTTTGCCCTCGCTGGAGTGTGATCACGTTCGGTCTGTTCACGGTAAATATTTGTCCCTTTAATGAGATGCGCCCAAAGTTCGTCTGTGAAAATGTGATTGAATACCTTTAACTTTAACTCCCGGCGTGCGGTTGAATGGAGTTCTGCTCCTTTCAGATACTGCAGGTCATCGTCATCAAGGAGGTCCTTGGCCACCTGAAGCCGCTGCTTGAAAAGCTACACAGAAGAGGGCAATATTAAGCAACACATTTCAAAAGAATGTAGAATGCAGACCTTAATTTCAATGCTTGCACCCAAATAATAGTTCATGGCAGCCAGGAAGAATTTCACAACCATCAACTGGATTTTTTTTTTCTTTGGTCAAGCAGTGATAAAAGATAGTGATGCCAACAAAAAATAAAGGGGAAAAAAGGCACTTGAGTTGATTTACTGTAAAAAGTCCAAAACAATCTTTTATGTGGGCTAATAATATCACCAATGTGAATCAGCCCTACGGCCTTAATCAGGGTGTGATGCCAGTGTGAGGTGTGTTGGGGGTCGTTTTACCTACCCGGTCACGTCGGCTGTTCATTTTTTTCTTCTTTACTTCATCGGTCCTCCCAGCTAGGTCCATTTTTTGGGGGGCCTTCAGGTGTTCATAGAACCTATTTCAAGCTTCTGCAAGACAGTAAGAAGTAGAGTTAACAGACTTTTGAGTGATTGAGTAGACCTTATTAATCCCCAAAGGGGAAATTATGCCACCTGACCATTCATACAACATATACACACACAATAGTAAGACAATGACACAAGTTAGTGTAACAGATAAAAAATAAAGAGCTAAAAATAAATAAGTGACATCCCATCATAGAAATACAAAAAGAACCACAACATTAAAATAGTGCTCAGCTATTGCTGAAAAGTCTGATTGCTGCACGAACAAAAGACCTCCTAAATCTAGTGGAGCACCTAGGTAGGAGGAGCCTTTGGCTCCTACCACTTTTCTGAACATGATGTACTGTACATCCTTACACTTCTCCCTATTCACATCTCAATCACACACTCCTTTAAGATTTGCTCCACAGTACTAAAACACACCAGTGATGGACCCTGCTTTCTTTATAAGCGTAAGTGTTAGATTGTGTGTATCATGCCTCTCTGAGGTTCATCACAAACTGTAACCCTCGCACACACCACTGTGAACTTTACACACGTGTGGGCTGGCCAGCATTGGAGACTCGTAGGCTCACTCACTGGTATATGTTCATTTATAAGGGTATCCACTGCAGTTCCCCAAGCCCACAGTGAAAGCGCCTCACCCGTGCCTGAATAAGAAAAAATCATTATACAACTGTATGTGGTTAAGACGACCAATATAGAAAGAAACAGTGGATAATGATGTCAGCCTAGTTATGGGACACATACATGAGTCCAGTTTGTGTCCTATTCTCAAAAACACACAATCAAGTGTTACCGCCAACTCCAAAGGGACTTTGTGGTTCTCCTGGGTCATGCGGGAGTGTTGCTGCTGCATCATGGCACCCTGCATGGTCCTCAGTTCCTTTCTCAGGTAATCCACTGAACTGCGAAGGTCACCGATTGCCCTGCAGCATTCAGAAACATTAATTTCAACATCTCATTGTCTTTTGTAATGTTTGCGATTAGCTACATCTATCTTGGGGCAAAAGCAATGACTGATCCGCTTTGTCACACACATGTTTAAAAGGTAGTTTATTTCCAAAATGCATGCTGCTCATTCACAAATGTTACCTTTTCATGAATACTTACCACCACCATCAAATTCTAAGTATTAATTTTGACTGGGAAAGGAAAGAAATCTTTTCCATGTCTGTCATTTTGAATTTCAGTAATAGACATTTTTTAATCTGCAGAACTACTTTGGTCATACTAGTAACTATAATTTTATTTATTACTTACTTGGTCATACTAGTAACTATAATTTTATTACTTATTTACTTTGACTAAATAGTCATGAAAAGATTTTGGAAATAAGCAGCACAGTTGCAATGTACTTACCTACTCTGGCCACAATCCTAGATATTACCTTCAAGTCTCCTGGCGGCTCTAAAACCCACCCAATTTCACAAAGCCCCCAGTTGGTTTGTATGGTAATGGACTAAGAAATAGCGTATTTTTACCCACAGATTATTACGCTAAACACTTGGGTGGGAAACATATGTAGGCTAGCTGCTACACAAAGATAGATCGCAGTGTCACGCTAGCTAGAAGGCTACATTTAGCTAGCAGATTACTCTCCATTTTTACGCAAGTGGGATTTTGAAATTCATCCCCTGCGTATGTCGAAAATCAGACATCGACGCCGTTACATGTTATACATTCATATTACTGATGATACATTATGTCCCAATCATTCCATCAACCAGCTTGTCATTCCACGTTATCAACGAATGGCAGACTAACTGTGTAGCTAACGCCAAACATTCACCCGCCAAATAGCAATTCTGATATTTCAACTTACCTTAAAACATCTCTGATAGTGGGATTGTTCACCTCCCCATCAAAACGTGACCGCAAACTTGTCCACCAGGAGCACGGCTAACATTGCTGCGTTTCCCAATTCAGCGAGTGCAGTTCGGAGTGTGGCGACTCAGTCTGCAGTCGAGGTGGGCAGTCCGGGGATCACATGGGCGTGTAGCGAGCTGGCTACAGAGAGACACGAGTGCCAAAATATCTCCGGATACGAACAGATATTGTACCCAGTGAAATCCGGAGTCCAGATACGTCAATATTTTCATGGATTCTCAAGAAATAAGGATATCGTGAAAATCTGGTCCGGATATGTGGCGTGTCATATAAAATATCCAGTCCAAACACGTCCGGATTCTAGCTTATTTTGCCCAGTGACAGATGGACCATGCTAATCCACCTGTCAATCATGCCCATCTAAACTCTAGGAGATTCTCCAGTGACCAGACTCTCATCTTCATAAAGTGTTGAAGAAGTGTGTGTTCTGGAGCCCAGGCAAGGGTCAAGACCAATTTTGCATGGGAAAGTGGGTGCAGTCTAGCCGAAACCAACATTTCAGAGCTTTTTACACATTCTAGTTGTTTCTCATTTAGTTCTCATTTATCCCCCTCAAAGTTGTATTTGGAATGATTTTTGGATGGTTGAAAAATCTTTAAACGCTGATATTCATCCATATCCATATTGCTGATCAATCTTTGTTTTCATCACCACGAGTACATGCCCACTGTGACGTACTAACTTTGTTCTTCAGTTTCATTTCTGTTAAAGGTCCCATGGCATGAAATTTTCACTTTCTGAGGTTTTTGAACGTTAATGTGAGCTCCCCTACCCTGTTTAGCCCCCCCCCATGGTTAAAAGTTGCGAAATGTCTAAACTGAGCATTTGCGATCCTTTTCTGCGTTACAAAAAATCGGAGCTCAAACGGGCGATTTTGAACAAGGCACCTTATTGACGTCAGATCGAAAAAAGAAATGCAAATGCAGTTCCACCCCCGTCTGTCTGTACTCAGCATCTCTGTAAATCATGCCCAGAGAGTTTGGACTGCGAATGCGCTAGGCAATGCGAAATGCGTTTTTTTATTTGCCTGGAGGCACGTCCGAGTGTTTCTAGGCTCGGAAGTCCTTTATCTGAGCCTCTGGACCTTTGAACAGCAGTGGTTTCATTTTATTTTCTGTGGAAATGTGTTTATTTTTCAATGGAACGCTTCAAATCTCTCCCCCCGTGCAAAAACACGGAAATGGATCAGCTGAGAGCTGAGAGCGAGAGCGGAGAGTTTGGCCACGCCCCCACCCTCTACTATAGGCCAGCTCTTTTCTCCTCATTTGCATTCAAACAACAACGCCCATAATGGCCTGTTCAGAGAGAGAAAAAATACTCTTTCTCATCTTATCTCTGTTTCTCATGCACTGAGTGTTGATTTTGAAGAAGGATTCATTTACAGTATTAGGGAACCATTAAGGAGCCATATAAAAGCATCAAGAAGTACCATGTCATGGGACCTTTAATCAGTGATGCTTGTAGGATTCAACTGTGTTGCATAGTCATTTTGGTACAAATGAATAAAAAAATAAAAAAGTCGTGATGACGTTCAGCTCCCATTGGACATCACAGTTTTCTAACACAGAAATCATTGGACTTGTTTATTTTATGAAGTCGTTTTAAAATGCCCAAATTATAATATAATGATCTGTGCGTGTCATAGATTATAACCATACTGCAGACACAAGCACACTAGGTCTTCTTTAACACAAATTACAAACTTCCATGCTGGCAGTGTCTGTTTTTAGCCTTTTTTAATCCGGTTATCTGTATCTCTTGCTTCTCGAGCCCCCCGTTCAGTTCAGACAGAGCTTGCTTTGGCTCTGTAGACTGTAATTAGCAGTCTCTGGCCCTGAATGACATATGCTAATGCAACATCTGACCCACGGGGGGCGCCCTGCGTGGAGGGTACAAGCTCGTAAGAAGTTTAATGAAAGATATGCGCTTAGTTAAATAATAAATAGAAACTTGTTACAGATATGCCCTATATTCTGAAAAGATAATAGTGTGAAGTTAAAGGTGCATTGTGTCACTTTTTGAGGATTTGTCACCTGCTTGTTTCTATGGATAAGCCATCACTCTGCCTGGAATGTTACACAGTATGACATTAAACAGTTCTACTTTACATTTATTCAATTACAGGCGGTTTTATGGCTTAAAAATATCTAGAAAAACTGACTGTGAAGGGGTCGCCTCTCCACAGATCTGAACTGTAACTCGGTCTGGTTTGGTCTCCATGAAGATAGAAAAGTTAAAACCATACTGTCAAGCATTCCAGAAGAAGCAATAACATCTCCACAGAGAAAAGCATTTGATGGAACCTCCACTCGAAAAGTTACACAATGCAGCTTTAATGTAATGGTGGGTAGAACAATACAAGTTTTCTTTTCGTCTTCCCACTGTAAGTATACGCATCTTATCAGGTTTGTGAAGTTGTAGTGTTTTGTTTTGTATCCTGCTTGTGTATGGTTATGAAAAATGGCTGTGCAGGATCGTACTGCGAACCAGCAGCAGTAGTTTAGTAAGCAGTAGTTTTCAAATGAACAGCTCATTTTTAACCTTTAATTCAGTAGAGATTGGAAGCTCCAGGGCTGAAATCATCCAAATGATTCTAGTGAAGGTGTGGGGAGATTAAAAGCACTGTGAAGCATTTCCTGTATTACCACATGACATCACAAAATGGAACAGAGTGTTTCCAATTTGAGAGAAGAACTCACTGGTGAATGAAACAAAGCACAACTCTTGGTGTGTTTGTGATGAGGAAACAACATTCTAACATAGATCAGAAAATGGCGTAAAATGGGTCCTTTAAGGCATTTCATTTGCTGGGGTGAGGATTTGCCTTTCAAAACCAAGTCTATCAAATATTGGTATTACTGTACAAACTTACAAAGCAACTGAAAAGATTATGAATCATGCAAGTTAGTTTGTTTACCCCGCGTTATGATTTATTGTTTTGGGGCTAGCTTTTTCCGACATGAGCACCTCTGTAGAATCCCCAAAAGTACATATGAAGAATGTCAAAATGAAAGCCGCTCTTCTGCTTCTATTTCCATCAACACAAGTGTGAAAACATAGTCCGGGGCCTCGCTGCAGATGGAGGGGCCAGCTGGACTGTGAGTGCGCTCCATCGCTGCGGTAACGCTCAACGGTACATCAGAGCTAGTCAGTCACAAAGCGCTTTTCATTGGGAAGGAGTTGGACATGTGCGGGCAATGTCGAGGCTAATTAGCTTTTAGTGTTTTGATTTTCTATTACCTTTTAATTTCATCTTCAAATCTTGAAGTCAGTGGTTAAATCCCAGTTTTGGTTGCTGTGTACCGACATTGTGTCCTTAAGCAAGACACTTTACCCACAGCTTAATGTGGAACTAAACACTGAATCAACTTTTTTTGCTACTAAACCATCTATATACTGTAGTGTTTTAATAGACTATAGTCCTTTTTAAACATTTTAGTGCAAACTAAGTATAGCTTTGTGGTAAAAATTGTCAAAAGAGTAAAAGGTAAAAAAAAAAACTGACTCTGTGAGCTTATCAAAATCATACCGAGAGTTGTGTTTTGTTTCATTCACACGTTTGAGTAATCCTACATTATTAGTCTGTTTACATCTCCAAAGCTCAAAAAGCTCCAAAGTTCAAAGTCAGCTTTATTGTCAAAAACCATATGTACAGGTTGCACACACAGGATTTGAAATTGCAGCGCCCCCTAGGCCCACAGGAAACATTAAACATCTGATAAACAAGACAATAAACACAATGACTAAAACATCACATATACCTATAGCCAGTGATGCCGGTAATGCGTTACCGGCAACTACTATTTCAAAACCAGTAGTCAGATTAAAGTTACTTATCTAATACACCGTGCGTTACTATTTCTGCATTTCGGGGGAATGTAGGTTACATTTATTTATTCTTATTTTTTGTCTACACGTTTCTTACGAGGTTACGTCATCTCAGCTCCGCGGCGCCAAAGTCAGATCCGCTTCCAAACATGTATGTTGCAGTATAATTACGCACCAATCGCGCTCCCGCCAATCATGATTAGCTCTGTTGTGTTTGCGCCTGTTCGCCGATCAGCTGTGAGCGAGCTGCGTGATATTTACGCGGGATTTCCAAGAGAAGAAGAATCCTTAACTTGCTACGTTAATGCTACGTAAGAAGGAAGTCTCGCCTCGGGACACGGGATAAATTCGGGATATGTCCTTTTCTCCGGAGCTTCTGAAAGACCACGGATATACCCGAAGCGCCCTTACACGTCTATACGCAAACTATCTGGAGTGACCGCGTTCTTATGGGTGAGTAATATTATCAGATTATTTCTGCATCTATTTCGGCACTAAACCAGGACTAAACCAAGACTAAACCAGGTCTAAACCAGGACTAAACCAGGACTAAACCAGGTCTAAACCAGGACTAAACCGGACTAACCCGGCACTAAACCGGCTGGTTAGCTCAACTGGTAAGTCATGGACTTTCCCCCTGGAGGTTGTAGGTTCAAACCCCCCCCCGGGCAATGAGCTAACCAGTGTGGGTCCTTGGGCAAGACCCTTCACGGTACTGCCCCCCGGGCGCCGAAAAAAGATGGCTGCTCACTGCTCCTGAAAAAAAAATAAAAGGATGGGTCAAATGCAGAAGTCAAATTTCTCCCGTGTGTCACTGTGTGTCATTGTGTGTGAGACCAATAAAGGCTAAAAGCCCAAGCTTAATAATTATAATTATAAACCAGGACTAAACCAGGTCTAAACCAGGACTAAGCCAAGACTAAACCAGATCTAAACCGAGTGTAAACCAGGACTAAACCGGGTCTAAACCAGGACTAAACCAAAACTAAACCAGGTCTAAACCAAGACTAAGCCAGGACTAAAACAGGTCTAAACCAGGTCTAAACCAGGACTAAGACAGGACTAAACCGGGACTAAACCAGGACTAAACCAAGACTAAACCAGGACTAAGGTGTGTGTGTGTGATAACATATATCCTGTGTATTATTGAATTATTGAACGATTATATGGACTTTTTGTTATAAAAGCATTTCCATTTTAACAAAGTACCTTCTAATTCTGCCCTGCCCCCCCGGAAAATATGTTACATAAATGAAAAATTTCACCATCTTCCCTGGTTTCATTTTACAACTCGACTACTGTGTAAAACCAGTAAGTGGGGCGGAGTTGAATAGGATGGTTGGGATTATGTGGTTGACGAAATGCTGCCTGTGAACAATGTTGACTCACCATCGTTTCGTGCCATTGTATCTAAGATCCCTACAGTAACGATACTGAGCTGCCTCACAGAACATGCTTTTCTAGTTACCTGGACAAGCAATATAATAATAATATAATATAATATAATAATATATAATAGGCCTATAATATAATATAATATAATAATAATAATATAATAATATATAATATAATAATATAATATAACAAGCCTCTGCTGAAAGTAACTAAAAGTAATCTAACTAAGTTACTTTTTAAAGAAGTAGTCAGTAGTCAGATTACTGTTTCAAAGTAACTATGGCAACACTGCCTATAGCAAAAGTACAGTAAACTTGTATATAATACAAATAGGTAAAACACAGTGTGTGGCATAATAAAGCTCAAATGTGTAATTTAAGCAGCAGTGTCAGTGTCATTTAAGTGTAATTTAAGCAGCAGTGTCAGTGCAATTTAAGTGTCATTTAAGCAGCGGTGTCATTGAGGGAGGGCAGAGCAGGGAGAGGGTTCAGCCTCCTGACAGTCAGCTGTCTTTCAGTCTGCTGGTCTTTGCCCTGAGGCTCCTCAGTCTCCTTCCTGATGGCAGCAGACTGAAGAGGCCGTTGGATGCGTGGGTGGGATGCAGATTGCAGAGGGCTTTGTGGGTGAGGTGGGTGCGGTAGATGTCCTGCAGGGAGGGGAGAGAGACACCCACGATTCTCTCAGCTGCTCTCACTACTCGATGTAGCTTTTTCCGGCAGGACACGGTGCAGGTGCCATACCACACAATGATGCAGCTGGTGAGGATGCTCTCTATGGTGCCTCTGTAGGCGCATGATGGGAGCTGGGAAGATGAGAAGAGGTAGTTTTCAAGTTAGCAGCTACCTTTAACATTTTGTTCAGTAGAGAATGGCAATTCAAGTACTGAGACTATTCAGATTATTCTCGTGAAGGTGTATGGAGTATAAAAGCATTTCCTGTATCACCACATGTCAGGTAGAATTGAGTTTTTTCTGTTTGGGAGAAGAATGCAGGCTAGATATGCAGGATTTGTGTGTTAAACGTGTGAATGAAACAAAACACAACTCCAGGTGTGTTTGTGATGAGGAAACATTATAACAGATCAGAAAATAGCATCATATAAAAATAAATTGCCTTTTTAATGTGACTTTTTGCAGGATCATTACCTGCTCAAATGAGCATGTTTCAATATTAGTTTCAGTATCGATTTTCAATACTTTTGACAACCCTACTGCGATGCGTGTTTCAGTGCACCTCAAAGAGTGAATTATAGTATTACTTCCAACAGTGTTTCAAATAAAACTGTAATATTCGTAAATATAACATTTGCTTTTATGTGTAAAATACTTGAGTTTGTGGTGTGGTTTTAGTATTTATTATGAGTCCAAAATTAGAATTAGCGTTAAAGGGATATGCCACCCCCAGGTCAAACTTGGGCATCTCCCCACAGTCCAGAGACTAAAATAAGTGGTGGAAAGCGTTTTTCTGGTGACACAGCCATTGTCCAGGTCTGTCAGCACTGACCGCCGCGGTATCTGCAGCTACTCCGCGTTAGACTGGAGTCTAACGTCGCCACAGGGGAATCCCTGTTACGCACCACGTTGGGAGTTCCCCTGTTACGCAGCGTGGTGTGTGCTTCGGCTGTGTTTTTCCGCACTGAAAAATAGTTCCCACCCAAAATGACCAAGGCAAGCTCTCCGTGTTGATTTGCACATTTATTTGCACTCGATATGAATGCGCACTACACAGAAAGTAATTGGGAAAAGCAAATTAATTCCTTTTGGTCGAAATCTTTCTCTGGCGCCGTTAGACTCCAGTCTAACGCGGAGGAGCTGCAGATACCGCGGCGGTCAGCGCTGACAGACCTGGACAATGGCTGGGTCACCAGAAAAACGCTTTCCACCACTTATTTTAGTCTCTGGACTGTGGGGAGATGCCCAAGTTTGACCTGGGGGTGGCATATCCCTTTAACACTGATACACAAACATTCTAAACACAGAAGTGTCCTTGGCTCACGTATTCAGTTTATTTGTGTACTTTTTAACATGTTGTCAGTGAAATCCACTCACAACTCACTGTCCAACTTTTATTGTTTCACTTTATTGTTTTCACCCAAATGTTTCACTATGTAGCTATTCGGTTGGGGGTCAGTCATTTTCTTGTTTCTATGGAGATGTCATTCCTCTGCTTTGAATGTTCCACACTATGACATTAAACAGCTCTACCTTACATGTATCTAATTACAGGTGGTTTTATAGCTCAAAAATATCTAGAAAAATAGGCATTCTTGCTGTGAGCGGGGTTCCCTCTCCATAGGCCTGATCTGTAAGTCGGTTTGGATTGGTCTTTTGGTCTCCATGAAGATAAAAAGGTTTAGAACCGTACCGTGAAACATTCCAGACAACGCCATAACATCTCCACGGAGAAAAGCATTTGTCGGACCCTCCACCAGAAAAGTTACATAATGCAACTTTAATTTTAGCATAATTCAGCAAAAACCCCGTAGATACATGAGTGCGGGGTAAATGAGATCTGAAAACCACCAACAGACAAAGGCAAATTAAGTTATCTTGTAATAAAAGTATGGCTTTATATTGGCCGCATAAGGAGAAAAATCTTGTTAAAATCTTGTGTTTACATACTGCTTTTGTTCAAACTTTTGTAATGTGTACAAAAATGAGTCTGCTTTTCTCCAGCGGTGAACTTTGAGGCTTTCTCTTCTTTAAAAAAATAACATATAAAACTAGAAAGACTTCCTGGTGCTTTTTACCAATGTTGTTATATCCTATAATATACGGTGGATGTTTTCTTTTGTTTCATTGTCCAAAAAATTACTATTGATTTAAATTGCATGTGGAGGGTCTGGCAAATGCTTGTTTCCATGGAGATGTTTTTGCTTTGTCTGAAATGTTTCACAGAATGGTGTTGAACCTTTCTATCTTAATGGAGACTGAACCAGACCGAGTTACAGGTGGAGAGGTGACCCCGTTCTGTCACAATGCCTGCTTTTCTAGGGATTTTTGAGCTTTAAAACCACCACCTGTAATTGAATAAATGTAAAGTAAGATAAAATAAGATTAAGATAAGATAAGACTTTATTGATCTCACATAGGAGAAATTTACTTGCCACAGTAGCTCCAGGCAGAGACAGTTTGAATAAGAAAGAAAAGTGCATGCAGTAAGTAATAATAACAAAACAGTAACAAAACAGTAACTAGGAAATTATAGAAAATATTGCACGTTTGGACTATATAGTGGAGTTATACAGTCTGATGGTGGTGGGGATGAAGGATCTGCGGTAGCGCTCCTTCTTGCACTGGGGGTGCCTCAGTCGGCTGCTGAAGGAGCTGCTCAGCTCCTCTACAGTCCGGTGCAGAGGGTGAGAGGTGTCGTCCATGATGGACGTGAATTTGGCCAGCACCCTCCTCTCAGCCACCTCCTCTACAGAGTCCAGAGGACAGCCCAGGACAGAGCTGGCCCTCCTGATCAGCTTAAGTCTTTTTGTCCCACTCTGTGCTGCTCGGGGCCCAGCAAACGACAGTGTAGAGGAGAGCAGAGGCCACCACAAAGTCATAAAAGGTCTTGAGCAGAGGCCTGCACACTCCAAAGGACCTCAGTCTCCTCAGGAGGTGGAGGCGACTTTGGCTCTTCTTGTACAGGGCGTCGGTGTTGTGGGATCAGTCCAGTTTATTGTTGAGGTGAACACCCAGGTACTTGAAACTGTCCACAGTCTCTATGTCCTGCCCCTGGATGTTCACCAGTGAGTGAGGTAGTAAACAAAGATTATTTTCCTCACATCTCTTCCTGAAGTCAGTCACCAGCTCCTTTGTATTGCCGGTTTGTTCCCCTCAGACACACAGCCCACAATGGTCGAGTCATCAGAGAACTTCTGGAGATGGCAGCTGTCCGTGTTGTATGTGAAGTCCGAGGTGTAGATGGTGAGGGGTGAGTGAGAGGACAGTTCCCTTGGGGGCCCCCGTGCTGCAGACTACCACCTCTGACTCCCAGCCACGCACGTACTGTGGACGGTCAGTGAGGTAGTCGATGGTCCAGGCAGCGAGATGTCCATCTACTCCCGCGTCCTCCAGCTTCCCTCGCAGCAGCGCCGGCCTGATGGTGTTGAAAGCGCTGGAGAAGTCAAAGAACATGACTCTCACAGCACTCTCGGCGGTCTCTAGGTGGGTAAGCGCCCGCTGCAGCAAGTAGATGACGGCGTCCTCTACTCCTACGTTTGGCTTGTAGGCAAACTGCAGCGGGTCCAGGGTGGGGCTCACCACAGAGCGGAGGTGACTGAGGATCACCCTCTCCATGGTCTTCATGAGGTGGGAGGTCAAGGCGACTGGTCTGTAGTGGGCTGGTTTCCTGGCGTTTGTTATTTTGGGAACCGGGACCACAAAGGAGGTTTTCCACAGGACGGGGACCTTCTCCAGGCTGAGGCTCAGATTGTAGATGTAGCAGAGAACCTCACAGAGCTGGTCTGCACAGGTTCTCAGCAGCCTGGGGCAGATCCCATCGGGAAATGTTTAATGTCATACTGTGATAAAAGGAGAAATTCAATTTGTCAACTGGACAAAGTTTAATTAGTCGAAAACGTTTCGCAGCTCATCTGCGCTGCTTCGTCAGCTCTGACAAAACAGTGGAACATTCCAGGCAGAGCAATGATGTATCCATAGAAACAATGATGTATCAGGGCTCTCAAGTTTTGAGCGGGGTGGTGCGTGAGACTGCGCGAGTGACAATTTTTTCCCGAGGAGCGGGGGTGGGGAGGTTCCGCTGAAAACGCGCGGCGCCTGTGCACTTCTGTGCCGATTTTCTGGGCACAGAAGTGCTGTGCGCTGCGCTTGAATTGCGTAACTAAATTTCAGCGTGAGAAATACCATGTGTGGCGGCGTGTGAGCGTGTGAACACGTCGAATTGCGTGTGTCACACTCTCAAAGCGTGAGACTTGAGAGCCCTGGATGTATCCATAGAAACAAGCAGGTGACGGGGCCCAAATGAAAAGTTACACAATGCACCTTTAAGCCATGTTACAAGGCTGCTACCTCAAAAAAAACAGACCTGGAGTTGTGTTTTGTTTCATTCACACGTTTGAGTAATCCTGCATTATTAGTGTGTTTACATCTCCAAAGCTCAAAATGCTCTATTCCACCTTGTGATGTCATGGAGTGCTTTATAGTTTTCAAGTTAACAGCTACATTTCACTTTTAGTTTACCTTTAATAGTGCATATTTACGCAGTAAAGAAGCGTGGAAGTACACTTTTATATTCAAAATGCTCAAATAGATAGTCTTGAGTAAACTAACAGCACAGTCCTCTCAAATAAAAAACACCTTGTGATGTCATGTGACAATACAGGAAGTGCTCCACTGTGTTTTTAAACCCCACACACCTTTGCTAGAATCATTTTTCAAGATTCAAGATTCAAGATTGTTTATTTGTCATATGCAGAATCAACACAAGGTCAACAATGCAATGAAATGCTTAGGATCAGAAGAACCGTTGACTCGCTAAGATAGTCAAGAAGTACTAATAACATGCAATAATAGTACATGGTAAAAAAGTGTTGCAAAGTGCAGGGGAAGAAGTAAACAATATAATAAACAATATAATAAAATATGTAATAAAATGTAATAAAATAAAAAAAACAAGGTACAATGTACAAGGTGCAGGTAGGATTAAATCAAGATCAAATAAGGTGTAAGTATTTCACAGATTGCACATAATATGGTGTGGTGTAGGTGTTGCATGTGGATTTCGTATTGCACATAGTATGGTATAAATATTGCACATAGGTTATTGCACTGATTATTGCACATGTAACAGTAATTTACAGTGAGGTAGTGACAAACCTCACTGTCATATGGATGATTTCAGCCCTGGAATTGCCAATCTTTTTTGAGAAGGTAACAACATTCTAACATGGCTTCTCACAAGTCAGTTTATCGTAACAGCAGTAAAATACAGGATCGGATAAAAACATGTAGCATTTTATAGCAGTGATTTCACACTTGAGCTGTTGTGTGGTCCTTATTCGACAAGAGCCCAATTTAAAGCAATCAGTAATCAGACCAAACACATTATTATCAACAGTGTTTTCCAGCAATCAACAGCACACAGAAAAACAAGTCATGAGGTATTTGGGAAAAAATATTACACTATATATACTAGGGATGTCAACAATTAATTGATTAACGGTTAATTGTCGATTAAGACGTTGGTCGATCAAAATGCATTAATTGTAATTAACCGCTAACCGCGGACACGCGGACATGCGCACCCGCGCGGTCATGAAACAAGGCAACCGCGCTGCGCCAAGATCGACTCACAGCCGACCGCAAGCGCCAACGGCACTGCTCAGCAGGCCCGGGTGTACGCGCGAGGCGAGATCTAACCCGGAATGCTGCTGCCGGTTTCGCCGCAGCCCGCGCCCCGCGCCCCGAGCCCCGAGCCCCGAGCCCCGAGCCCCGAGCCCCGAGCCCCGAGCGGCTGGCCTGCGGCTCGGAGCGCGGGGCGCGGCGAAACCAGCACGCGCCCCAGTGGTTTAATTCTGGTCTAGTCCAGGTCTAGACCCGGTCGAGTCCTGGTCCAGTCCAGGTCCAGTCCAGGTCCAGACCTGGTTCAGACCTGGTCCAGTCCACGTTCAGTCCTGGTCTAGTCTCTTAGCCAATCAGGACAGAACACAATGTTACTCTATAAAAAATTTTTTACACTATAAAAAAAAAAATTGGATAGAGCGAGGGATTACTGTATTTTGTTATTCAGCATCAATACATTTGTCTGCTTTTTACTAAGGAATAATTAACTGAGGAATATACAATATAATAATACTATGATATATTTATGACTCAGTGTTATGTTACTATAGCTTATATTCTTAAAGACCCTATTGAAACACTAAAATTCAGGTGAAAAACGCCACTTATCAATTAATCGTTAATCGACCGATAAGGTCAATCAACTATCAGTTAATGAATTAACCGATAGTTTGCATCCCTAATATATACCTATATTACACTAAATGGACTTCTGTGAGCTTTAAGCCACGTTGTTACTGCATCAAAAACATACCTTGAGTTGAGTGGAGTTGTGTTTTGTTTCATTCACCTATGTTTGAGTAATCCTGCATTACGTCTGTCAACATCTCCAAAGCTGAAAATGCTCTGTTCCACCTTGTGATGTCATGTAGTGGTAATCATGTAGTGTCTTTTATTCAGTAGAGATTGGCGATTCCAGATCTGAAATTATCTAAATGATTCCAGTGAAAGTGTATGGATTTTGAAAACACAAAGGAGCACTTGCTATATTAGCAAATGACATCACAAGGTGGAATAGTGTTTTCTAAAAAATATGCAGTGTGTGTGTATGCAATATGTTTGTGTGTTAAACATGTGTGAATGAAACAAAAGACAACTCCAGGTGTGTTTGTGATGAGGAAACTACATTATAACATCAGAATCAGAAAGATTGTATTGCCATATGTTTGAACATGTTCACAACATTAGGAAATTGCTTCGGTACTTGTGACTGACACAGAGCGGGGGGTGGGTCCTAGTCCTAGTGTTATTATTATTCAAGAGTCCAACATATAGACAGATGTGGGCAGGCCTGGACTGGTAATCGGGCATACCGGGCATTTTCCCGGTGGGCCGACAGTCCTAGGGGCTGATGCCCTTCTTTTTTTTTTTTTTTTCTTAGAGACAGGCCCACAATTTAGGACTAAACCAGGACTAAACCAGGACTAAACCAGGACTAAACCAGGACTAAATCAGGCTTGAACCAGGACTAAACCAGGACTAAACCAGGACTAAACTAGGACTAAACCAGGACTAATCAGGTCTAACCCACTAAATCAGGTCTGAACCAGGACTAAACCAGGACTAAATGAGGATTGAACCAGGACTAAACCAGGACTAAATCAGGATTTGAACCAGGACTAAACCAGGACTAATCAGGTCTAAACCAGGACTAAATCAGGTTTGAACCAGAACTAAATCAGGACTAAATCCAGTCTGAACCAGGACTAAATCAGGATTGAACCAGGACTAATCAGGTCTAAACCAGGACTAAACCAGGACTAAAACAGGACTAATCAGGGTTGAACCAGGACTAAATCAGGATTTGAACCAGGACTAAATCAGGATTGAACCAGGACTAAACCAGGACTAAACTAGGACTAAACCAGGACTAAACCAGGACTAAATGAGGATTGAACCAGGACTAAACCAGGACTAAACTAGGACTAAACCAGGACTAAACCAGGACTAAATGAGGATTGAACCAGGACTAAATCAGGATTTGAACCAGGACTAAACCAGGACTAATCAGGTCTAAACCAGGACTAAATCAGGATTGAACCAGAACTAAATCAGGACTAAATCCAGTCTGAACCAGGACTAAATCAGGATTGAACCAGGACTAATCAGGTCTAAACCAGGACTAAACCAGGACTAAAGCAGGACTAATCAGGTCTAAACCAGGACTAAATCAGAACTGAACCAGGACTAAACCAGGACTAAATCAGGATTGAACCAGGACTAAACCAGGACTAAATCAGGATTGAACCAGGACTAAACCAGGACTAAATCAGGATTTGAACCAGGACTAAACCAGGACTAATTATGAGGGGCCGGTCTAAGCCAAAAATGCCAGGGCCGTTTTTGTGTCCCAGTCCAGCCCTGGATGTGGGTAGAATAGTTGCAGCTAAAACTGTACTTCAGAAAGCGCAACGCTACTTCAAAATAATAGAAGTACAAAGTAGTAAGACTAAAAATGTTTAGTCTAGTAAGACACGTAAGACTAAAAAGTATTTGAGAAAAGTACTACTCAAGTAAGAGGAACTTAAATAGTAACTGCCGGGATGTAACATCTGATTTATAGTTTAAGTTAATGTATTTTAAAGACAAAACATTAAATAATGCACAAAATCTGGTGTTTTCAAAAGATAGACACAAAGATGAGACAAACTAAATCCAATCCGAAGGAATGGTGCAAGAAACAGAAATGTTCAAATCCTTTGTTATTGTCAACATAAAGCTTTTGTCACTTAAAACAACAAAAGTAAGAGTACATAAAGTAAATGTAACTACTGTACTGTCCACCTTGCTTAAAGATAGCTTCAGTTTGTAGTATTGTACTGATGTTTTAAATTATATTGTTCTACAACGAGCAGTAGTAGGTATAAAAGGTATGTTGGGACGATGTGAGTGTACAATTTATTAGGGACGCACCAATACCAATACTGGTATCAAGTATCGGCAGATCAGGTATTGGTTCCATAAATTGGGTTCAGCCAATATCCTGGTTGGACCCTTAATTGGATGTAATGAAACTATTTACTGACTGCTAGATAGACCATATATATTAATGGACATAGCTAACCCGCTAGCCGCTACGTTCAAAACAGGACGTGAGTGTGGGCGCGCTTCTGGCTCCATTAGCACTGGCTCCAATTGGCTTTGTACTCAAAAAACATCACCCCTCTCTCTGTATCTGCTGCTGTCATTCAAATCAAATCAAGTCCTATTCCTAATATGGACTCCAAATTCACTCCTATAAGTGCTGGCCTTGGTGAGCTTTATTTGACTGGAGGCGAACACTATGGGTGACGTCACACTCACTTAGTCCACTTCTTTATCCAGTCTATGGTGTCGACACAAGACATATTATAATGTCTGACCTTTATTCATACAAAGCTGTTTAGCTATTACTTGCAGGATAAATAACAGTTACATAACACAACTGGATCAGTTTTGTAATCGGTTTTAATAAGTTCACTGAGTTTTAAGGAAATAAGTGCCATTTATTGGTTAACATCGGATATTGACAGATCTTTATAGACAAAGAATCATTATCGATACTGAATCTGATAAAGCTGGATTGGTGCATTCCTACACCATTTAAGATTACTTTTGGAAGCAAAGGGTAAGAAGAAAATGTATGCCTACTGTAAAATGTGCACTGTGTAACTTTTCTGGTGCAGGGTCCGTCACCTGCTTGCTTCTATGGAGATGTCATTGCTCTGCCTGGAATGTTCCACAGTCTGACATTAAAGGTCCCATGGCATGAAATTTTCACTTTCTGAGGTTTTTGAACGTTAATGTTAAACGGGCGATTCTGAACAAGGGAACTTTTTGACGTCACACTCAGGGAAAGGTTTCCACCCTCCGTCTGGATGTCCACCCCCTGTCTCTGGAAATCACAAGAATTTGGACCGCAAACGAGCTACGTAATGTGAGATGCGTTTTTTTATTTACCTGGAGACACGTGAGAGTGTTTCCAGGCTCGGATGTCCTTTATCCGAGCCTCTGAACCTCTGAAATAGCAGTGGTTTAATTTTATTTTCTGTGGAAATGTGTTTTTTTTTTTTTTATGGAACGCGTCTCATATGTTCCTCCGCGCTTAAAACACGGAAGTGGGTGACAGCGCACAGCGCACCGCTAATCCAGGAAACGGCAGCGTATTTGGCCACACCCCACCCTCTGCACTAGCCCGGCTCTGTCCTCCTCATTTGCATTCAAACAACAACGCCCAGAATAAAGCATTTCAGAGACATTTTTATGACTCTGACTGTCTTCATGAGGCTATCTCATGCACTGAGGCTTGATTTTGAAGAAGGATTCATTTACAGTATTAGGGAACCATTAAGGCGCCATATAAAAGCATCAAGAAGTACCATGTCATGGGATCTTTAAATGACAGGTGGTTTTATAGTTCAAAAATACCTAGAAATACAGCCATTCTGACTGTGAGCAGGGTTGCCCCTCAAGCCTGGTACACAAGAGTGGTATAAGTCGGCACTCACAAATGTACACAAATGTTCTCGTCATACGAAAATTGCGCAAAGTAAATAGGAATCCCACCACTCTTGGCTGTGACTCTGCTCTCACATGTTTTGTTCTACGGACGTTGCTGCCACTGCCCCACAAAATGCCATGGCCAAAAAACCTTGCCATTAGTAAGTAAGTAAGTAAGTAAATTTTATTTATAAAGCACATTTAAAAACAGTGAGAACTGGCCAAAGTGCTGTACAATGTCAAAAGCTAAAATAATAATAAATAAATCGGCAGCATAAAATACATAAGAACATTTGACATGGCACAAGTACACATAATATGAAATAAAAGAAAGGATAAAAGAGATAAAAGAGTTAAGAGGCAAAGGCCACAGTGTACAAATGAGTTTTTAGCTTGGATTTAAAAGTGGTTATTGTTGGAGCAGATCTGATGTCAATAGGTAAACTGTTCCAGAGACGTGGAGCTGCCACAGCAAAAGCACGGTCCCCTTTGTGCTTGAGGCGGGAACGGGCAACACAAAGGAGACCTTTGTCGGCAGATCTGAGGGACCTGGGTGCAGAGTAGTGTTGCAGCATGTCTGAGATGTACTTGGGGGTCTTGCCTTGAAAGGACTTAAAAACCAAAATAAGTATTTTAAATTGAATTCTAAAACAAATGGGAAGCCAGTGCAGAGAGGAGAGGACAGGAGTGATGTGTTCCTGCCTCTTGGTGCCTGTTAAAAGTCTAGCAGCAGCATTCTGCACCAGCTGCAGGCGAGCTAGCTGGGTCTGGGGGAGGCCAAAGTAGAGGGCATTCTTCTTCTTAATCTCCTTCTTCTTCTTAATCTCCTTCTTAAAACAAATAAGTTGTACATGTTCTCGCTCCGATACGACAGCCACTTTAAAAGGTGCTCAAAGCTAGCGTCCATGTTTAGGCTTCCGTAACCACTGAGCAGGTTGATTGTGTCCTCCAGTGCGCATGCGGGACACTTTTGGGGCATTTAAATCTGGTTAAATCTGAAATCAAGGAGTCAGGACACAGCTCCAGATCCACTCGTCTTTGGAAAGTTTTTTTGGTTCTGGCAGGACAGGTAACTGGTAAACAAGATTGATAAAGGAAGCGTGAATAAAGCAAAATGCAACTCCAGCTAAGTTTTGGATGAAGCAACAAAATAACATGATTAACTCTTCAAATAACTACTACATTCCACTAACACTAATGCATTGTGCTGGAGAATGTCAACTCTATTTAGTCTTTGAGATGAAACACAATGAGCACATTTCTATTTAAAGGAGAATTAACATTTTTTACAATCTGAGCCTTATTTCAGTAATAAAACAAGTTGTTTTACTCACCCATAGCACTTTGGTGTCATATGGAGCACTTCCAGAGATGTTTTAGATTTGCGATCTCCGTAACGTGAGTTCTCGGGGCACATGTTTGCGGTCTCCAAATAACACAAACTTTAGCACTTTTCAAATCATAGAAACTCAATGTCTTAGTCTACACTTTCGTTTGAGTCAAAAGTGGCCTGTAAATCGAGATTTATCCATAATTTTGAGTAGATGAGGACACCAGTGCGCATGCGCTCAGTCACATCTTATTTCACTCTCAGCGGGACCCAAACATGAAAGGCAAAGCTGTAAGACCTTTGGACCATCGTGTTTGCAGTACCCACTTCAGTCAGGACGATTTTTTTACCAGCAAAGGAAAAGAAAGAAGGCCAGCGGATTCAGCGCACGATTCTAAGAAGTTATATGAAACCGATGGCTGTTCTCTGCTCTGCTCCTAAAACTGTCTCCGCTTCATTCTTTCCGTATCCATTCTGTCTCCTCATCCGTATACTCCTCTTCAGTCCCTAGTCCTCCATAAGTCCTCTTCTGCCTCAAAGTCCGAATCTTCTGCCATGTGTCAATCGCAACAGAAAAGTTGCGTCTTCTTATCTGGCGTCCTCATCTACTTGAAATTATGGATAAATCTCGGATTACAGGCCACTTTTGAGTCAAACGAAAGTGTAGACTAAGACATTGAGCTTCTATGATTTGAAAAGTGTTATTTGGAGACCGCAAACATGTGCCCCGAGAACTCACGTTACGGATATCACAAATCTAAAACATCTACGGAAATGCTCCAAATGACACTGTGGATTATTCATTTATTTCCAAATATATTCTCTATATGTGTTATTCCTGTATTTCAATTTTCTTGTGGGTTTTCAGCAGACAGAGCTGGACTATAATCTTTTCCATATGTGTCTCTGTATATATCCAAACGGGGCAGTAAATCTATGTGTTTGTGTATTTTAGACATAGCCGACCGTCTCTGTATAATGGAGCATTAAGCCATTTGTGTTCACGGCATGTTAGGTATGTCCATTTATGTTTCAAAATCAGCTTTATTATCAAAAACCATATGTACAGGTTGCACACACAGGATTTGAAATTGCAGCGCCCCCTAGGCCCACAGTGAACATAAAACATGTGATAAACAAGACAATAAACACCATGACTAAAACATCACATATACCTGTAGCAAAAGTACAGTAAACTTGTATATGATACAAATAGGTAAAACACAATGTGTAGCGTAATAATGCTCAAATTGTGTCATTTAAGCAGCAGTGTCAGTGTCCTTTAAGTGTCATTTAAGCAGCAGTGTCACTGGGGGAGGGAGGACAGGGCAGCGAGAGAGTTCAGCATTCTGACAGCTTGGTGGATGAAGCTGTCTTTCAGTCTGCTGGTCTTTGCCCTGAGGCTCCTCAGTCTCCTTCCTGATAGCAGCAGACTGAAGAGGCAGTTGGATGGGTGGGTGGGATCACTTGCAATGCAGAGGGCTTTGCGGGTGAGGCGGGTGCAGTAGATGTCCTGCAGGGAGGGGAGAGAGACACAATTCTCTCAACTGCTCTCACTACTCGATGTAGCTTTTTTCGGCAGGACACAGTGCAGGTGCCATACCACACAGTGATGCAGCTGGTGAGAAGGCTCTCTAAGAAAATGTTTTTTGTTTCTTAGTGCTCTTTTTTAATAAATCTGTCCGAGACTTGTGCAGAGCCCGCTCATAGGCATCATTAACCCAAGACATATCCACGACGGCCTCGCAGCAGAGCACTGGCCCCTCTTCACAGCACTCCTTAGCGCCCACGTTCACCATCTCCACTCTGCAAGAGAAACAGAGTTTCGCAACACCTTCACCCCAGACAATACACTTATCTCCATCTCCCGAACCAGTTCCCCTCAGTTGGACTTCTGACCCCTACCCTCCTCCGCTGCACTGCATCGCCCTTGCTCTCTCCCAGACCCCCTTTCTTCACCTGGAACAATCCCTTTGGACCTCTCCACTCCCCTTGTTTCTCTTTCTTGACCCCCCCTTGTATTTCCCCCCAAGTCCCTTCAAGTCCCTTAGCCCTTATACCCAGTAGTGTTTGTTCCCGTGCCCACATCCCCCAATGTGTCTTCTGAATACTTTGCGAATGTTATTGTGGTTTTAAAATATGTAACTTAAATAATAAAAGATAAAAAAAAAAAAAAAAAAAAAAAAAACAAGACACAGGATACCCTCGTTGGTGAAGTCTCACTTTCATGTCAGTGGCTTGGGCCTAGGGCCGAAACGTTGCATGTCTTAAATTCTCATTTTGCAAGCAAGACGGGATTGTTTCTCCTCGTGTTTTTTTTTTTTTTTTTTAATAACATTTATAACTAAAGAGCACCACCTGCTTGTCTCCATGGGTACAGAAATCTAATCTAACCTTGGAACATTCCAGGTCAACTAATAACACCTCCATAAAAACCATAAAGCTTCTGCAGTGCACCTTTAAAGGTCCTATATTACACTAAATTGACTCTAAGCCATGTTATAATGCTGTTACATCCTCAAAAACACCTTTAGTTGTGTTTTGTTTCATTCATTTTTGAGTAATCCTTTATTATTAGTCTGTCTACATCTCCACAGCTCAAAATGTTCTGTTCCACCTTGTGATATCATGATTCTGTGGATTTTAAGTTAACAGCTACAGCTTTTACAATTTGTTCAGTAGTGATTGGAAATTCCAGGGCTGAAATCATCCAAAGGATTCAAGTGAAGATGTAGATGAGAGGAGTTTAAAAACATGACCACATGACATCATAAGGTGGAACTGAGTGTTTTCAGTTCGAGAGAAGAACTCAGCCTAAATATGCAGGATTTGCGTGTTAAACGTGTGAATGAAACAAAACATAAGCTCCAGCTCTGTTTTTGATGCAGTAACAACATTAGAACATACAGTAGATCAGAAAATCATGTGATATGAGCCCCATTTAAACCACTAGATCAGGGGTCGGCAACCTTTCCACTCAAAGAGCCATTTGGAGCCGTTTCACACAGTAAAGAAAACACTGGGAGCCACAAAACCCTTTTGAAATTTAAAATGAAATAACACTGCATATAATGTGTTTTTTTTACATCTTTGTGCCATAGAATTACATTTTGAAAATGAACAAACTAAAATAAAATATATTTTAATTAAATACAGTGGTCCCTCGCTGTTTCGCAGATTTTTTAAATAGTGTATCAATATGCATTGTGTTCTGCATCCTGATTGGCTAAGGGACTGTAGACCTTTGCCGATCCGTCAGTCATTCTCCTCCGTGTCTCCTGTACAGTAGCTACAGAATGCGTTCAGTTTGCCAAATTTATTTAAACGTGATCACGAGCAGTGTGACTCTGAAGCTGTGAGGACTGAGCGGTCTGGCATTTCGGCACATGCCATGGCCGAGCGTCTCACCTGGGGCTGGTCGCACTGGTCATGCTGTTCTATTACGGATTTGACCACGAGTGCAGGTGCACATGTCCGAGCACACACTTCTCTGGGTGGTCAATGCGCGTTGGAAAGTAGCGGCAGTGTTTCCGCAGAACGAACCTAGAGTCCAGGCGCTGGAACCAGTCCTGAGAACGCACGGAAGCGTTCTCACTACAATAAAACCGCAACAGCGCAGCGGCGCCTCGGTCAGAGGAACTGTGAAATACACACATATTTATACACGCAATATAAAGCTGATTACTTCACGGATTTAGCCTATCGCAGGTTATTTTTACAATGTAACCCCCGCTTTAAATGAGGAACCAATGTACTGAGCCGCATCAGAGGGACCAAAGAGCCACATGCGGCTCTGGAGCCGCGGGTTGCCGACCCCTGCACTAGATGAATAGAGCTGTTGAGGTTTGGCACTCTTCTCTCTTCTCACTGAATCTCACACGACTTCCGATATTTGTAAATAAGCGTAAACGTTAAATATTTGTGAAGAAAACGTTGCACAAAAGTAACACAAAATCGATAAGAGGAGTAAGATGAAAATCTGAACAGACTGGAGAAAGAGACAATGGCTACAGCACTTTGAACAGATCAATGATAATCTATACTCCGCTCCTCCGCTCCCATACTCAAACAGATAGTCCATTACAGAGACTTCTGGATCATATTTTGCAGTTCATCCAGGAAGATTGTACTAGTATTTTCTGTTTCCTGTATTCCCTTAAGTCCCTCAAGCCAATAAAAGCCCACCGTCATTGTCTCGCAAATCTCAGTGTTTTTGAATTATTGTGACTTGGTTTGGTAAATGCCATAGTTTTGTTAAAGGTCCTATATTATACAAAATTGATTCTCATTAGCTTTAAGTCATGTTATAATGCTTTTACCTCAGACAACATATCTGGAGTTGTTTTGTTTCATTCACACATGTTTGAGTAACCATTTATTACTAGTTTGGCGGCATGGTGGCTGAGTGGCTAGCACTCATGCTTCACAGCAAGAAGGTTCCGGGTTTGATCCCCAGGCCGCCCGGGCCTTTCTGTGTGGGTTTTCTCCGGGCACTCCGGTTTCCCCCATCAACCCAAAACATGCACTATAGGTAAAATCCTCCAGCTGAGGTCCTGACCAAACCGAAGCAAGAAGATCATGGAGATGGTCCCCAGGCGCCCTAATGTGTGCTGCCCACTGCTCCTAATAACAGGATGGGTTAAATGCAGAGAAGAATTTCTCCAGTGTGAGATCAATAAAGTTGCTTCTTCTTTGCCTACATCGCAAAAGCTCAAAATACTATGTTCCACCTTGTGATGTCATGAGTTTCCAAATTAAAGGGATATGCCACCCCCAGGTCAAACTTGGGCATCTCCCCACAGTCCAGAGACTAAAATAAGTGATGGAAAGCGTTTTCCTGGTCACCTAGTGATTGTCCGAGTCTGTCAGCACTGACCGCCACGGTATCTGCAGCTACTCCGCGTTAGACTGGAGTCTAACGTCGCCAGAGAAAGATTTCGGCCAAAAGGAATTAATTTGCTCGATGCTTTTCCCAATTACTTTATGTGTAGTGCGGATTCATATCGAGTGCAAATAAATGTGCAAATCAACACGGAGAGCTTGACTTGGTCATTTTGGGTGGGAACTATCTTTCAGTGCGGAAAAACAGAGCCGAAGCACACACCACGCTGCGTAACAGGGGAACTCCCAACGTGGCGCGTAACAGGGATTCCCCTGTCAGCATGGTGTGTGCTTCGGCTCTGTTTTTCCGCACTGAAAAATAGTTCCCACCCAAAATGACCAAGTCAAGCTCTCCGTGTTGATTTGCACATTTATTTGCACTCGATATGAATGCGCACTACACATAAAATAATTGGGAAACGCATCGAGCAAATTATTTCCTTTTGGCCGAAATCTTTCTCTGGCGACGTTAGACTCCAGTCTAACGCGGAGTAGCTGCAGATACCGCGGCGGTCAGTGCTGACAGACCTGGACAATGGCTACGTCACCAGAAAAACGCTTTCCACCACTTATTTTAGTCTCTGGACTGTGGGGAGATGCCCAAGTTTGACCTGGGGGTGCCATATCCCTTTAACATCCAAGTATCCTTTTACCTTTAGTTCAGTTGGCAATTCTGGTGCTGAAATCATCCATGTGAAGGTTACAGGTCAGATCTGCGGAGAGGAGATGACATGTTTAAGGTCTTTGTGAGTAATAAAAACCAGCCATAATGGAATGTTGATACTTTGCAGTGACATCACACCGGGAGTGTTCAACATGTATCTGCGTTGATGAAAAGTTCATCAGTTACCGTGGAGACACAATGCACACATTCAAAATTGTCTGAAAACCTAAGAAAAAAAACAAAAAACAATATGGATTTAAACAGCACAACAAACAAGTGGGAAAGTTCCTTAGTGTACATTTATATATCAATGCAGCAGAAAATGAGAAAAACAGCAAAGCATGATTTGTGACCTTCAAAGTGTGTTATTGTTACCAACAGAGAACTGACTTTTATTATTACAAATAAAACAAGAACACTGTGCAACATTAAAGGTCTTATTTGCATTTAAATCACTTTTGGTATTTCAAATTAATCAACTTAAAGGTACACCATGTAACTTTTTATTTTATCTAGACTTCCCCACAGTAGAGCACAGTAGAGTTAAAACATGAAAAATAGAACTAATTTATTTTAAACAGTTTGGAGTGGTTCAAAGTTCCTCCTTCTGCATTCTGAGCATCTTAATTATTCACAGTGATGAGTTTATGGTCATGAGCTCTGGGTAATGACCGAAAGGACGAGATCGCGGATACAAGCGGCCGAAATGAGTTTCCTCCGCAGAGTGGCTGGGCGCACCCTTAGAGATAGGGTGAGGAGCTTGGTCACACAGGAGGAGCTCGGAGTAGAGCCGCTGCTTCTCCACGTTAAGAGGAGCCAGCTGAGGTGGCTCGGGCATCTGTTCCGGATGCCTCCTGGACGCCTCCCTCAGGAGGTGTTCCGGGCATGTCCCACCGGGAGGAGGCCCCGGGGAAGACCCAGGAAGCGCTGGAGGGACTATGTGTCCCGGCTGGCCTGGGAACGCCTTGGGGTCCCCCCGGAGGAGCTGGAGGAAGTGTCCAGGGTGAAGGAGGTCTGGGCGTCCCTACTTAGACTGTTGCCCCCGCGACCCGGCCCCGGATAAGCGGAAGAAAATGGATGGATGGATGGATGGAGTTTATGAGCACATTTGAGAACTCTGAGACAAGTGCAGAGTTTTGCCGTGACTAACATGCTAACGCACACTTAAAATGTGTTCATAATTAGATGCAGACTGTACACGGCAATCATACAGTAGTCTGACCCCATGAGGAAACCATATTATAACAGATATCAACTTTCATCACTTTCACATGAGATAAACAATAGTTTGGTAAACAATAGTTTGGTGCTTCGACTGCTGATTCTGAGAAAGTCCATGCTGTTTCTCAGTCCTCTGTGTTGTTTCTTCAAATTTTTTACACATAAGCAGCGATGTTTGTTTTTTGACCTGTCGATCTCTCTCTCTGAAATCAGGGAGACAGGCTACAGCTGCAGAAAAGAGGGAGCCACTGTCTGTGTTCATGTATGTTAGCTAACTCATCTTTGTAAAATTTGGTCAAAGTGTTTGTTTTAGTTGTAATTCCCTGTTAGCACTTAATGTAGTTTCAATGACTGTATTACCTTTTTGCAAATACTCGAAAAGGAATCCGTCTTTATACTTTTTCTCAAGTCGTACTTTTATGACTTGAATATGTCAGCATTTAGTAACCTGTTTGAGCAATATTATTTTACAGTAATAGAATTTAAGTAGAACACAATGTAACCCTTGTAAATCAATTATCTGTGGGTTTCAGAGTAATTTGCACCGTTCCCTTAACAGCTGACATTTACAAACTTAATACTGCCTTTTGAATAAGCAAAAGTCATCAAAATGACACCAGTAAAGAAGGAAGCTGAAAGCCTAATAGTCAGTTTTATTGTTGTAATAGTTGTAGTACTGGTTGCAATTTCGTTTCAGTACTTATCTGCTTCTTTTTTTCTTTTTGTATATTAGTTTGCAGTGACCTGTACACTAGGCCTGTCAGATAACAGATTTTGAAGCACAATGTTTTGCTACAGAGAAATATAACAATAAACTATCATATTTAAACTACTTATGTCCTCTGTCATGATAACAATAAAGCAGGATAATCCCAGTTTGCCATTAGTATCATTAAAAGACTTAAAGGAAAAGTAACGTTTTTTACAATTTGAGCCTTATTTCGGTAATAAAACAAGTTGTTTTACTCACCCATAGCACTTTGGTGTCATATGGAGCATTTCCGGAGATGTTTTAGATTAGCGTTAGGCTAACACCGTTAGCCTAGCGCGACTTATAGCCATAGCTCGGGGCATTCCCAGAGCATGTAATATGCCCCGTGCGGGCTCCAAATAACACAAACTTTAGTACTTTTCAAATCATAGAAGCTCGATGTCTAAGTCTACGATTTCGTTTGAATCAAAAGTGGCCTGTAATCCGAGATTTATCCATAGTTTACAGCTTTGCGTTCCATGTTTGGGTCCCGGGAGCTGAGAGCACACTCCGCGCATGCGCACTGGCGTCCTCATCTACTCGAAACTATGGCTAAATCTCGGATTACAGGCCACTTTTGACCAAACGAAAAGACATCGAGCTTCTAAGATTTGAAAAGTGCTAAAGTTTGTGTTATTTGGAGCCCGCACGGGGCACATTACATGCTCGGGGAATGCCCTGAGCTATGGCTATAAGTCGCGCTAGGCTAACAGCGTTAGCCTAACGCTAATCTAAAACATCTCTGGAAATGCTGCATATGACACCAAAGTGCTATGGGTGAGTAAAACAACTTGTTTTATTACCGAAATAAGGCTCAAATTGTAAAAAACGTTACTTTTCCTTTAAGCGCCAAAAAATAAATAAGAGAATGAACCAATAATTAGCCATAGAAGTCACTTATTCAACCCTGTACAGCTCAGATCTTTTCTTATTACAACTAAAATAACAAAAACATAATCATTATTGCATAGAAAATGTATAGACAATAAATACTGAGTCCAAAAATACTGTACAGTGCCGTATATTGTTGTCCTTTTATATATTGAATGAAAAGTCTTCCTTGGTAGTCTTAGCAGTTATTCTGTGGTCCAATAGTAATTTTAGTAGAACCAGTTATTACAGTGAAGTTTCATTTTACATCTATACAAAAGCACTCAGCACTTATGAATAATGTGCATTAAACTTGCACTGGATGTTTGGCCTCAAATTTCATTTAAGATTATTTATTGTTATTGTACTGAAATATGTGACCAGACACGGAAAAAAAACAGACACAAGTCATCCTGGAGGCATTTTGAGTTGTACACAGATTCTGAAAGCGTAGATTCTAAGCTTTCCAACGATGCCTTACACATGGAAATCTGAGAACATTTGAAGAATTTGTGGCCATTTGAATGCGGGACATCTGAAAACAACAAGCTGAGAAAAGATCTCTTAAAGATCTGCTTGTGGAGCAGAAAGGAGCTCATTTGCATGACATTAAGGTAAGCCCTTCCCCATCACTGGCATTACTGTGGTGTGGGGTTTCAGGGCAGGTCAGAATTAGAAGGGACTTTGTTAAAATGGAATTGCTTTTATAACAAAAATCCATATAATCATTCATTAATTCAATAATACACAGGATAATATGTTAATTGATGATCTTCATGTGGGAAAAGGCTGACTCGCATAAATAAGTTTTCATAACTCTATCTCAATTTTATTTGATAAATGTTAATTTTAATCTTAAAATAAGCAAACTGATCTGCACTTAAATACTCTATGCCCCATTTTTGGACCCTCACCCACAGTTTGAGAACTCCTTTGATTTTTTTTTTTGATTTTTGATTTTTTTTTTTAAACCTGTTTTTTCAACTTTCTAACTGGAGTCACATTCTCTTACTGGGTTTGCAGTGGTATTTACCAGGCCTCTGCACATTTACCAAATGCATGTCGTGATAAACATGCATTTGTGCACTTTTATTAGGCAAAATTCAACCACATGTTGCTGTAGGCCTGCTCTGTGCTGTAGACCTGCGCTGTGCTGTAGACCTGCTCTGTGCGGTCACTGTAACATAAATTTCAATTTGTTTTTGTTTTGCATTTCGTCTTGCTCTTCTAATCAGAGGCATTGAGGAGGGAGCTGGTGTGCGCTATGAGCGGAGAGGAGCGAGAGTGTGAAAAGGACAGGCGCACTGACGTGAGGCACGGACAGGTGGGATGTTTTAAAAAGTTTAACCTGCTCTGTGATACATGCTGGTACGCAAGGTTGTGGACAAGCTGTGTGCACTGATAGTGACCGTGGTGCCGCGCAGTGTCCGCGGGTTCCAGACAATCGCACAGGCTGCAGTGAGAAGCCCTGCGCGGTCCTGCACACCAGTTAAAGTTTATTGCTGATGGCAGCAGCCATCATGAAATATGATCGCCACACGAAAGCTGAATTAGTATTTAAACATGTCCTAAAGTCTGTAAAGTAAATGTGTTCCTGCAGACATCATCAGGTACACTTACTTGCCTTGTTGTTTGCCTTGTTGTCCGATTATTTGCGTATCCAATGTCTTTTAACAGCTAAAGTACCTGTTTGCATTCTGTACATGAGCTTCGGAGAAACGGATGTGTCCCAAACGTGTCCCAAATGTGTCCCAAACATGTCCCAACGAGAGACTCCTTCCTTCTTACGTAGCATTTACAGTCAAAGTTACAGATGTTCTCCTTTTTCACTGTCCTTATCCTGTTGAAATGCAGCGTAAATATTCACAAGGTTTGCTCACAGCTGATAGGCGGAAAAAGAAAACAAAGGCGCACTAATGTCAGGTGATTGGTCCGCAACGGCAGTATGTTAATTTATGCACGCCCTCAATCTTTCTGAAAAACAAGCCAATTTCAAATTCAAAGACAAAATGTATGCTTTTTAAGCAGCCAATGCTGCTCTCTGAAACATGGAGTGGCTTCTTCATGATCTCAGCTAGCACATTCTGCAAAAAAAATAAATAAAAATAAATCACACATTTAGAAAAAAACAAACAAACAAACAAACAAAAACTTCTAACACAATTTTCTCATGTTCACGAATCCCAACATGTGACTGGTTTTCTTGGTGCGGGTCACATATGATAAAATGAATATGTATAAGCGAGCCAAGGAACAAACCCAAGAATCTGTGGTGTATAAAAAAGTCATAAAGATATTTATGATAAAATTGTCTGCAATTGTTGTTCTTTTTCTGGAGATAGTCTGGTTTGGTCACAACTACTGACTGACTATACCACTTTTCAGCAAATCATGAAAACGTCTTTTCTCTTACAACTCTCAGTACCTGTAATTAACTGTATTATGTCATCTTATTCATTTAAATATTTTGTGTTGACAAGGGCCGCAACTAACTATTATTTTAGTAATCAATTATAAAACTTTTATTTCTATTGTATCCTAAGGCTTTTAAAAATACATATTTACCATTCTTTCCTTTACCCGAGTAGTATAATATTTTTGTCCACTTGTGATTCTACTTAATGGAGACTAACTGACATATTTATTATGTACCATCTATCAAAGTCAAAGTGAGACCAGAAGAATGATGTGATAATATTACATGTTTTAGTAATAAAAAATGGAAGAAGACTCCGTGGTCTTCTTGCAGACGCACACAGCAACACAAAGCATTTACGAGAGGAGTGCTTCAGAGCATTGGTCACTGGCATAGTGTCTGTGTCCTCTACTCGAGCGGTCAGATGTGAGTCAGAGCTGTCTGAATAGTAAATGGGCTCAAGCTCATCCCAGCAGCTGGGGGGTGCCGTAAATGAGCGAGCAGAAGATGCTTGTCCACAAAGGGCCTAGACGCCACAGTCTTGGCCAGTAGATGCTGCTGTTTCTGGAGCATCTGTTTGGACTTCTACTGTTACTTCAGAGACACACGTTTGATCCTCCGGGGGACTTGAAGAGGATTCCACAGCTAGACAGATGGATATCAATTCCTCTGAGATCATGACGCTAAAAAACACACAAATCTGTTTTTACATAGTTTTATGGATGAGATGTGCAGACTTCTATCCCTGGAGTTTTGCATCTTGCAGATGATACATTATGTTGGTGTGCTGGAGGGCCTGACTGGGAGTCAGTTTCTCCTCTCCCGTCATACTCAGCAGCCTCTTCAGGAGGTCAATGAAGGCCTTCCTGTCCTCTACTGTGGCGGTGGAGTTTTCAGCAAGGCTCTGATTAGATCCTGTGAAATATAGAATATAAAGTGCTGATCAGTGGGAGAGACTGACAAGGCTGTCCAAGCAGCTGCGGATCTCTCAGCTCTTCAGTGGTGGTTTTGATTTTTGGAGTATATTCTTCTGATGTCTATAAATTGACAAGCATATGAGTGAATATAAGTTATAAGTTTGTCATGATCCCCCCTCTCTCTCCCTTTCTCCCTCCCTTCTTGGGAGGAGTCGCCTTTCACCACCTGCAACATCCTGGTAACATTATATCTGTGCTTTATAACAAAGTTAAAAGTTTTGGACATTTCAGACTAAAACAATTCAATATTCACAACAAACTGAATAAGTACCAGAAGTCTCCATACTGCGCTCGACTTGGGTAAAGACGTTTGTGCTGTAGCATCAGTCTGTAGCAGATGGTCTGGGGGCACACCCAGTAAGGTCACCAGGTGCTTTACCGCTTGGTATTCACAGTTCACAGGGAACAGGTTATCAGCCAGATAAAGAAAGGGTAGCACACCGCCAACCCTCCACACATCTATGGCCTTGCTGTCTGGGAGACCTGGAAAACAACCACCGAGTTCAAACTTGTCCTGGTCTAGTCCTGTTGTAAGGTCACATTTTAAAGGAGATATATTATTCAAAAAGGCCAACTTGTTTCTAAACTATCTATTATTTTAGATCAATATTGCAGTTTACAGTGATGAATGTATTTACAATAATATAACTAAATACAAGGGATAAAAACATTACTATATTACACTATACTATATTATTATATGCACTACTGCTTCTCTGAACCTTTTTGTTATTTGGCTTGTTTATTATTTTTTACTATATTATAGCTATATTTTAGTTATTATTATTATTATTTAGTGTCTATATTCTAGTTATTACTATTATTACTTAGTGTTATGTTTGCACATTATCACCGAGACAAGTTCCTAGTTTTGTGAATTGTGCTCACTTGACAATGGCAATAAAAGTCTTTCTGATTCTGATTCTGATTCCTCCTGACATTAGTGTGAGTTGCCTCATACCTGTATTCATAGGGCTGGAGTCAGGCTCCCAGCTGGCCTCTCCAAAGTCAATTATTTTGACCCTTACAGGCTGCTCCTGCAGGTTGATGAACATGACATTATCAGGTTTGATATCAGTGTGCAGGATAGCAAGCCCTTTCATCGTGTCTAAAGCCACCAATAAGTACAGAAACACAAGAGGGAAAAAGAATTGATAAAAAGTCAAAACTGTACTGTAAAAAAATAAGGTTGAACTTAAAATTGTTAAAAATTGTGACGTCAGAAATGCACCAAAAAGTGAGAATGACAGTTTCATCTGCATTAGATCTGTTAGAAATAATTGGTGCAGGGCCAGTACCTGGTGGGCAATAGGTCGGATCTCACTGAGCTGGAGCCGTACACAGTTCCTGTTTAACATGAACAAAAACAGGCCTACTTCAATGCAGGCCCACGACCTCGAACTGCACCATCTTAGTGCGCACGGGGTCAATCACATGGAGCTCCTCCAACTTGGATACCTATAGAGCAGTGTTGCCATAGTTACTTTGAAACAGTAATCTGACTACTGACTACTTCTTTAAAAAGTAACTAAGTTAAGTTACTGACTACTTGCTTTTAAAAGTAACTAAGTTAGATTACTTTTAGTTACTTTCAGCAGAGGCTTATTATATTATATATTATATTATTATATTATTATATTATATTATATTATATTATATTATATTATATATTATTATATTACATTATATTATTATATTATATTAATTATATTATATTATTTATTATTATATTAATTATATCATATTATATACAGTGAACCCTCGCTGTATCGCGGTTCACTCTTCGCGGCCTCGCTGTTTCGCGGATTTTTTTTTTCCAATTTTTTTTTCCAATTTTTTCAATTTTTTTTATAGTGTAACTTTTTTTTACAGTGTAACATTCTGTCCTGCGCCCTGATGAGCTAAGAGACTAGACCAGGACTAAACCAGGTCTAAAGCAGGTCTAAACCAGGACTAAACCAGGTCTAAACCAGGACTAAACCAGGTCTAGACCAGGGATGGTAGGGACAGAGTCTGACAGAGGGACAGAGTCAGATGTCCTTCACGAGAGCGCCTGGGTGACAGGAGGTGTGGCCTTTGTTTACTTGCACGAGCCATGGAAGAGAGTGAGTGCGAGTCGGACCATGAAAGAGCCAAGAATCAACATGGACGGGCCTGGGGAGCCGCAGCGGGGGGAGGACACTCGCGCGCACAGAGGAGACAGTGGCTCTTCCCCGTGAGAGAACACCGGGATGAAATGCAACCAACTCTTGTGAGCGCAGGTTAGTCTTACCTGGTCTTGTGGTGCTCAGAGGCGTCTATTAGCGGTTTGGCACTGTTAGCATTGGCTTGAGTCTTGCCCAAAATGATATCCAGGTCGCTTTCCACTCGACTTTCGCACATGGCATGGATATGTGGTACCAAAACAAACACACGTGTCCGCGCGCACGTGTCCGCGTGTCCGCGCGCACGTGTCCGCGTGTCACGTGCCCCCCCCCCCACTATTAATATATTTTAATGAAAATCTACAAAAGTTTGAGTGTTTAAACAAGAGAAAAATGTTAATACCAGTCTCAGAAAGGTGTATAATGTGTCTGGTGAAGCGTTTTCAGCCTTAAAACATGTAGAATAATTGTAAAATATAAAATTGTCCTACTTCGCGGATTTCACTTATTGCGGGCTATTTCTGGAACCTAACCCCCGCGATAAACGAGGGTTCACTGTATTATTATATTATATTATATTATATATTATTATATTATATTATTATTATATTGCTTGTCCAGGTAACTAGAAAAGCATGTTCTGTGAGGCAGCTCAGTATCGTTACTGTAGGGATCTTAGATACAATGGCACGAAACGATGGTGAGTCAACAGTGTTCACAGGCAGCATTTCGTCAACCACATAATCCCAACCATCCTATTCAACTCCGCCCCACTTACTGGTTTTACACCCAAATCCAGCTTCCTTTCCTTGCTCAGTCTGGGACCTCCTTCACCTGTGACTTTCGCATTGGGCGGGTCTTGCTCTGTTAACTTCGTTGTGCTGTGCTGTTTCTCCAGATTTGTTTGTTTGTTTGTTTGTTTGTTTGTTTGTTTGTTTGTTTTTCAGATTTGACGTTGTGTTTTTGAAGGTAGACAGCACTCTGTCAACAGCACAGTACAACGGACCTTAATGTTGTCATCCTTAGCCGAAATAAAATCAAAATAATGCCTGTATTTCCAGCTGGAAAAGGCGGACCTCTCTCCTTCCATATTGTTTACATCGACTTTGGCGCCGCGGAGCCGAGATGACGTAACCTCGTAAGAAACGTGTAGCCAAAAAATAAGAATAAATAAATGTCCGCTGAAATGCAGAAATAGTAACGCTCGGTGTATTAGATCAGTAATTGTAATCTGACTACTGGTTTTGAAATAGTAGTTACGTTATACTACTCGTTACTGAAAAAAGTAGTCCGACTACAGTAACAGTACAGTACAATAACAGTTACCGGCATCACTGCTATGGAGACATATATTTGAGTTAAAACTGGGAAGTCAAATAGCATATTATTAAATGCATTAAATAATACTGGTCAAAAAGATTCTGGATTTTACAAAGCAAATAGTTACTTATTACTGGTAGGGTCTAGGTCTTGTTTTGTTTCATCCTTTAAATTCAACTAGTTTTTGGCTACTCTACCACTTCTGCCAATACAAAATCAAATCTCTGCAAAAAATTTATATGTGTGACTATTTCTGACCAGCCAGTTTCTCTCTATAACTTGCTTAACAATATTCAAACCATAACATTTTGATTGATCTTGGTTTTCAATTATAATTAATATTTTCAAAAACAAAATGAAAATGTCTCTTAATATTGACGTCATGAACATAAACAATACAGACTTTTAATCAGTGTAATTTAACCTAAAGAATAAACACATTTCTTCCTCCAAAGTCTCTGCTCCAAACCAAATGCTTTTAAAGCAGACTATAGACCTTTCCATTCAAAGCCCCCAACCATATTATTGACATTGATGACAGACATAACTGTTTCACACAAATCTTTCAAATTACTTGCCCAGCCCTAATAATAACTGCAGTGGTTCGAAGTATGAATATTAAATCACAGAAAATACTTAGTTCAGTTATTAAACGTTTAGTTCAGTATTCCTCAATAAAGATTTGTTTCAACTTTTAGAATACCTAAATAAGTACTTGCCTGATCAGCTAGTCATCCTTTCTTCTTTCATTCTATTTGAATCCAGAAGAAATGGAATCAGACCAAAGAGTGTGAAAAACCTCTGTCCAAACTTGAGACTTCTTGTAAACATTCAGAACAAACTATATCACTGCTGACAGAAAATAACGTAATATGGACCCTTTAATGTTGCCTGGTTTACACCAGACCATATCACAGTGATATATTGTCTGGGAGCCACCTACTAAATATCTCGTAGCAGAGGTGTGGTTTACGATCGCCAACGGCCGTTTATTGGGCGTTACGAATGTCTATCATTTGCCGTATACGTATCCCATAGCCAATCATGTCAGTTGTCAGTTCAAACCACAAGTTTCCATCACGTAGTACGCATCACCGTCTTTCCACCCCTCCCTGCTCTCTGATTGGCTCCCAAAATCAGGAGAGCTCGCTTAGCCTCGTTGCCAGGCTGTCTTTCAAATCGGAACGAACGAAAGCAGCCTGGGATTTCCCAGGTTACCTTTACTGCCATACTGTTGAACAATCCAGGCAAAGTAGTCGCATCTCCATGGAGACAAACCCATCTGTATTATTGAACAGTCTGAACACTGAAATATGAACTGATTAAACAGGACATTCTATTATCTATAGATTTGCAGCCTTTGCGAGTTCGTAACAACGCCAACCCATATTGTATATTTCAATCAGACATACTTACTTACATACATACTTGCTTTACTATTTCATGCCCAAGACAACAGTTTTTATACACTGAAAGAAGTATGACTCCCAGAGTTCTGATGAGCGCGACTGACAGACAAATCAGCCAATCAGAAAAGAGTGTGGTCAGTTTGTGTCAAAACAAACATGGCAACTTGTCCTTCTCTGTTTGACCATCACCAGACATTTTCAATGACGGATCCAGGACTCCAGGCAGTAGCTCAGTTGGTAGAGCGTTTGTCTAGGGGTTGGCGGTTCGAATCCCGCTATTGACGGGTTGACCGCGTGTGATCCCATCTCCCACAGATGAGTGCTGCCGATGTGTCCTTGGGCACATCGGCAGCCTAACCCCACCTCACCCCCAGTGTCTGCAGACACTGGTAGCCCCCATGGCAGAAGATACATCAAGGCCTGTTGTGACGTGGGCCGTCCTCCTGTGAACCCACCACCTGCGGCAGGATTCATGGGAGCTGGTGCATTGTGTTCTGGGCAGCAGATCTACTTGGACTGCTGCCCCCGCGACCCAGAAAATGGAAACGCGGAAGAAGATGAATGCATGAATGGATTCAGGATTCCATTTTCCTCTATGATGGCTCTCCCTGCCTGAGTCTAAGGGTGCACTCACACTAGCCCAATCGAACCGTGCCCAAGCATGGATAGCCTCTAAAGCTTTGGTACATTTGTCCAGTGTGAGCACAAACAAACTGTGCTCAAGCATGGCACAGTTGGGACTTTGGCCAGGTTGTTTGTGTACGCACACATGCACGACTTGACTATACGAGCCCTGTCAGATGTGCTGATGTTACTCATATGAGGAAAACAATGAACAAACTCCACTCCGAAACACACGGTGAATCCACGCTTATCTTCAATAAGGACTCTGACGGAGACAAACGTTTTGCTGCCTCTCTCGTCCGGCTGTCCTCACAGCTCAGAGCTGTTATTGTATCCATAAACTCACGGAGGAATGTGTATCACAGAAGTAGTTAATAGTAGTTAATAGTTATTTCTGCCACTGGATTTATGTTCTCGATAGTGATAGCTCTGTTGTGCAACATGTGAACAAACAGTGCTGCGTGATGATGTCATTGGGCCATGGCCCAGTTCGGTTGTGCAGGTGTGAGTGCAGCCTAGGCAATTGTGCTGGAACATGGAGCGGTTCTAAAGTCCTAGTGTGAGTGCGTAAGAGTATTCATCCACTCAGACTGCTGCTCACCTCAGGGGCCTGAGCTCTTGTAGGAGACGTTGCCAGATCCTGTGGTAAGATTTTGCTCCTCCCACCGTGCAGGTTCCTCTCCAGTGTGACAGGTGTGGTGATGTACAGGCGGCAGGTGCTGAGGTGCTTACTCTCCCTGCCAACCCCTGTCAAACCCCTCCTAAGCCCCTGCCAGGCTCCTCCTCTCCACCCATCAGCAGACATGCAGTGTGTGGTCCTGAGTGGTGCTGTTGCCAGATTTTTTGTACAGTTGTTTTCACATCACAAAAGGGCTGCTTCGTGTCCATCATCAGAATGATTGGATTTATTATTGAGATCATAATTTTTGAGAATGAATAATGATGACACACACTCTCTCTCCAAAATCAAAGACACAAAACATCACACACAGACCCCAACTACAAAATGTTCACCTCATGGGTGCAGTCTTTGGTTGTGCTCCTCTATCTCTGCTCCTCTGGTTCTGCTCCTTTGCTCTCTGTTGCCAGGCTGCTGGACATGTGCTAATCCCTGGTTTCGCATATTGTCTCTGTGGTTGTCTTCTCTGTAGTTCAAAGCTTCAGGCTCCCTTTAAGCCTCTAGAAAACAGAAAATATGCAGCTCATGCAGCTCTGGTTTGACTTATTTCTTTATTTGGGATAAATTGGCCTTTCACGTTATGAGCACATTTGAGAAGTGCGAGCAGAGAAATCGGGACCTTAAAATTCTGTATAATTTAAAGGGATATGCCACCCCCAGGTCAAATTTGGGCATCTCCCCACAGTCCAGAGACTAAAATAAGTGGTGGAAAGCGTTTTCCTGCTCACCCAGCCATTGTCCGAGTCTGTCGCCACTGACCGCCGCGGTATCTGCTGCTCCTCCGCCTTAGACTGGAGTCTAACGTCGCCAGAGAAAGATTTCGGCCAAAAGGAATTAATTTGCTCGATGCGTTTCCCAATTACTTTATGTGTAGTGCGCATTCATATTGAGTGCAAATAAAGGTGCAAATCAACACGGAGAGCTTGCCTTGGTCATTTTGGGTGGGAACTATTTTCCAGTGCGTAAGAATACAGCCGTATCACGCAGCACGCTGCCAGGGGAATCCCAGTTACGCACCGGGAAGGGAGTTCCCCTGTTGCACAACGTGCTGCGTGATACGGCTGTATTCGTACGCACTGGAAAATAGTTCCCACCCAAAATGACCAAGGCAAGCTCTCCGTGTTGATTTGCACATTTATTTGCACTCGATATGAATGCGCACTACACAGAAAGTAATTGGGAAACGCATCAAGCAAATTAATTCCTTTTGGCCGAAATCTTTCTCTGGCGACGTTAGACTCCAGTCTAAGGCAGAGGAGCACCAGATACCGCGGCGGTCAGTGGCGACAGACTCGGACAATGGCTGGGTGAGCAGGAAAACGCTTTCCACCACTTATTTTAGTCTCTGGACTGTGGGGAGATGCCCAAATTTGACCTGGGGGTGGCATATCCCTTTAAGTATTTTCTACACCGTATAGGGTTGATGTTTAACAGCTAAGACTAAAAACATTGGTTGCTTTTAAGGAATGCACAAAATTTGCACAAATATTGCTGAATTATAGGTATTGCAAAATTGGCTGGTGTTGCAAGAAAGTATTTATTGCAGTAACACCAAGGGCTGATTTAATTTACAGTTGTTTAGATATTTGGGGGGTAATGGAAGTTTTTGAGTTCATTTTAAAGCATTTTTAATCGTGTTATAGTTGTTTCTCCTTTTCATTTCTCCTCTCAAAGTTGTATTTAGAGTGACTCATTCATGATTACTAGAATTAAGAAAGTTTTATCATGAATTGAGTAAATTTCACTTGACAAGTACAACGTTCTTCCACTGGAACAAGACTTTTTGTACTTAAAGGTCCCCAGATCTTAAAAAAATGAAAATATATCTTGCTACATTTCATATAAGAAAAACAACAACTCTTTGCACTTACAGTAAAATAAGAAACCAAATCTAATGTTAATTGAATTAAGAAAAAAACACTTATTCCATTGATAGATCATTTTACTTGTCAAGTTGAATCTTCTCAAATAAAGTAAAATATTCTTAATTGAAGTCGATTTAACTTGTTTAGATATTGCTTTTTTCACCTCCACCTCAGCTACTGTTTTGTTCTTACGTCTTTCTGCAGTTTTTTCTTAATCAGTGTTACATGTAAGATTCAGCAGTGCTGTATCGTCATTTTGGTACAAATGGAAAAGATCCTCTGCTCTAGTGTGCAGCTTTCCATAGGAGGGGCCTTTCTTTATTGGGATGATGTTTTTGGCGATGTCAGCTTCATCGGACACTGCAGTTTTCTAACACTGAAGTCAGCGGACTCATTTCTTTTATTACCTTGTTTTAGAATCATATTGCATATAATAAAATATCTTAAAGGTCCCATGGCATGAAATTTTCACTTTCTGAGGTTTTTGAACGTTAATGTGAGCTCCCCTACCCTGTTTAGCCCCCTCTGTAAATCACGCCCAGAGTTTGGACTGCGAATGCGCTAGGCAATGCGAAATGCGTTTTTTTTATTTGCCTGGAGGCACGTCCGAGTGTTTCTAGGCTCGGAAGTCCTTTATCTGAGCCTCTGGACCTTTGAACAGCAGTGGTTTAATTTTATTTTATGTGGAAATGTGTTTATTTTTCAATGGAACGCTTCAAATCTCTCCCCCCGTGCAAAAACACGGAAATGGATCAGAGCGCACAGGGCACAGCTGACAGCGGAGAGCGGAGAGTTTGGCCACGCCCCCACCCCCTACTATAGGCCAGCTCTTTTCTCCTCATTTGCATTCAAGCAACAATGCCCAGAATAAAGTGTTTGAGAGAGATATTTATGACTCTTTCTCATCTTATCTCTGTTTCTCATGCACTGAGTGTTGATTTTGAAGAAGGATTCATTTACAGTATTAGGGAACCATTAAGGAGCCATATAAAAGCATCAAGAAGTACCATGTCATGGGAACATAATTCACAACATCAACAGCTCTGATTGGCCAGAACTCAGATAATCTGGGGATTATTGTGGTTTAAATCAACAAAATCAGTTTTGTTTTACAAATGATCAAAATGATAATCTACCTGGACCACTGAGGGATTATACAGATATAAGGCCCCATGAGAATAGAAAAGAAAGTACTATGATTTAATGTTGAAAATCACATTTGAGTTGTTTTCTAAATAAAGAGTGTATTTTATTATAATTGTTCTCAATCAGTATTGAGGCTTGAGCCTTCAAATTGAAATTTTAATATCAATATAGTAAATTACAAATTTACTGTCAAAAATGCACAATGAGAGAGAATCCAGCGTCAGTTGGTTTCCCATGATTCTTAGTCTCAAACTGAAACACTTTATTCCACCTTGTGATGTCATGTGTTAATACAGGAAGCGCTCCTCTCTGTTTTTAAACTCTATACACCTTCACTAGAATCATATGGATGATTTCAGCCCTGGAATTTCCTGTTAACTTGAAAACTTCTACATGACATCACAAAGTGGAAGAGCATTTTGAGCTTTGGACATGTAGACAGACTAATAAAAAAAGGATTCCTTTTTTAGAATCCTGACAAAAAATATATATATTTAAAAAATGTGACGTTCTTTGCGAAATAGATCACTGCCCAGACTCATCATGCACCGCTCCGTTACCTCAGTGGAATAGAACCCTCGACCTTTTCCCCAGGTGAGCGTCTGCTCCGCTAAAAGTTGGACATGTCTCACAGTGGGCTTGGTCTGCTGATGCCCCGCTCTCCCTGTGCTACTCTGCCCTACTTTAGTCTGCTCCCTCATCTCCTTGCTCCTGTGTCCTTGATCCGGCCTCTTAGCTCCTGTGTCCTAGCCCATGTCTCCTACCTCCTGTGTCCTAACCCATATCTCCCACCTCCTGTGTCCTAACCCATGTCTCCTACCTCTTGTCTCCAAGCTCCTTTCTCCTAGCTCTTGTGTCCTCGCTCCTGTCTCCTACATTCTGTCTCCTACTTCCCATCCCTAACTGCTGTCTCCTACCTCCTGTCTCCCCGCTCCTGTCCCTAGCTCCCGTGTCCTAGCTCATTTCTCGTAACTCCTGTCCCTAGCTCCTGTGTCCTAGCTCCTGTCTACTAATAAAATGATTATTGAATGGTTTTATTTATTTATATATAATTAAAAGTTGGTCAAGTAAATGCAACTACCTCCTTGTCTCCTAGGTCCTTCTTAGAGTAACTACATACAAGTGAAGAACCAGAAAAAAAATCTCCTACCTCCTATATCCTGTTTCCTACCTCCTGTCTCCTACCTTATGTTTCTTCACCCTTGTCTTCTCCTGTCTCATATCTCTTGTTTATGTCTCCTATCTTTTCTTTCAAATGTTCTAATCATTTCATATTGTCATATAAAGCTTTTGTCACTTTTGTCACAGTAGGAAGAGGAACCACAACTTTTACTCAAGTAAGGGCTATTTCAATAAAATCATTACTGATTAGTAGTAAACGCAGCTAGAACAGTACTATTTAAAAATAATACAAAGTTTCTCAAGTAAATCTAACCACTTATGCTCCTTTTTCCTACCTCCTTCCCTCCTGTCTTCTTTCTCTTTACCTTCTAACCCCTTCCTCCTTGCCTCCTAGCTCCTTCTTACTGTTTTCAAAGTATCCATACAAGTGAACTACCAGCTCATCACAAAATAATAATGATTTTTCTAAACTTATTCCTTCTCACGCAAACTTATAATTGCCCAGACCTTTTCCAGAACCCCCCACTGTCATCTGTGCAGGTAGTCGAGTTGTAAAATGAAACCAACCAGGTACTTTGTTAAAATGGAAATGTTTTTATAACAAAAAGTCCATATTATCATTCAATAATTCAATAATGCACAGGATAATATGTTATCACACACAGTCTTGGTTTAGTCCTGGTTTAGTCCTGGTTTAGTCCTGGTTTAGACCTGTTTTAGTCCTGGCTTAGTCTTGGTTTAGACCTGGTTTAGTTTTGGTTTAGTCCCGGTTTAGTCCTGGTTTAGACCCAGTTTAGATCTGGTTTAGTCTTGGCTTAGTCCTGGTTTAGACCTGGTTTAGTCCTAGTTTAGACCTGGTTTAGTCCTGGTTTAGACCCGGTTTAGATCTGGTTTAGTCTTGGTTTAGTCCTGGTTTAGTCCCAGTTTAATCCTGGTTTAGACCCGGTTTAGTCCTGGTTTAGTCTTGGCTTACCAGGACTAAACCAGGACTAAGCCAGGTCTAAACCAGGACGATTTGGACCTGGTTTAGACCTGGTTTAGTCCTGGTTTAGTTCTGGTTTAGTCCTGGTTTTGTCCTGGTTTAGTCCCGGTTTAGTCCTGCTTAGTCTTGGTTTAGACCTGGTTTAGTTTTGGTTTAGTCCTGGTTTAGTCCTGCTTAGTCCTGGTTTAGTCCTGGCTTATTCTTGGTTTAGACCTGGTTTCGTTTTGGTTTAGTCCTGGTTTAGTCCCGGTTTAGTCCTGGTTTAGACTTGGTTTAGATCTGGTTTATTCTTGGCTTAGTCCTGGTTTAGACCTGGTTTAGTCCTGGTTTAGACCTGGTTCAGTCCTGGTTTAGTGCCGGGTTAGTCCCGGTTTAGTCCTGGTTTAGACCTGGTTTAGTCCTGGTTTAGACCTGGTTTAGTCTTGACTTAGTCTTGGTTTAGACCTGGTTTAGTCTTGGTTTAGTCCTGGTTTAGTCCCAGTTTAATCCTGGTTTAGACCTGGTTTAGTCCTGGTTTAGTCTTGGCTTAGTCCTGGTTTAGACCTGGTTTAATCCTGGTTTAGTCCTGTTTTAGTCCTGTTTTAGTCCTGGCTTAGTCTTGGTTTAGATCTGGTTTAGTTTTGGTTCAGTCCTGGTTTAGTCCCGGTTTACTCCTGGTTTAGACCAAGTTTAGATCTGGTTTAGTCTTGGCTTAGTCCTAGTTTAGACCTGGTTTAGTCCTGGTTAAGACCTGGTTTAGTCCTGGTTAAGACCTGGTTTAGTCCTGGTTTAGTGCCGGGTTAGTCCCGGTTTAGTCCTAGTTTAGACCTTGTTTAGTCCTGGTTTAGTCCTGGTTTAGACCTGGTTTAGTCTTGGCTTAGTCTTGGTTTAGTCCTGGTTTAGTCCCAGTTTAATCCTGGTTTAGACCGGGTTTAGTCCTGGTTTAGTCTTGGCTTAGTCCTGGTTTAGTTCTGGTTTAGTCCTGGTTTAGTCCTGGTTTAGTCTTGGTTTAGTTCTGGTTTAGTTCTGGTTTAGTTCTGGTTTAGTTCTGGTTTAGTGCCGAAATAGATGCAGAAATAATCTGATATGACACACCCATAAAAACGCGGTCACTCGTATCCATGTATGCACGTGTCACGGTCTTTAAAAATCCGGAGCTCCGGAGAAAAGGACATATCCCGAACTTATCCCGTGTCCCGAGGCGAGAGTTCCTTCTTACGTAGCATTAACGTAGCAAGTTAAGGATTCTTATTCTCTTGGAAATGCCGTGTAAATATAACGCGGATCGCTCACAGCTGATCGGCGAACAGGCCGATCAGCTGTGAGCGATCTGCCTCACAGCTGATCACTCAACTCCAGTACTGGTGTGCGAGTGACTTTTTTTCGCTGAAAACGCGCGGTGCCTGCATTAACTTACCGATTTTCTGGGCACAGAAGCGCTGTGAACAGTGGCTACAGTTTTGAATTGCTTAAAAAAATGTCAGCGTGAGAAATACCATGTGTGGCGTGTGAGCGTGTGAACACGTCGAATTGCGTGTGTCACACTCTCAAAGCATGAGACTTGAGAGCCCTGATTTTAACAAACAGCAGATAGCCTACAAGTAATGTAATAATGAACAGAACATACCAACAAAGATAAGGAAACAACAAGCATAAACCAGCACTACAAGGCAGTTTGTTCTAATTCCAGAAAAAAAGACATTTACCGCACACTTGTTTGACTTTCTGATTATTCCTTTATTAGGTCTGTTCAGTTTGTTCTAATATTCAGACCCACTCTCTATATACTGTGACCAGACCATATGTTTATGAAACAACTTTAATTTATGGATATTTTGGCATTGCTTGAGATGTGTATCCAGACTGTTCCAGAGTTTTACACCACATGTCGACACACAGAAACGTTTACGGATAGTTCAAACATTTGGTCATTTGAAATTTCCATCCCCTCTTAAATTATGAGTTCTCTATGGGCAGAAATATGTGCCACCAGAAACTGAATTTGAATCACATAATTTGAAATTGTATTTTTTAATTTGAATTATTGCATTGAAAAATTGAATCTGAATAGTATCATTTGAAATTGAATTTATTCGTTTGTAACAGGAATCTAATAAAATTTGAAAATTCACTCTTTTTATGCTCATGTTCAGTTCTCGAAATTCAAACTGAGTTCACAAAATTCAAATTCAGTTTACTGTGACAAACATCCAGGTAGTTTAAGGATGAAGGAAGAGCAATCGAGCTCAGATATACAGGATTCCTCTGTCTGCTGCTACACCAAGACTCGTAAAAACTTTTCAGTACAAGCCCGAGTCTGATCCCGAACGCGAAGAAGCTGCAACTCAGCGGCTTCAGCAGGACGTCTCCGAATGGTTAGTTTGAAATGTTAATGTCTGGAAACAATACTTTCGTTAGCTTGTTTATGTATACTGTTGTTAGAACATAAGTATTGAAGATGATCCATAGGAGCATAGGAATATTTGAGAACAAGAACAAGAACACAAACCAATGATACTTTGCAAATATCTAAACGAAATATAATTTTGATTGTCATCTGTCCCATTACTCATTTGTGAGCTGGGGCTGGGGCTGCAGAATCTGGGTCCTTGTGTGGTCCTACACATCCAGTCAGAGTTGATGTGCTGGTCTGTGTAGAGAAAATAATGACAAATTAGTACTAAATTTATTACTTTGTATATACTCCAGGTGCAAGTTATAAGAAGATAAGTATGTGTAGTGAACAACATTAATACTTCAATATACCCATTATGAAATTACATCATTTATTTGGTTACACATTGTATATTTTACACACCTCAAAAACTCTGTTAATCTCATTACAAATGCAACAAACCTGCAGTCACCTGCTAACAGCTCCTGGATTTGAATCAGGTGTGAGGGGGAAACTTTAGTGGGCCTATGCAGATTTAGGAAGAATTAACAGGAACATCTCATCAGTAAAATGCTACAACTTCTGCATAATATTCAAAATAAAATGTTATAAGTTCACATACTAAAACCAAAGGTTTACAAGAGATGAATTTGTCTATTTTCACCGGGTAAAGCCTCATTTTAAGTGTAACAGATAAAGACTTCTACCAGTTTCTACCAGTAACAAACCAGACAAACATACACAGCACACACACAAAATTATGTAGTTTTACAGTTGACTTACTTGTTCGGCGTCTGTAGCTGATGCGGCGTGGAGAGTTGGTACTGACACAGGCTTCAGTTTCAGTCGATTTGCAAGTCCAGCTCTGTGTTGTCCCAAGAAAAAAACACTTGTCCGTGTTTGGCGCAGACATACAATGTTTTAGGTATTCGTGTCAGCACATTTCCACAGAAAATAAAATTAAACCACGGCTGTTTCAAAGGCTCAGATGAAGGAGCTAAAACATAATCTGTTCTTCATCATCAAATCCAGGGACAGAGCAGTTGCCGTTTCACTCGTTTTGGAGCCCTCACGTCTCTCCAGTAAAAACAGTTAGTAGCTAGCAGCTCTTAGCTCTTTTGTGCAAGGACCGGTCCAAATTCTGCCGTCATAAGGGAAGCTTGTTCCAAACGGTCCGTTTGGGCTGTCTTTTTTTCAGCGCCAAACATCTGCGCTCATAGGAATACTATATACAATTTCAATAGGCTATCACAAGGTCCTGTAGTCCTGTATATCTGAGCTCGATTGCTCTTCCTTCATCCTAAACTACCCGGATGTTTGTCACAGTAAATTGAATTTGAATTTTGTGAACTGAATTTGAATTTCGAGAACTGAACATGAGCATATAAAAAGAGTGAATTTTCAAATTTTATTAGATTCCTGTAACAAACTAATAAATTCAATTTCAAATGGTACTATTCAGTTTCAATTTTTCAATGCAATGATTCAAAATAAAAAAATACAATTTCAAACTATGTGATTCAAATTCAGTTCCTGGTGGCACATATTTCTGCCCATAGTTCTCTCTCTCATTTTTAACAAGTTTTGTAGATTACTTGGTAGTAAATTGTTGAATGCTTTAAATAATATTATCAGTGTATAATATTTTATCAATCAATCAATCAATCAATCAATCAAACAATATTTATAAAGCGCTTTTCATACAAAATATAACACAAAGCGCCTTATAGTGATTAAGGATTAGAAGATTGACTTTTATTGATCTCACTTTACATTTTACAAGGTCAGGAATCTTTAGGAGCTTAGATTGAATAAAAAAGATTATGGGTGTGTTCTAAAAATCCAACTTTATGAATGATTCGCAAAGCTTGTTCTTGTAATATAATCAGTGGATTAACTGTACATTGGTAAGTGTTCCCCCACACTTCAAAACAATATGTGAAATAAGGGAGAACCAATGAACAGTTTACATGCAAAGTAATAGCATCTCCATAGAGACAACCAAGTGGTGGACCCTTCTCCAGAAAAGGTCATGCAGTTTGTTTTTAAAGATCCCATGACATGGTACTTCTTGATGCTTTTATATGGCTCCTTAATAGTTCCCTAATACTGTAAATGAATCCTTCTTCAAAATCAACACTCAGTGCATGAGAAACAGAGATAAGATGAGAAAGAGTATTTTTTCTCTCTCTGAACACTCCATAATGGGCATTGTTGCTTGAATGCAAATGAGGAGAAAAGAGCTGGCCTATAGTAGACGGTGGGGGCGTGGCCAAACTCTCCGCTCTCCGCTCTAGCTCTCAGCTGATCCATTTCCGTGTTTTTGCACGGGGGGAGAGATTTGAAGCGTTCCATTGAAAAATAAACACATTTCCACATAAAATAAAATTAAACCACTGCTGTTCAAAGGTCCAGAGGCTCAGATAAAGGACTTCCGAGCCTAGAAACACTCGGACGTGCCTCCAGGCAAATAAAAAAACGCATTTCGCATTGCCTAGCGCATTTGCAGTCCAAACTCTCTGGGCGTGATTTACAGAGACGCTGAGTACAGACAGACGGGGGTGGAACTGCATTTGCATTTCTTTTTTCGATCTGACGTCAATAAGGTGCCTTGTTCAAAATCGCCCGTTTGAGCTCCGATTTTTTGTAACACAGAAAAGGATCACAAATGCTCAGTTTAGACATTTCACAACTTTTAACCATGGGGGGGCTAAACAGGGTAGGGGAGCTCACATTAACGTTCAAAAACCTCAGAAAGTGAAAATTTCATGCCATGAGACCTTTAAAGGTCCCATGTTACGCCACATTTTGATCTGTTATTTTCCTCTTCACAAACAGACCTGGAGTCATGTTTAACACACAAACCCTCCATATTTTGGCTGAGTTCTGAGTCCTCTGTTCCACCTTGTGATAATACAGGACGTGATCCACTGTGTTTTTAAACCCCACACACCTTCACTAGAATAATTTGCATAATTTTAGCCCTGGAATTACCAATCTCTGCTGAACTAGCTGTTCATTTGAAAAGTACCACCACATGAAATCAAAAGGTGGAGCAGAGCATTTTGAGCTTTGGAGCTGTAGACAGATGAATAATGCAGGAGAGGTAACAACATTAGAATTTTGTTTAAAGTAATAAAGCGCTGTTTTTAGTATCTGTTTTCTTTTTTTTTTTTTAAATCTAATACACCTCCTTTAAAGGTCCCATGGCATGAAATTTTCACTTTCTGAGGTTTTTGAACGTTAATGTGAGCTCCCCTACCCTGTTTAGCCGCCCCCCCATGGTTAAAAGTTGTGAAATGTCTAAACTGAGCATTTGCGATCCTTTTCTGCGTTACAAAAAATCGGAGCTCAAACAGGCGATTTTGAACAAGGCACCTGATTGACGTCAGATCGAAAAAAGAAATGCAAATGCAGTTCCACCCCCGTCTGTCTGTACTCAGCGTCTCTGTAAATCACGCCCAGAGAGTTTGGACTGCGAATGCGCTAGGCAATGCAAAATGCATTTTTTTATTTGCCTGGAGGCACGTCCGAGTGTTTCTAGGCTCGGAAGTCCTTTATCTGAGCCTCTGGACCTTTGAACAGCAGTGGTTTAATTTTATTTTATGTGGAAATGTGTTTATTTTTCAATGGAACGCTTCAAATCTCTCCCCCCGTGCAAAAACACGGAAATGGATCAGCTGAGAGCTGAGAGCGGAGAACGGAGAGTTTGGCCACACCCCCATCCTCTACTATAGGCCAGCTCTTTTCTCCTCATTTGCATTCAAGCAACAACGCCCATAATAAAGTGTTTGAGAGAGATATTTATGACTCTTTCTCATCTTATCTCTGTTTCTCATGCACTGAGTGTTGATTTTGAAGAAGGATTCATTTACAGTATTAGGGAACCATTAAGGAGCCATATAAAAGCATCAAGAAGTACCATGTCATGGGATCTTTAAATAAGTAAAGGTGATATTTGTACCTTTCACTGACTTAAAAAAAACACCTTGTTATGGTTTAGTGAATGCACCTCTCCGTAACTCCAAAAGGCATGTTAAATTATTCTAATTATTCTATACTGCAATTACAGTAAAACCATGAGTGCGTTCCATTGTTGCTCGTTATAAAGTCCATTATTCTCACTCCGTGGGCTCGGTCTCAACGCTGGAGTGTGAAGAATCATAGTCTGGCTCTCAGCTCCTCATTGGCCAGCTCCCTGTACTGTGGGGGTGGTATGAATATGATTTATGTATGTAGGATTAAGAACAGCATGTTTGGCTCCTGTTTGTGCACAAGTGAATTCTTGACTGTATATATAGGTGGGTGAAGTGTCTTGCATGAGGACACGTCATCTGGAGTTGGGATGGAACCCTCAGATTCTACTATAATGACAGACACCGCTGCTCTTCAACAGTTTGTGCACTTAGTGAGATCAAAACTAGGACTGTTGATGCAATATCGGTAAAGTGTCTTGCACAAGGGCACAAGAACTGTATGCAAAATCGTAGATGGAACTGAACCTCAACCTCCGCTATAATGACATATGCCATTGCTCTGCTACTGATTGTACAATAAGTGAAACAAAACTAGGACTGTTGATACAAGATGGGTGAAATGTGTTGCACAAGGACACATTGGTTAAGGTGATTCTAGAGTAACAGAAAGTAAAGCTGTTCAGTTGAAGCTAAAAACTTCCACTCAATGACATCACAAGGTGCTCCAACGTGTGAATGAAACAAGACATGACCCCAAGTATGTTTTTGGATTTGATTTAAAGGGACAGTGTGTAAGATTTTTACCCGTTAATTACTGAAATTGAAGATACCCATTCAAAAATACATTGTTTTCCAAGCCTTTTCACTTCCATCATGAAATCAAAGTATTCTTTTGGACTTAGATATAGTCACATAAAAGGAGGATCTTCCCCATGCAGAGGCAGCCATTTTGAATACGAGAGCCGCAGAAGGACATTTGGGCTCCGCCTTCGCCTTCGGCAAGGCTCGTGGTTTTGGGTAAACAACACAAGCATGCTGCCGGATCAGACGTCGTAATGGATCTAACACGTGTTTTGGACTAAATTGTTTTACTGGATTTTATTCGCTGGATCCTTACGGACAAATTGAGAGCAAGTTTATGGTGAAATACAGAGTTTGACCTGTGCAAAGCATTCTAAGGTAAGCTAACCTCGTTTTGTGCTTTTCCGTATAAAAGCCCCATGTGCTCGGGGAGTGATTGTTGTGCAGGGAAATGAATTGCATAGTCAAAAAGAGGAGACTGTAAGGTTTCATTTGATGTGTAGAGTGTCATGGTACATGATCGGGAATGTGTGTTTTCATGAGAAAAGAAAAGAAAAAAAAAAACGGGACCGCGTTTTATTTATACAGTGGCGGTGCGCGGCGCGCCTGGGTGACCCTCGAGGTCTGCCGTAGCTAAAACAGAAAGTGCAATAGCACCATCCACCTATGCGCCACGAATCCTACACACTGGGGCTTTAAAGGTGCGTTGTGTAACTTTTCAGGTGGCGGATCCTTCAGATTCTTTTCTCCATGTTGTTGCTTTGTCTGGAATGTTTCACAGTATGGCATTAAGCTTTCTATCTTCTTCGAGACCAGACCAAGTTACAGGTCAGATCTGTGGAGGGGCAGCACTGTCCCCAGTCAGAATGCCTGTTTGTGTTTGTATGATTGAAACAAAACATTATAGCGTGGCTTAAAACTGAGCAATCTAAATCAAGTCAATTTCATGTAATATAGGACTTTAAGATATTGCCATTTGTGATAAAAGATACAGCTTAACTAACTTTTCTATGTGGAGATGTTATTGCTTTCTCTGGAATGTTTCACAGTATGGCATTAAACCTTTTTATCTTCATGGATACTAAACCAGACCAAGTTGCAGGTCAGATCTGTGGTGAGGTGACCCCGCTCACAGTCAGAATGCGTTTTTCTAGATATTTTTGAGCTATAGAATTGAGTAAATGTAAAGTAGAGCTGTTTAATGTCATACTGTGGAACATTCCAGTCAGAGCATTGACATATCCATAGAAACAAGTAGGTGACGGACCCTCAACTGAAAAGATAAAAGGAGAAATTCAATTCACGCACCTCAACTGAAAAGTTACATAGTGCACCTTTTAGTTTTCAAACAAAGTAACTCCAAAAACCAAAGTACAAGAATAGACTGAGCTCACTAAATTTCCAGGCTTCTCTTCACCTGGGCGTGTTATCACTGCCCCCAGGCCTGGACCTGTCTGCCAAACGGAACAGAGGAGCAGAAGAACTGACCAATCCTCTGCTGGAGGTGTAGAACCATCTGACCCAAACAAGCTGTATGCCTCTGCTCGCTCAACAACAGAGGTGTGGACTTGAGTTATGTGACTTCGACTCGAGTCAGACTCGAGTCACGAATTTGATAACTTTAGACTCGACTCGACAAAATGTACAAACACTTGCAACTCGACTTGGACTTCAATATCAATAACTCGTGACTTCACTTGGACTTAGGCCTTTTGACTTGTGATGACTTGCTACGTCCAATGAAAAAAAACTCTAAAAGTATGTTGATAAGGACCGCACTCGTTGTACTTGTGAATCTGCGAAAATGTATGCAAAGAGCATGTGCGTGCGGCTTGCACAACATCCAATCACAGTAGATCTACGTTGCTTTTATTCGACCGCGTCCAAGGCAAATTGCACAACAAATGATGCAGAAACAAGCATCCACACACTAGTTTGCAAAATGATTCCGAAGGTGATTTCGTTTGATTATAAAAACGACGAAGTTGTCAACAAAAAACCAACGGCAATATGCAGAACGTGCGGGTCAAAGATTACAGACAGAGCTTCCACAACGTCCAATTTTGTTCAGCACCTGAAGCTTTTCTAATGTTATTTGATATGGTGTAAAAAGGTCAAATGAATACAGATCTTGCAGACATTATACGATTTGTAGAAATTGTATTTCTTTGTAAAGGGGACTCGAAATGACTCGAAACTAAAATGCTAGGACTTTGGACTCGACTTGAGACTTGTGAGCTTTGACTTCGGACTTGACTCAGCACTTGGATACTCTTGACTCGGGACTTCACTCGGACTTGAGTGCAAAAGACTTAGACTTACTTGGGACTTGCCCAGCAATGACTTTGTCCCACCTCTGCTCAACAATATACTCTGAAAGCTTCTTCAAGGTCTGTATTACTTACCTTGTATTGACTCCTGTGAGCTTTAAGCCATGTTCTAATGTTGTTACCTCCTTAAAAACAGACCAGGAGTTGTGTTTTGTTTCATTCACACATGTATGAGTAACCCTTTATTATTAGTCTGCCTACATCTCCAGAGGTCCAAATGCTCTGTTCCACCTTGTGATGTCATGTAGTGGTAGCTTTCAAGTTAACAGCTCCTTTTGCTATGCTTTAGTGTGATATGCAATATGTTTACGGCGATGTCAGCTTCCATTGGGCACCACCATTTTCTAACACGTAAATCAGCGGACTTGTTTCTTTTATTATGTTATTTTAGATCAATATTGCGATTTCAAATGTCCAAATTCTAACGTAATGTGTCATAATTATAACTATACAGCAGACACAAACACAATATGTCTGTTTTAATAAATCCATTCATCTAGAAATATGAAATGATCAAAAGAGCTCAGATAAAGTGAAACTATCCACAATTCTATTCACATTCATTCTTCCTCTTTGCACTTTCTCTTTATTTGTACACCCTGAACTTCATTACATCATTCATAATTTCACAGAAACAACCAGGGACGTGGACAGAAATTTTGAGGGGCAGTTGCTCTGACCTGAAGAAAGGGCAAACCAACCCCCCCAGATTGTGGCGGAATTCTTCAAGAACTCAGGCTTAGTCGGGATAAGCGTTTCTAGGTGGTTTATTGTCCTACAGTGCAAAAAAAAGGTGTCAAATGTGCGTGGAAAAAATATGTACAGTGGTGCAGTGATAAAAAAAAATCTGCAGACTTCCCCTTTCAGTCTTTCAGTCTTTCGCTCGCTCTCTTTCCCTCTGCCACGTTACCTCCAGTGTAACCAAGGCAAGACTGAGAGATGCAGAGTGCACCTATATACCCCCTTTGCCCCTCCCACATTACATAACATCCACTGGAAACATTATTTACACCATTTTCACTATTAAATGGCTAATATTTTATGTACCAAAAGATGTGCACGGACAATAGCATGAATACAAAATCAATAAGTCACATACAACACTTCAAATGCACAGAGAATACAAATGCAAATTATTCATAGCTCACATGACTACTGGAACCCGTGAAACTGGAGGATTTAAACTCCCAGTGCGGATGTGTCCGGGTTTGCCAGAACGCACCACAGGAAGAGCGAGAAGGTGGAAGCACGCGGATGAGTAAATGATCGGGTTTAGCGCGATTTGGATGGGCAAAACTGGCGCGTCTACATGTGCACCCTGAGTCGTGGCAGAACACGCTGGAGAGGTTATGGGAATTAAGTTTAGTTTATGGTTGATAATGAAAAGGGTTCGGCACGCGGAGCACAACAGATAAAGAAACATGCTCTCCCCTGAGACAACGCTCTTACGGACGGGCCTGCTCCGTCACAGCCATTTTTTTGTTTTCATTTTCAAATCTAGGCCTAAGCCTACATGAAATTTTGTATCCATTGAACGATTTATAATGTTGATGATGATGATGGTTATTATTATTAATTATTATTATTATTATTATTATTATTATTATTCATTCATTCATCTTCTTCCGCTTTTTCCATTCTCTGGGTCGCGGGGGCAGCAGTCCAAGCAGTGTTCCACTGCCCAGAACACAATGCACCAGCCCTCATGAATCCTCCCGCGGGTGGTGGGTCCACAGGAGGATGGCTCACGTCACAACGGGCCTTGATTTATCTTCTGCCATGGGGGCTACCAGTGTCCGCAGACACTGGGGGCGAGGTGGGGTTAAGTGTCTTGCCCAAGGACACAACGGCAGCGCTCATCTGTGGGAGCTGGGATCACACGCGGTCCATCCGTCGAACCACCAACCCCTGGATCACTAGGCATGCACTCTACCAACTGAGCTACTGCCGCCCCCCACACGGCATTATTATGATTATTATTATTATTATTATTATTATTATTATTTTATTAATTTAATTTAATTTTAATTTTAATTTTAATTTTAATTTTAATTTTAATTTTAATTTTTATTTATTTATTTATTTATTTATTTATTTATTTATCCACCCACTCAGAAGGGAAACGTCAGTCCAGGAGGGCATAGGGGCAGTTGCCCGGGCAGCCTGAACAACCCCCTGTGCACGTCACTGGAAACAACATAATTCCACATAACCCTTGACACTTTAGCATCCTTAGCTTGGTGCCAGCACATCTTCATAATAGGTTTGACTTGAGCCTTGTTTTGGAGAGCGTGTGCCGTGCAGCTGTGGTGGACAGGACCGTATCCGATGGACCAAATGTGGACTGACACTTGGCACATTCAACTGTATTAAACTGCATGGGGCCCTGAGCGTAATGGAACTACACCGGAGGTGCTGGAATATATTAGCCTCTGATTAGCATATAGGCTATTTGGATGATTCTGGATATTTTATATTCTCCGATATTCAGTATTTATTATTACGCTGTTTTCTGAGCTATGTTACAATGTTGTTTCCTCATCACAAACAGACCTGGAGTTGTGTTTTGTTTCATTCACATATGTTTAACACACAAACCCCACTTTGTGATGCCGCCAGAAGTGCTCCACTGTGTTTTTAAACTCCATACACCTTTGCTAGAATCATTTGGATAATTTCAGCCCTGGAATTGCCAATCTCTACTGAACCAAAGGAGAAAGATAGCTGTTAAATTACACAGGAGTCAATTTTGCGAAATATAGGACCTTTAAAGACTGGAATTTTCTGGGAACATGAACTTAAAGGGGCTGATATTTTTCATGTAATAAAGTATTTTTTTTCTTGCCCCAGTACAGCTATATTGTAAAAGCAGCTCTTAAAGCCCCAGTGTGTAGGATTCGTGGCGCATAGGTGGATGGTGCTATTGCACTTTCTGTTTTAGCTACGGCAGACCTCGAGGGTCACCCGGGCGCGCCGCGCACCGCCACTGTATAAATAACCCTAACCCTAACCCATCCTTAATAGGAAACTACACTAAACAAAACACATGCACATGGCAACATATAGCCTGTTATGACATCACAAGTTGGAGCATTTTGAGACTAACTAATAATAAAATGTGTGATTGAAACATGGCTATTATAAACATAGCTTAAAACTGAGCATTCTAAAAGAGTCAATTTCACGTAATATAGGACTTTAATATTGCCATTTGTGAAAAAAAGATACAACTTAACTAACTTTTCTGTGTGGAGATGTTATTGCTTTGTCTGGAACGTTCCACAGGATGGTATTAAACCTCTATCTTCATGGAGACTAAACCAGAAGTTGCAGGTCAGATCTGTGGAGAGGCAATCCCGCTCACAGTCAGAATGCCTGTTTTTCTAGATATTTTGAGCAATAAAACCACCTTTAATTGAGTAAATGTAAAAAGTAGATCTGTTTCATGTCATACTGTGGAACATTCCAGACAGAGCAATGACACATCCATAGAAACAAGCAGGTGATCAGTGGCACCCTCCCCCCACCCCCAAGGAATGAAAAAAAAAAAAACATGAACTAGTTCATAGTTCTTTTTTTCCCCCAATACATTCAATACATTACTGCGAGCTATTATTTTTCAATATCATTGCCAAAGCCCATATAGAACCATAGACAGCAATTATTATATCAGTTTTAACAATCAAACCATGTGTTATTCATGTGTTATCTCCATCTTCATATCCAATTTTACATCCTTATCCAACTATAAATAACGGTCCCCATAATGATAAAACTGCAATTCAACATAATAAAGAAAATACTTAAATAACCCCCATATGATATGACTTAATTAACTAAGAGACTTAAGAAAACAAAATAAACCCACAAATTAACATTAGTGATTCCCCCTTTAATGTGGCCCCCTTTAGCGCACCACTCTGCGCTGTTTCTCGCAAGACCAGGAAGTGCCGCAGTTTGGCCCTTGAACCAGAGAGCAGGAGGAGGAGAAGGTCTGGAGAGCATGAGGGGAACAGAGTCCAGATAGCAGGAAACAGTTTGTAAGTGCTCCTGCAGGAGCAGAGAAAGGTTTGAGGCAAACCAGGCGGAGCGTTCCGCGCACGCTGCGCAAGAGGGAGAGAGGGAGAGAGGTTTTTTTCAAGCGCTCGGCACGGCGCCCCTCACGAAGTTTCGCCCTGGGCAATTGCCCCACTCGCCCCCCCCAAGAACCGCTACTGCAGGTGATGGACACCCAGCCAAAAAGTTACAAAGTGCACCTTTAAATGAAGCTAAAAAACAGTAGCTGCTAGGAGTCAATAAACCGCGTAGCAAATACACTTCACAAGTTTGGGAAAGCCTTTTACTTCTGATGACATCATGAAGTGGAACAATGCTTTGAGCTCGCTAAAGGGAGGCAGACAGCATGGTATTAGGCCGGTAATGTTGCCGTAGTTACAGTACTGCATTATTGATTGACATATATTGGCCTATACCTGCTCTATGAATGCGTATGTCACATTGGATCACGTGAACCACACAACCCAACACTAATCGTCACTGAAGCATTCTCTACACTAGACACTGCACTTAACATGTGTAGGTGAATCTGCCTGTAGCATCACATTAGCGTTAGCATATGGGGGCATGTCTTACAAAGCAAGCATAGGTAAAGAGGGAAAGTATGGTACGGACGAGGGAGAGGGTCAGAGTAGAGCGTCAGATGGAACAGAGGAGAGGGTTAGATGAAGAAGAGGAGAGTTTCAGATGGAACATACGATGCAGAGTATGATTTTGGAGGCAGATGAATCACACCAGTCACACCTACACAAAGCTGTGAATTAATGTTAGAACAACATTATCTTGTTTCTCTGCTGGAAATGCAGAGAAGAAACATATTGGGAATTGCAATCTTATCCCTTCCTATTGTTCTACTGTGTTTCAGATAACTAGCTTGTGGCACAGTGGTGGAGTGGTTAGCATTCTAGTCTCACAGCAAGAAGGTTAAGGGTTTGACTTCCATGGGTTTCTTCTGGGCAATGTGATCAAATCCTCCAGCTAAGGTAGTCCTGACCAAGACTACCAAGATGTTACTTTTTCCTTTTGCCTTGACAAGACTTTTGTTCTGTCATAAACCAAAGAATTAAGATTTAAATGTGTTATTTTTCATGTAGTCTGCACTGAAATGGAACAAAGGATCATGATTTATGTAGATCACTCAGTTTTTTTTAGCTATTGCTGCAATGAACAATGAATTTGAGCAAAGAGACTTGTGATGTGGTGGCTTGCGGACAAAGGACAATCTAAATTGTCACCCCTCTCTGTCTTATCATTTTGGTCTTAAAATGTTCATATTAACCTGCTCTACATGATACTGATGTTTTTATTTCGCTATTTTCTTCCTATTCCGAATATGGAACTCTATCTAGCTATTATTGTGAGTTTCATTTGACTGAAGTCCCACTCCCCTCATTCCACTTTTTTATACAGTTTATGCTTGAAACATATGACCAATATTTGTAAGTTTTAAGATATCATTAAACTAACTGTTACTACAGCAATAAAAAGTTCATTCTACAGTAGAGATGGATAAAGTTATGACAGTAAAGCATGAAGAGTCCCTCAGTCGTCCAGGTAGAATCCGTGTAGTAAAGACTGCAGTGAGCGCTACATTGGAGAAACCAAGCAGCCACTTCACAAGAGGATGTACCAACACAGACGGGCGTGCCAGAGTGGACCGTCATCTGCCGTACATCTTCACCTAGAAGCCACGGGCCATTCTTTTGAGGACAGTGAGGTTCAGATCTTAGCCAGGGAAAAGAACTGGTTTGAGAGGGGAGTTAAAGAGGCTATTTTTGTCAAAAAAGAAAATCCTTCTTTGAACAGAAATGGTGGAGTCAGACATAATTTGTCTCCCATCTATAATTCCATTCTTAAGCCTAGATCAAGCAAACAGAGGAACAATAGGGCTAGAGCCAGATCAGGGCCAGAGGTGTGAAAAACAGTCGTTGTAGGGATGAATAGGTATGCTAATCTAGATGCCAGAGAAACAAAAGACTGAAAATGAGATAGTTTCGGAAAGTAGTTAGCTAGTTAGCTCCTCCCTGCAGCAAGATATAAGCAAGTGTCTTACCAGCACTAGAACCAGAACTGACGAAGCCTCTCGGATGAGCGGCGAAACGTTTTCGACCAAACAAACTTTGTCCAGTTGACAAATTGAATTTCCTCTTTTATCACAGTAAAGCAATTAAAGATTTTCTGTTGGACCTTTTAATGAGCTTTTAAATAATATTAATGATACAGTTGAACCATTGGGATTTTGCCTTTTGATATTACACATAAAAATTCTTTATAACTGACACCTAGCAAGTCAATATAGACCATAAACGATAATATTGAAACTAATCTATGCTACTGACATAATAACCCAAGAGCACTGAATGGACCTTCGGCTCCTTTATGGGATCCGAATGTTTTCGATCTGTTCGTGTCAGAGAGCTGTTCAAAAGACTGGCTTTTTATATATTTATATACAGTGGTACCTCACCTTACGAAATTAATTCGTTCCAGAAGTGGTTTCGTAACGTGAAAAATTCGTAAGTTGAGTAGCTATTTCAATGGAAAAAGCCTGATTCGTTCCAAGGCCCCGATCCAAGTTTTTTTTTTTTTTTATAGTGTAACTTTTTTTATAGTGTAACATTGTGTTCTGCGTCCTGTGTCCTTTTCTCACATTTGTCTCTCGTTTAAACACTCAAACTTTCATAGATTTTCAACAAAATTATTAATAATGAAGTGTGGGGGGGAAGCGGGAGGGGGGAGAAGACTGCGCTCTGACACGTGTGTGATAGCGCACATGACCCGGCGCGGAGCTGACAGCAGGTCTAGACCAAGGTCTAAACCTGGACTGGACCAGGACTAAACCAGGACTAAACCAGGACTAAACCAGGACTAGACCAGGTGGATTAAAGCGCCCCGCATGGGTCTATTTCCTGGTTTCGTTTCGAGTCACAGCTGAGGCGAGCCGCTGCTCCAGACCTGCCCGCGTGAGGTGCTCACAGAGCGACCTGGATAGAACCGTGAGGTCGGCCTCTTCAAGACCTCCAGGCCGGTGACCGGGACAATCCCCGGACCCATGCCCGCTTAGGGAGCTCTTAAGGCCGGCTGGCAGTGTCCCCCTGGGTCCCTGGATGTCTGGGGCTCCGTGCCTGGAGGGGCCCTGGAGAGCAGGTCTAGACCGCGGCTCTTGCATGCGAGCAGCGGCTCGCCTCAGCTGTGACTCGAAACGAAACCAGGAAATAGACCCACGCGCGGCGCTTTAATCCACCTGGTCTAGTCCAGGTTTAGTCCAGGTCTAGTCCAGATTTAGTCCAGGTTTAGTCCAGGTTTAATCCTGATTTAGTCCAGGTCTAGACCTGCTGGCAGCGCCGGGTCAGCTGTCACACATGCCGCTATCACACACGTGTCAGAGCGCAGTCTTCTCCCCCCTCCCCCTTCCCCCCACACTTCACTCTTAATAATTTTGTTGAAAATCTATGAAAGTTTGAGTGTTTAAATGAGAGACAAATGTGAGAAAAGTTTAAATCCAGTCTGAGAAAAGCGTATAATGTGTGGCTGAGCGTGCATTATTTGAATTTTTGAGATTTCGTGTTTCGTAACTTGAATTTTCTTTCGTATCTAGAGACCAAAATTTACCGTGAAGGCGTTTCGTAACTTGAAATTTTCGTTTGTTGGGTCATTCGTAAGGTGAGGTACCACTGTATATGAGAAAATCCAATGTGAAAATTTATTTTATCTACATACTAATCGCTCAGATCGGTTTAAAATTGTTCAAACTGAGAGTCGGACTGTGTTTGTTTAACCATTGAAATTACGAAAATAATTAAAAAACAAACTGTTATTATGATGCCAAATATGATTTTGTGTACAAATCTCTGTTGCCTGCTCTCATAGAGAATATGCAGATTCTTGTGTTTTTTTTTTTTTTGCATTAATCAGGATAAAAATGCATAAAAACTAGAAAGAAAAGGATTCAGTTTAAAAAAAAAAGAGAGATCTGGTTCCAATTGTCCATTCAAAAGAGCTGGCTCATTCAAAAAGGTCACTACCCAAGAGCCGATTTAAACCACAAAACTAAGGAGAGAAGAGATACTTTACTGATCCCAAAGGAGGATTTGCTGCAGCAACATTTCCTGGCCTTTATGTCTGAGTTAAAGGTCTCAGTGGAGTTTCACAGGAGGACTGGTCAGATAGGATCAGCAGATCCTGTGTCAGGGCAGTTTAAGGAGAGGAAGAGCCAAACAGTTCCTCCTCTGTGTCCTGCAGTATCACAGCAGCCTCCAGGGGGAGCTGGGTGAACACAACAGGAAAGGCCTTATTCTTACTCCGCTCTGGTATTTCTGTTGGTGACGAAATGGGCCATTGCCTCTAAGTATTTCTTCTGGAAGGTCTTCTGCCACATTTGCTACCACATGTGGTTAAAAAGACTGTAGCTTCTCTATTTAGCAACTATTCTAAATGTACAATATGGTTAAAAACAATGCATTATGTAACTTTTTGGCTGGGGGTACGTCACCTGCTTGTTTCTATGGATATGTCATTGCTCTGCCTGGAATGTTCCACAATATGACATCAAACAGCTCTATGTTACATTTATCCAATTACAAGTGGTTTTATAGCTCAAAAATACACAGGCATTGTGACTGTGAGCGGAGTCGCCTCTCCATAGATCTGACCTGTAACTTGGTGTGGTTTGGTCAACACAAAAACAGAAAGGTTTAATGCCATACTGTGAAACATTCCAGACAAAGCAATGACATCTCCACAGAGAAAAGCATTTGACGGACCCTCCAGCAGAAAAGTTACACAATGCATCTTTAAAGGGACAGTGTGTAAGATTTTTACCCGTTAATTACTGAAATTGAAGATACCCATTCAAAAATACATTGTTTTCCAAGCCTTTTCACTTCCATCATGAAATCAAAGTATTCTTTTGGACTTAGATATAGTCACATAAAAGGGGGATCTTCCCCATGCAGAGGCAGCCATTTTGAATACGAGAGCCGCAGAAGGACATTTGGGCTCCGCCTTCGCCTTCAGCAAGGCTCGTGGTTTTGGGTAAACAACACAAGCATGCTGCCGGATCAGACGTCGTAATGGATCTAACACGTGTTATGGACTAAACTGTTTTACTGGATTTTATTCGCTGGATACTTACGGACAGATTTCAGACCAAGCTTATGGTGAAATGCTGAGTTTGACCTGGGCAGAGCCTTCAAAGGTAAGCTTTGTGCTTTTCCGTTTTGTGCTTTTCCGTATAAAAGCCCCATGTGCTCCGGGAGTGATTGTTGTGCCGGGAAATGAATTGCATAGTCAAAAAGAGGAGACTGTAAGGTTTCATTTGATGTGTAGAGTGTCATGGTACATGATCGGGAATGTGTGTTTTCATGAGGTCTGCCGTAGCTAAAACAGGAAGTGCAATAGCGACTATCCACCTATGCGCCACGAATCCTACACACTGGGGCTTTAAATCGTGTCACATAGCCAAAAAAAAAAAAAAAAGGAAAAATGTAAAATGAACGATAAATACTGACAAAAATGACTGTTCCTCCCTACATATACTAAAATCAATATAGTAATAGTCCTGACAGGCTGACTCCCAAGTACAGTGACATCTTTGCTTTGTAGCCATTATGTATATGGATGAGAACATGCACTGTGGGCTTTACTGTTAAATATGTGATTAGTTGTGATTTGTCCAAACAGGGTTCACAGCTGCCGTTGTACTGTTGCCATGGAGACGCGTATGGTCCGCGGCCTGGTGGATATCAAAATCACTCTAATAGCCTGTCCCTGCTTTGCACTGTTAAAAGGGACATGTACTGTTAGCTCAGAATGGTTTGAAAAATATTATTTCATGTTTTAAAACTTAAAGATGGTCTATGTAACTTTTTTGGTAAGGGGTCTGCAACAAATTTGTTTCCATGGAGATAGCATTGCTTTGCCTGAAAGGTTTCACAGTATGTCATGAAACTCATCTATGTTGCATTTATTCTGTTACAGGTGTTTTAGTGCTCAAAAATACTACGAAAATCATGCATTCCTACGGCGAGTGAGCTCACCTCTCCACAGATCTTTCCTGTAACTTGCCAGGAGGTTTGTCACCATGGAAATAGATAAGTTTATTGCCATACTGTGGGATATTCTAGACAAAACAATAACATTTCCATGAAGAAAAGCAAGTGGCTGACCCTCCACCCTTGTCTTCATGGAGTTGTTATTGATCTACCTGATATGTTTCACAGTATGCAAATAAACCTATCACCATGGAGACAGACCTTCAGTGACACCAGGCAAGTTACGGGTGTTATCTGTGGAGAAGCAATATATTTTTTGGCAATATAAACACATGTAACTGAATACAAGCAAAAGAGATACAAGCAGAGTGGCAGAATCCCAATCAGAAATGTTACATAATTAATCTTTAAAGAGGGGGTATTTACTTCTATGGTGTATTAAAGATCCCATGACATTGTACTTCTTGATGCTTTTATATGGCACCTTAGTGGTTCTCTAATACTGTATATGAATCCTTCTCCAAAATCAAGCCTTGGTGCATGAGAGAGCCTCTTGGAGGCAGCTCTATTGAGACTTCTGGCTTTTACACAGTTCATTCTGGGCATATGAGGAGGACAGAGACGAGCCAGTGCAGGCGGGTGGGGGTGTGGCCAAATACACCACTGTTTCCTGGTTTATGCACTGTGCGCTGTGTGTTTCATATGTGTATCGGAGAAGGGCAGACACAGAGGAAGAGGGGAGACGTGGATAAGTGATTTGCAAGTCCATGAAAATAAACACTCATAGGCAAATTTCCACAGAAAATAAAATTAAACCACTGCTGTTTCAGAGGCTCAGAGGCTCAGATGAACGACATCCAAGACTCTCACGTCTTTCCAGGCAAAAACAAACCGCAGCTTGCAGCTCCTAAACAGGGTAGGGGAGCTCACATTAACGTTCAAAAACCTCAGAAAGAGAAAATTTCATGCCATGGGAGCTTTAACTGCTAACACATACACACCTTTTATTTTATGAAAATGCAAAACAAACACATATTAACATGATTTATAAGTATAACATTAATTTCCTTTGCATGTAGAGATGTTGTGTGGGAGCATCACTGACGTAGGATTGTGGGTGGAGCATTGGACAAATTCTTACAGCCTAGACCATAAGGAGGGTTCGAATTGGGCCTGGATCACTAGATTACTCAAACATGCATGGATGACATCTCAAACCTCTTTAGACATGCTTTTAACATTATAGAAAGCTAAAAAAAAAAGTTTTTGCATAATACCCCGTTTCTAAAAAAATCTAAGCTATTCTTTTTGACAGTATACTCAGTCTTGTCCACAGATAAAATGTGCAGTTAATTACTCCAAAAAATATTTTTCAATCCATCTTCACCCCATTAAAATCACAGTATCACTATAAAACTGTCATAAAACATATCTAATCTCCTGTCTTACTTTATAACTCGGGTGTGTCGCCGTTAGCAACCCCAATGTCAGTTAGCGGACGATGCTAATTACCGAAAGTGCGCCAAATCATCTCAAAACGTCAATATTTCATCATTCCACACTGATGTGGGGAGCCTTTTGAGCCAAGATGGACGGCACTATTCATTTATTTGCACCAGACAACCGTTGTATAGAGCCTAAAGCCATTGCCACTTTACCCATAATGCTGCTGGGCTAATTGTATGCAGATTGCAAGCCCAAATATGTACATAAATCTTTCTGACATGCTCCAAACTGGTTATTATGCAGATTAACACTCCCAGTCCAAAACATTTAATGAGGAGGAATGGGAGTGGGTTAACAGGGGAAGGCAGTGCTCGTTGTCACAGCGACAGTTGGTCATAGTCTTATCTTTAATCCAAGCCGTTATGGTACACAGCTAAAGGCATATGTCTACAGGCTTAAGGGTAATAGGCTATGTTTTAGTGGTAAGAAATGATAAAGACGTATTATGGATTTTTTCTGGTGTGTAGTAGCATGGGTAGACCGTCATTTTACATTTTGCTCAAGTAGTGCTTAAGTAGTGTATACTGATTGAAAAATTTGAAGAAACTTTTGTAACTTTGTAAAGGGGGCTGTGATAGAGGGGTAAGTGAAAACATATTCAGAGCATGATTGGAAACGCACCAATCCGATAGTATTATTCAGATTTTGGTGCTGATACAGAAAAAAAATTCTGAATCAAATATCTGCTTCAAAATATTGGTTCAGCTGATATCCTGATTGGACATACAATATACACTGATGTAATAACCACTATTTAGTGGTTATTGCCGGCCCAGAAAGTCTCAGTTTGTACTTTGTTTTACACAATGTTGTTCTGTGGTTACTTGAGGATAAATAACAACTCTACATTTGGATCAGTTTTGTGTTATTTTATTTTTGTTTGAAGGAAATAAATGCTATTTTTAGTCTCTGGTATTGGTTGACATCAGGTATCGGCAGATATTTAAAGGTGTAATATCAGAATCAGTATCGTAACTGAAAAAGCTGGATTGTGCATCCCTACACACTCAAGCAAGCCGTGTTTGCCATGAACCAATCAAAATAAAACGTTTGGTAAGATATTGATGAGGGAATATGATTATAGATTGGTTAATGCAGTCTTTGTTTATAATAATAATAATAATAAGAAGAAGAAGAAGAAGAAAAGTTGATGGTGTATGTGTCCTTTAAATCAGATTGAACTCACAGACAGGAGGCCAGAGGCAGTGTCCATCAGCAGAAAATAGTGCTGATACAGACTGCATCCACTCTGCACTCTTCAGACACTTGAGATGTGCAAACTCCAGTGTGTTATTGTTAGATTATACATGGAAATAAATACAGTTCAGAATAAATATAGTTCATAAATACTGCAATCGGGAAAAAGTGGAAAGTTCAAGTCCAATACTTCTGATGAATTTTGTGCAATTCAGATGAGAGAGAGAAGCACAAACATATTTCCTGTCCACAAATGCACCAAGCACTTTAATTTTGCAGATCTCTCCAGTCTCTCATCACCGGTCTCTCTTCTCCAGTCTCTCCAGTCTCTCTTTTTTTTTTTTTTTTTTTTGGTTGACCGGCCCTGTTCAATAACCAAAATGTAGAGTCTAACACCTCACAGCCAGAGGGCGTTAATATGACAATTTGTCAATAATTAGTCAAACCTAGGCCGACATTCTTAAAGGGATATGCCACCCCCAGGTCAAACCTGGGCATCTCCCCACAGTCCAGAGACTAAAATAAGTGAAAGCGTTTTCCTGGTGACCCAGCCATTGTCCAGGTCTGTCAGCACTGACCGCCGCGGTATCTGCAGCTACTCCGCGTTAGACTGGAGTCTAACGTCGCCAGAGAAAGATTTCGGCCAAAAGGAATTCATTTGCTCGATGCTTTCCCCAATTACTTTCTGTGTAGTGCGCATTCATATCGAGTGCAAATAAATGTACAAATCAACACTGAGAGCTTGACTTGGTCATTTTGGGTGGGAACTATTTTTCAGTGCGGAAAAACACAGCCGAAGCACACATCACGCTGACAGGGGAATCCCTGTTACGCACCACGTTGGGAGTTCCCCTGTTACGCAGCGTGGTGTGTGCTTCGGCTTATTGCCATCAAAAGAAACACGCAGCTAAGCAAGCAGACGAAATGACCGCAATTTAATTGTGCCACAAGTTCATCTCTGCTACAGTAGGCTGCCTACAATCTAACAAAACTGATAACTTGTAATGGAAAAAAAAAAAAAAAAGCTAAAACTTTAATTTAATCACAGTAAAGGTTGAAATCAGGTTACATAATACAACTGAATTTACAATATCAAGGAAAGTAGGGTGATGCTCTCCAAATTTGAGATGAGGCGGATGAGTGGTTCGAGAGTTATGCATGGAACAGACACACAGACAGATGTTCCTTGCATTAATAGATAGATTTTCCATCTCTTACTTGCCACTTATGCCTATCAATGCTTTGGGGGCAGAGTTTGTTTGCGTTGCTGCAAAAGGGAAACATTAGCATAAATGCTAATGCGGGGAAATTGTCACCTCATGCGCAGGGCTCTCAAGTTTTGAAGATTGCTAGGAGTGAGATTTCTGAGGAGCGGGGGGGGGGGGGCAGAATTAGAAGGTACTTTTTATAACTAAAAGTCCATATTATCATTCAATAATGCACAGGATAATATGTTATCACACACAGTCTTGGTTTAGTCTTGGTTTAGTCCTGGTTTAGACCTGTTTTAGTCCTGGCTTAGTCTTGGTTTAGACCTGGTTTAGTTTTGGTTAAGTCCTGGTTTAGTCCCGGTTTAGTCCTGGTTTAGACCCGGTTTAGATCTGGTTTAGTCTTGGCTTAGTCCTGGTTTAGACCTGGTTTAGTCCTAGTTTAGACCTGGTTTAGTCCTGGTTTAGTGCTGGTTTAGACCCGGTTTAGATCTGGTTTAGTCTTGGCTTAGTCTTGGTTTAGACCTGGTTTAGTTTTGGTTAAGTCCTGGTTTAGTGCCGGGTTATTCCCAGTTTAGACCTGGTTTAGTCTTGGTTTAGTCCTGGTTTAGTCCCAGTTGAATCCTGGTTTAGACCTGGTTTAGACCTGGTTTAGTCTTGGTTTAGTCGTGGTTTAGTTCTGGTTTAGTCCTGGTTTAGTCCTGGCTAGGTCCTGGTTTAGTCCTGGTCTAGTCCTGGTTTAGTTCTGGGTTAGTCCTGGTTTAGACCTGGTTTAGTCTTGGTTTAGTCCTGGTTTAGTTCTGGTTTAGTCCTGGTTTAGTCCCAGTTGAATCCTGGTTTAGACCCGGTTTAGACCTGGTTTAGTCTTGGTTTAGTTCTGGTTTAGTCCTGGTTTAGTCTTGGTTTAGTCCTGGTTTAGTCCTGGTTTAGTCCTGGTTTAATTCTGGTTTAGTCCTGGTGTAGTTCTGGTTTAGACCTGGTTTAGTCCTGGTTTAGTCCTGGTTTAGTTCTGCTTTAGTCCTGGTTTAGTCCTGGTTTAGTTCTGGTTTAGTCCTGGTTTAGTTCTGGTTTAGTCCTGGCTAGGTCCTGGTTTAGTCCTGGTCTAGTTCTGGTTTAGTCCTGGTTTAGACCTGGTTTAGTCTTGGTTTAGTCCTGGTTTAGTTCTGGTTTAGTCCTGGTCTAGTCCTGGTTTAGTTCTGGTTTAGTCCTGGTTTAGTCCTGGCGAGTGAACAATTTCGTCGAATTGCGTGTTGAGAGCCCTGTTTGTCTAAAGAGCAAACTTAAACTACAAAGCAACTAATGAGAGTTGTATAAATGAAGTTATTACCTGATGGTTCTCAGTTTGTTTTATCATCGCGCTGAGAGAGGCGGGGAGGAGGGACCGGGGCGGGGGGGAGCGGGCTCACCGCGGCTCACCATGGGCAGTTCGGCTCTGGGCCGCGCGTATTCCGCGCGTAAGCCGTCGGAGACACCGGGACTGAGGCTCAGCACGTGCCCGGGGCACGGCGCGTCTGCTCCGGCCTCGCTCGGACCGTGCGCCCGGAGCAAGGGGAGGTTTTTTCCCGCTGAAAACGCGCGGAGCCTGCAAATCAGCGTGAGAAATGCCATGTGTGGCGTGTGAGCGTGTGAACAGGTCGAATTGCGTGTGTCACACTCTCAATGCGTGAGACTTGAGAGCCCTGTCATGCGCCTTCACTCTGCAAGCTTATAGGGAAATACACTGACTCCAAACTGCACATGCAACACGCTCTGACCCACATGTGAAGCACTTTTCACGCTAATGCTAATGCTAATGCTAATGCTAGTTTTGGATTTAACCACAAAATGATGTGATTTTTTTTTTTTCTTTAGTGGAGATGGAGGTTAAAGGGCTCATACTACACTATTTTCTGATCTATGTTATAATATAGTTTACTAATCACAAACAGACCAGGGGTTGTGTTTTGTTTCATTCACACATGTTTAACACACAAACCCAGCATATCTGAGTTCTCAAACGGAAAACACTATGGTTCACTTTGTGATGTCATGTGGTAATGCAGGAAGTACTCCATTGTGTTTTAAATTCCATACACCTTCACTAGAATCATTTGGATCATTTCAGACCTTGAATTGACCTTCTCGATTGAAATAAAGGTAACTGTTCACTTGAAAACTGCTGTTTCATGACATCACAAGGTGGAACAGAGCATTTTGAGCTTTGGAAATATTGGACGGACTAATAATGCAGAATTACTCAAACATGTAAATGAAATAAAACACTTTCTGCGTTATATAGGACCTATAAGGCCTATTTGTTCACTGATTAGAAGGTTGGTGGTTCAAATCCCGCTCTTGACATAAAAATAAATAAATAAATAAATCAATCAATCAATCAATCAAACATTTATAAGGCGCTTTTCATACAAAATTGTAGCACAAAGCGCCCTACAGTGGTCAAGGATTAGAAGATTGACCTTTATTGATCTCGCACAGGAGAAGTTGTTTCTATATTTGACCCGGGGACCATCCCCATAATTTAAAATGATGATGATTTAAAATAAATAAATAAATAAATAAAAGATCCACTTACAGGCTGGCAATGAAATTCCAGCTCTCACAGATGATTGCTGTCATTGTGTCTTTGGGCAAGACACTGAACGCAGCTTGCCCCCAGTGTCTGTGTACACTGGTGTGTGTGATTGGGTGAGCACATTGAGTGACTTGAATAGGGTGACCACCGGAGGGGGTCGGTCAAGAAAAACAATTTATGAATAATGTATGAAGTCAACATATATTTATTAACATGGAACACCCATCAAAAACAAAAATGTGGCAAATTATGGTCAATATGATATGAACAAAAAACAATATCATCACCAATTCACTGAAAAAACACAGTCTTTGCCGTGCCATCATATGGCGCCAAAAAGCAAAAAAACATGAAAAATTAAAAAAAAAATGTGTAGGCCTCTGTCAGGGGGTCAGGGACTGTATCAGCTGCGCGCATCGTGAATGTTTGCATACGACACAACATCGCAGAGTAGTAAGTGTAAATAATGGGTGGGGATTTATGCAACGGTGGCCGACGATGGTCCGAAAGGAGGACAAAATGTAAAAAAGGAGGACACGTGACAGACGGCCGGACAGACAACTCTAAAACCGGACTGTCCGGACGAAATCCGGACGAATGGTCACCTTAGACTTGAAAATGGAAAAGCGCTGTATAAAAATGGGACCATTTACCATGGGATTATTTAATCATAAACCTATGAGAGCAGTTTAGCAGGTATCGTCCTGCTAAACTGTGTAAATGAAGCATTATGTCGATTCTTTTGGCAGCAGGTTGGCCTAAACTAAATATTGGCCTGTTCTGGAAGTTTAGGGCAGATATCTAAATAATTAAAAAAGGCAAATATTGGCCTGACATATTGCCAAAAGGGATGTATTTCTGCTGTTAACACTGTAATTTAGACCTCTACAAATATAGTCTGAAATGGGTGAGATTCTTGAATATAACAAACAAATCAGAAAATTGCAAATGCGAGTGAACAGTTTTTCCCGAGGGGGGGCTTGAATTGCGTGTTTGTTTTATCATCACCGCAGTGTGCGCTTAGCAGCTGGAACTACACTCTACAGTCTGCCCAACAACAGAACAATCTATTTTCTGATTGGCAGATTTTTTTCCGGGGAGCGGGACGGGGAGGAGGGGGAGAGTTTTTTTCGCTGAAAACGCGCGGTGCCTGCATAAACTGAGCCACACAGACCGATTTTCTGAACACACACACACAAAAAAAAATCAGCGTGAGAAATGCCATGTGTGTGCGTGTGAACACGTTGAATTGCGTGTGTCACACTCTCAATGCGTGAGACTTGAGAGCCCTGGTCAAACATGTGAATGAAACAACTCCAACACAACTCCTGGTATGTTTTTGAGGCAGTAACAACATTATGACATGACTTTAAGGTCACAAGAGTCAATTTTGTGTAATGTAGGACCTTTAAAATAGGCCTTCTGTAGTCTTCAAGTCCTGCTGTAGTACCTCTCTTGGCGCAGTAGCTCTTTGCGCCCGTGGTCCTCTTTAGCAGTAGGGTGGGTGTTGATTCGTCGAGTCCATCACAAAACACAAGCACCATGCAAGTATTTTTGGTTCCCCAGAGACACGCCTTTCTCATACAGGGAGTTTTAGGATCTTTTTTCTGATGTTTACAGAAGACAAAACAATAAATGCAGAATTTAGTATGTAACGTACAATTACATGAATAATTAGCAGACATATAAGCCTGTCACAATAATTACTATATCGACAGAGGTAACAATTATTTTGGGGGGTTAGTATTTACCATATGTACTTTTTCTTTGTTCTAGTGTGGAGCTTTTTGTAATTTTTTGCAGTATTATAAAATTTGAGCTGTACGCAGTTGAATATATAACTTCTATGACTTATTAAAGGTACTATATTATGCACAGTTGACTCTTGTGAGCTTTAAATCGTGTCTTAATGTTTTTATCTCCTCAAAAACATACCTGGAGTTATGTTTTGTTTCCTTCACACTTGTTTGAGTAACTCTTTATTATTAATCTGCATCTCCAAAGCTCAAAATTCTCTCATTGCTCAAATTAACAGCTGCGTTTTACCTTTGTTTCAGTAGAGATTGGCAATTTCAAGGCTATCATCTTCAAAATGATTCGAGTGAAGGTGTATGGAGTTTAAAAACACACTGGAGGAGCACTTCCTGTATTCCCACATGAGGGTGGAACAGAAGTGTTTTCAATTTGAGAGAAGAACTTGGCCTAAATATGCAGGTTTGTGTGTTAAACTTGTGTGAATGAAACAAAACAAAACTCCTGGTCTGCCTAATATGGACCTACCAAAGTACTACGATTTAAGGTTGAAAATCACAAAGAAAGTGCTTTTATTTTTAATTGTGGTATTTATATCAGACCTGTATTGAGTATTAAAGGAAAAGTAACATTTTTTTTTTACAATCTGAGCCTTCTTTTGGCAATAAAACAAGTAGTTTTACTCACCTATAGCAGTTTGGTGTCAATTGCAGCAGTATCGCAGAACTTATGTTGAGCCGTTCTGTTCTACTAATGATCCCGTATCCGTTAGCGTGAGTGCTCGGGGCATTACTTTGCGGTCTCCAAATAACACAAACCTTAGCATTTTTCAAATCACAGAAGATCGCTGTGTCAGGGTAGACTTTTAGTAGATTCCAAAACGGCCTGAAACCCGATATCGCAACAGAAAAGTAAAGTTCAGAGCGGTGTTAGCTTCTTTCGGACTAGCGGTGTTTACAAAACAGCTGAGTTCACGCATGCGCACTGTCCTCTCTGATGATGTCATCAAATGAAACTATAGCTGGATATCGGGTTTCAGGCCGTTTTGGAATCCACTAAAAGTCTACCCTGACACAGCGATCTTCTGTGATTTGAAAAGTGCTAAAGTTTGTGTTATTTGGACACCGCAAAGTAATGCCCCGCTAACGGATACGGGATCATTAGTAGAACAGAACGGCTCAACATAAGTTCTGCGATACTTCTCCAATTGACACCAAACTGCTATGGGTGAGTAAAACTACTTGTTTTATTGCCGAAAGAAGGCTCAGATTGTAAAAAAACGTTACTTTTCCTTTAAGTCTATTCCTGAGAATCAAAGTCGAGTTTGAAATTTTAGTATCGTGACAACACAAATACACACAACAGTGAACTTTAACCTCAAGTTTGATAAACAGCTTCTCAAACTGCACGAGATAAACTACACAGCTGTAATATCATTAGCAGCCAGGATTAGCCATGCTAGCTTCTTTAGGCTAAGCTAAAGTTCTTACCATCTGCTCGTCTGTTATTGACTGATGGCGACGTGTTGGCGCCTGTAGCGTTTGTGTGGGTCTCCCAATTCCCCTTCCATGCCGCCAAAAATCACATCCCATTCATCTCCTTATCCTGCACATTAACAGCTGGCTCCTTTTCACTGAGCGTGCGTGGCCCAAAGGCACAGAGGCAGACAGCGGAAGCAGATTGGGGAGAAGTGTGCGGACACACGATTAGTGATGTAAATGTGTTTTCCTATTGGCTGCTCGGTTTGAAAATGCAAGTGTTGGTGAAAACAGAATGTGCAAAGTGAGGTTGGAAAGATTTGAGTTGAGTTCATTTAAATATATTGACTTATGCAGCAAAAAACATGTCTTATTTACTATTCTCATCAAAAACACCAGAGTTAATTTTTTAAATCAAGATGTTTTTACTCCCGTACAGTCATTTTCAATCAGATTCAACAGCAGAAGAATAACCTAAACTTTTACTTATTTAAAGGTCCCATGGCATGAAATCTTCACTTTCTGAGGTTTTTGAACGTTAATGTGAGCTCCCCTACCCTGTTTAGCCCCCCCATGGTTAAAAGTTGCGAAATGTCTAAACTGAGCATTTACGATCCTTTTCTGCTTTACAAAAAATCGGAGCTCAAACAGGCGATTTTGAACAAGGCACCTTATTGACGTCAGATCGAAAAAAGAAATGCAAATGCAGTTCCACCCCCGTCTGTCTGTACTCAGCGTCTCTGTAAATCACGCCCAGAGAGTTTGGACTGCGAATGCGCTAGGCAATGCGAAATGCGTTTTTTTATTTGCCTGGAGGGACGTCTGAGTGTTTCTAGGCTCGGAAGTCCTTTATCTGAGCCTCTGGACCTTTGAACAGCAGTGGTTTAATTTTATTTTCTGTGGAAATGTGTTTATTTTTCAATGGAACGCTTCAAATCTCTCCCCCCGTGCAAAAACACGGAAATGGATCAGCTGTGAGCTACAGCGGAGAGCGGAGCGTTTGGCCACGCCCCCACCCTCTACTATAGGCCAGCTCTTTTCTCCTCATTTGCATTCAAGCAACAATGCCCATTATAGTGTTCAGAGTGAGAAAAATTACTCTTTCTCAGCTTATCTCTGTTTCTCATGCACTGAGTGTTGATTTTGAAGAAGGATTCATTTACAGTATTAGGGAACCATTAAGGAGCCATATAAAAGCATCAAGAAGTACCATGTCATGGGACCTTTAAGAATAAATTAGCATTACAATTATCAGTAAAAGCCATATTGGATTATAACATGTTTACCTCATATTTTAAATTAATTAATTAAATTTTAAATCAAAACCATGTAACTTTTCAGTTGGGAGTCTGTCACCTACTTGTTTCTATGGATATGCAATATGCCTAGCTAGAATGTTTCACAATATGACTTAAAACAGATCTGCCTAACATGTATCCAATTACAGGTGGTTTTGTAGCTCAAAAAATAAAAAAATAAAAAATAATTCTGACTGTGAGCGGGGTCGCCTCTTCACAGATCTGACCTGTGACTTGGTCTGGTTTGGTCTTCATGAATATAGTAAGGTTTAATACCATAGTGTGAAACATTCCAGACAAAGCATTAACATCTCCATGGAGAAAAGCATTTTACGGACCCTCCACCTGAAAAGTTACACAATGCATCTTTAAAGATCCCATGACATGGTACTTCTTGATGCTTTTATATGGCTCCTTAATGGTTCCCTAATACTGTAAATGAATCCTTCTTCAAAATCAACACTCAGTGCATGAGAAACAGAGATAAGCTGAGAAAGAGTAATTTTTCTCTCTCTGAACACTCCATTATGGGCGTTGTTGCTTGAATGCAAATGAGGAGAAAAGAGCTGGCCTATAGTAGAGGGTGGGGGCGTGGCCAAACTCTCCGCTCTCGGCTCTCAGCTCTCAGCAGATCCATTTCCGTGTTTTTGCACGGGGGGAGAGATTTGAAGCGTTCCATTGAAAAATAAACACATTTCCACAGAAAATAAAATTAAACCACTGCTGTTCAAAGGTCCAGAGGCTCAGATAAAGGACTTCCGAGCCTAGAAACACTCGGACGTGCCTCCAGGCAAATAAAATACGCATTTTGCATTGCCTACCGCATTCGCAGTCCAAACTCTCTGGGCGTGATTTACAGAGACGCTGAGTTCAGACAGACGGGGGTGGAACTGCATTTGCATTTCTTTTTTCGATCTGACGTCAATAAAGTGCCTTGTTCAAAATCGCCCGTTTGAGCTCCGATTTTTTCTAACGCAGAAAAGGATCGCAAATGCTCAGTTTAGACATTTCGCAACTTTTAACCATGGGGGGGGCTAAACAGGGTAGGGGAGCTCACATTAACGTTCAAAAACCTCAGAAAGTGAAGATTTCATGCCATGGGACCTTTAATAACAAAAACTTTGGACATGATGGACAATTTGTTTATGTTATAATTTGGTGTTTTGATTCTCATGTTCATTGCTGAAATCCAATTAGTTTAAACCTAAACGTCTCTCTGAACTGAATGGTCTTTACCTAAACCCCAGCACCAACCAATCATGAATGAGTGCTAGTGCAGCTCAGTGATGGAATTCTGAAGGTTCTGAGCTTTCACATGAAGCCTAACTTGATTCCATAATCTGGAATCAAACCACGACTCTGTATTTTAGTGAATTGACTATGTACTGTATGTCTGGTACTTAAATATACCCAGTCAATAAAACGTTACTACTTTTTCCTCATTTAAATCTCTCCAATATAAAATCACACCACTAAAGTAAATAGTAAAATGTCAAGTAAAGTAAATGTAGATATCTAATCGTCACTTTCATTCCCATCACACGCCAAGTCTGTATTCTTGTGTTCTCGTGAATAAAGTGATTTCGGCAGACACCACAAGCGCAGATTTTTATGTATTTCTTCACATCTGTTTTCTCTCCCATACCAGCTGTCTCTCCAATTGTCTTGCTTAACTCCATAATTCAGACTAGCGTGTTGTTGTATCTTTGCGATTTGCTTGATAACGTTATGATTTGCTATCTTAAATCCATGGTGTGTTTATTGAACTGGTTTGTGAGCTCGTTGTCTCCTCCAGTTCATTTTAAATTCAGTTTAGATTTAAGTATGTCTTTGCTCTACTCTACAGGACAACTCTACCTTACATTTACTCAATTACAGGCGTTTTTATAGCTCAAAAATACCTTGAAAAATAGGTATTCTGGCTTGCCTCTTCACAAAAGAAAGGTTTAATACCAAACAAAGCAATAGCATCTCCATGGAGAATATCTGACAGACCCTCCACCAGGAAAGTTACACAGTACACCTTTAAAGCATAACATGGTAGTCAGAGAGTGAAGGGAACGATGAGAGGATGAGGAAGGTGAAGGGAACGATGAGAGGATGAGGAAGGTGAAGGGAACGATGAGAGGATGAGGAAGGTGAAGGGAACGATGAGAGGATGAGGAAGGTGAAGGGAACAATGAGAGGATGAGGAAGGTCAAGGGCAAGATGAGAGGATGAGGAAGGTCAAGGGGATGATGAGAGGATGAGGAAGGTCAAGGGGATAATGAGAGGATGAGGAAGGTCAAGGGGATAATGAGAGGATGAGGAAGGTGAAGGGACCATGAGAGGATGAGCAAGGGGACGATGAGAGGATGAAAGTGAAGGGGATGATGAGAGGATGAAAGTGAAAGGGATGATGAGAGGATGAAAGTGAAGGGGACGATGAGAGGATGAGGAAGGTGAAAGGGACGATGAGAGGATGAGGAATGTGAAGGGGACTAGAGGATGAAGAGAGTGAAGGGGACGATGAGAGGATGAGGAATGTGAAGGGGACTATCAGAGGAGAGAGGATGATAAAGAGAGTGAAGGGGACAATGAGAGTGACAGTGTGCAGGGATTTTTCTGACAGTAACCATTCATTTAACAAAATTAAGGTGGTGTTATTTATTTTTATTAGTCTTATAACTATGGTGCAGTTTAGCCCTTTTCATTTTTCGCTGCTCAGTAACAGTTGAAACAGTGAAATCCGTGTCTAGCTAGGAAGTAAAATGTTAAATGTCAAACATCAAAATGTAAAAATCTGATTTAGTTGTAAAATCTTAAATATAGTTGTTACGTGCCGGGCTGGTCTAGGGTAGATTTGGCACAGAGTATGAAGGTAAAGGTGGATAAAAACAATGGAAAATGCCTGCGCAAAAACAAAAATGAGACAGGGGAGAGGAGAAACACACAGAGAAAATAGAGAATAACCGCATGAGGGCTGTAACAATAATATTGTTAACTATGTTCTTGTGAATGAGTAGTCTCACCTGTCATATGCACTTTAAATTACACCCCTCTTCTCTTTTTCACAGGGTATGATGAGGATAGTGGGCTGGCTTTTGCTCTTCTCCTCCATCATGGTGCCGGTGGTATCCCAGAAGCCCCCAGGACTCAGTGTGGGCGTGGTCATGGCTGAGACACGTCCCGTCCTGGATGAAGAGCTCCGCCCCATTCGACGCCCTGATGCAGCTTTGGACATTTCCGTGGTGATAATGCGCATGAACCAGACGGACCCCAAAACAGTGATCACACAGGTATGCTCACTCTCCCCAAGTCTTATTACCCTGTACTAACGGGTATATATGGGGTCTGAGATTAGTTTATAGACACTTTCAGATTAGATTTTGCTCCTGGGACCAAATGAATCTGCAACATGTGCAAAGAAGGAGTAAATAGAATAGAATAGAATAGAATAGAATGCCTTTTATTGTCACTATTCATATGTACAATTTACATCATACGTAATCTATAATGAGATTCAAAGCATCCCACTTCAGTGCAGATATTTAAGTAGGATATTTACAACACAGCATGATATTTACAACACAAAAAATTGTGCAAAAATATGAAACTAAAATAGTGCAAAAAAAGAAAAAAATAGTGTAGAGTAAATGCAGTTGGAGTTTTAGCAAGTACTGATTGTTAAAGATCCCATGACATGGTACTTCTAGATGCTTTTATATGGCGCCTTAAAGGGATATGCCACCCCCAGGTCAAACTTGGGCATCTCCCCACAGTCCAGAGACTAAAATAAGTGATGGAAAGCGTTTTCCTGGTGACCCAGCCATTGTCCAGGTCTGTCAGCACTGACCGCCGCGGTATCTGCAGCTACTCCGCGTTAGACTGGAGTCTAACGGCGCCAGAGAAAGATTTCGGCCAAAAGGAATTAATTTGCTCGATGCTTTTCCCAATTACTTTCTGTGTAGTGCGCATTCATATCGAGTGCAAATAAATGTGCAAATCAACACGGAGAGCTTGACTTGGTCATTTTGGGTGGGAACTATTTTTCAGTGCGGAAAAACACAGCCGGAGCACGCACCACGCTGACAGGGGAATTCCTGTTACGCACCACGTTGGGAGTTCACCTGTTACGCAGCGTGGTGTGTGCTTCGGCTCTGTTTTTCCGCACTGAAAAATAGTTCCCACCCAAAATGACCAAGGCAAGCTCACATTAACGTTCAAAAACCTCAGAAACTGAAAATTTCATGCCATGGGACCTTTAAAACAACCTGGCATCTATAGCTTTCAAAAAGGTTAGATTTTAAACTTTTTCTCAGTTCAAATTCCTTGAGTTGTCTTAAAAAGTGCTTTTTATGGTTAGATTCAGATCACTTGCTCTGCTCTAACTTTGCTGTAATTACTAATTGGTCAGAACGGTCACTTTATACTTAAGACCGTGCTCCTTGCATGCGCACGTGTGTGACCGAGCAGTTTGAGCTTTTAAGGAAACAAACTGAAAATGTTGGATTATTCAAATTTATATGGCACCTCCAATTTATTTTTTTGTGACGGAATTTTAGACCACTGACAATTCCTATCCCTACTTAGTTGCACTAACTAATTGAGCCCATTGTACTGTGTCCTAGGTGTGCGAGCTCCTCTCTCGAACACGCCTCCATGGGATTGTATTTGCAGACGGCACAGATCAAGAAGCCATCGCACAGATCCTGGACTTCCTGTCAGTGCAGACCCAGCTTCCTGTGTTGGGAGTCCATGGGGGCTCATCCATGATCATGGCCGACAAGGTAAGACCACTGAGGTGAGGTCACCGCTGATGCCGGTATAGGTGTCATGGTACTCTGAAGCCAACTTCTGTGTTGGGCTTTGAGGAGCTTGGGTGGATTGCTTGCAGATGGTGGCTTGGGGTTTGGTCGCTGAAATACAGTATGTGTCTTGGGTTGGTAACAACCCTTGGTGGTGGGTTGGTGAGTTGATTGCTTGGGTCTGGTTGCTTGGTTTGGTGACTTGGTTGGTTGGATTGGTTGAGTTGGTGGGTTTGGTTGGACAATCAGTGTTTTGGTTTCTAATGTATAATGTGCTTATATTGGACAGTTGATGTTATGATTGCTGTATATGGTGCAGATGTAAAAATGGTGTCTGTTGAGTGTTCATATTTGTCCTTTTCCCCACCATGAAATTCCAATGAGTCTAATTAGGACCCTAACTGCCTAGAGAAATAGTCCCTCCCTGGTTGGTTCATAATATGCCCAGGAGGGACGGTCTGTAATGACTAGTCATTTAAAGTGATGGCATTTAGGAACAGGGATATCCATGGGTTTCAGAATAAGGATTAAAAATGCTGCTTTCAGGAACTCTGGAATATGTGTTTCCAAGCTGACAAATGCACATGAACACTCGCACATGTGGGAAACAGCTGAGGTCACCTGCTGTGTGGAAAGATCTATCTTAAGTTCTTTTGTGGATTTACTGTCACTTTAAACTGATCTGCATAAGAAAAAAAACAATATAACGCTAACTAACATTGGCTCAATTAAACAATTAAACTTAGCCAAGCGGACTCAGTGATTTTGTTGTTGATGACTTTAAAACCCTGACTTTCCAAGGTTCAAGCTCATAAATGCAAACAAGTGAACCCCAATATCTTTGAAACCTGAGTTCCCCAGTAGACATGAATTCAGCATTAGCAACGAAACCACATTACCATGGTAAGCAGCGATAAAAGGAGAAATTCAGTTTGTCAGCTGGACAAAGTTTATTTGGTCGAAAACGTTTTGCAACTCATCCGAGGTGCTTCCTCAGTTCTGGTTAGAGTGCTGATAGACACTGCTTATATCTAGCTGCAGGGAGGAGCTAACTACACTGAAAATATTCTGAAACTATCCCACATCTTTGTTTTGAGTTTCTGTCAACTTTCTTGTGCTGCAGTGGGTGATGTTAATCAAAAAGCAGGTATTGGCCTGTGTGAGTGGGCTTCCTGAAGACTTCTACTTGGAGTCCCCGGTCTACTCCTATCGTTACTGCACAAAGCCAATGTGTTCTCCTTGGCATCTTCGCGGGTGAATTTGATGTTCGGATCTAAAGAATTGATATGTGCAGTAAAAGGTTCCAAATCTTGAATTTTGATTTTTGAAAAATTATCATCAACATAACGATACCAATGTGTGGGTGGAGTGCCTGGATATGCGGCCAAAGCACTCTGTTCAAATTGTTCCATGTACAAGTTAGCCATGATAGGGGAGACCGGTGAGCCCATCGCACAGCCGTGGATTTGCCTGTAGAAGTTTCCCCTGAACTGAAAATAGGTGATATTCAGACAAATTTCCAGCAGTTGGCAGATTTGGTCAGGTGAAAGTTTGGTTCTCTCTTCTAGCTTGGTATCCTGTAGTAGTCTCTTTTTCGCTGCTTCAACCGCTACCGCTACCAGTGAAAAGAGAGGTTACATCAAAGGAAACCATTGTCTCATCCCGATCAAACTGGAGAAACTTTGTTTACAAATTCAGCTGTGTTCTCAATATGGTGCTCCGTGTTGCCCACCAATGGAGCCAAGATGGTTTTTAGGTGTGGACAAAGGGAGATGCACGGTGATCTTGAACTCAGCTGATTATGAGGCTAAGGTGAACAGCCTACTCAGTGACACAGCAACCTACGAATTACTGAAACGGGACCCCACCAATGGGTACAAAAAGAAGATCATTGATTGCTTGCAGAAGCTGATGAAAGAAGAAGTCATTGATCGACAGCTGTATTACAGACTGTACTCTGGTGACGCTATCCCGTGCATCTATGGCCTCCCTAAGATTCACAAACAAGGAGTACCACTCAGACCCATTGTGTGTAGTGTTGACTCCATCACATATAATGTGGCCAAACACCTAAAAACCATTTTTGGCTCCTTTGGTGGGTAACACAGAGCACCATATTGAGAACACAGCTGCATTTGTAAACAAAGTTAAGTTTCTCCAGTTTCGGGATAAGACAATGGTTTCCTTTGATGTAACCTCTCTTTTCACTTGTATCCCTACAGCGGTAGCGGTTGAAGCAGCGAAAAAGAGACTACAACAGGATACCAAGCTAGAAAAGAGAACCAAACTTTCACCTGACCAAATCTGCCAACTGCTGGAAATTTGTCTGAATACCACCTATTTCCAGTTCAGGGGAAACTTCTACAGACAAATCCACGGCTGTGCAATGGGCTCACCGGCGTGCCAGAGTGGACCTTCATCTGCCGTACATCTCCACCTAGAAGCCACGGGCCATTCAGGTTCAGTGAGGTTCAGATCTTAGCCAGGGAAAAGTACTAGTTTGAGAGGGGAGTTAAAGAGGCTATTTTTGTCAAAAAAGAGAATCCTTCTTTAAACAGGAATTGGGGAGTCAGACATAATTTGTCTCCCATCTATAATTCCATTGTCAAACCTAAATCAAAACAAACAAAGGAAACAAGGGGGCTAGCCAGGTCAGGTCCAGAGGTGTGAAAACAGCTATTAGGATTTGAATGGGTATGCTAAACTAGACGCCAGAGAGAAACTGAAAACAAAAGACAGAAACTCAAAACAAAGATGTGGGATAGTTTCAGAATATTTTCAGTGTAGTTAGCTCCTCCCTGCAGCTAGATATAAGCAGTGTCCATCAGCACTCTAACCAGAACTGACGAAGCACCTTGGATGAGTTGCGCAACGTTTTGGACCAAATAAACTTTGTCCAGTTGACAAATTGAATTTCTCCTTTTATCATGGATTCTACCTGGACGACTGAGGGATTCTTCTTCACATAGTAACCAACGATCACTTCTGTTTCTCTTTTAGGAGATGTATTTGTATTTGTTGACATATCTCAGCCGCTAGCACTAACCATAGAACCATAGAACCAAGATTCAGTGTAACCTGATGCATGACTCCATTATGGCCATATATTCTGTATATATTCTGTATATATTCTTCTGTATATATTGTGTGCATGAGGGCCAGTCATTATTCTCTGTAGTTTAGAATGTTTGTGTTTTTGTCCTGAAGCCATCTCTGACTCATGGAGGAACAAAAACATACACAGACCCAGAATAACCTCATAGTTTATTCTGTGCTAAAACTCACCTCATACCACCTCCACTAAGTTAGCATGCAGACACTAAATTAGTGCTACAAATCATTAGACTAGCGTATCCTAGCAGGGACCCCCCACCTGGATTTATTCAAATCAGCCTTTCTAACAAGAGCCGGTGTTTATATGCAAATACGCACTGTGCAGTCATAAATCAAAATAAGTCCAAATCAAATGACTTATTGCTATTTTTAAGGCATTGTTAAGCTAAGTTTTGTTAATTGTGCATTCATATTTTGGTCATCAGGCTATGGAGAATAATTACTGAATTTGAATCTTGAATAGTTGATGTTGTTCATTTATTATTTGTTTGTTAAAGATTTATATTTTGTTATCTGTCAGTGAAGTAAAAAAAATGTTGAAAAAAAAGACTGAAATGAAAATTCAATTGTTCACGAGTGAGGGGAGGATGGAGCGTGAGATTGACAGGCGGATCGGTGCAGCGTCGGCAGTGATGCAGTCGTTGTACCGGACCGTTGTGGTGAAGAGGGAGCTGAGCCAAAAGGCGAAGCTCTCAATTTACCGGTCAATCTACGTTCCTACCCTCACCTATGGCCATGAGCTTTGGGTAATGACCGAAAGGACGAGATCGCGGATACAAGCGGCCGAAATGAGTTTCCTCCGCAGAGTGGCTGGGCGCACCCTTAGAGATAGGGTGAGGAGCTTGGTCACACGGGAGGAGCTCGGAGTAGAGCCGCTGCTTCTCCACGTGGAGAGGAGCCAGCTGAGGTGGCTCGGGCATCTGTTCCAGATGCCTCCTGGACGCCTCCCTGGGGAGGTGTTCCGGGCATGTCCCACCGGGAGGAGGCCCCGGGGAAGACCCAGGACCCGCTGGAGGGACTATGTCTCCCGGCTGGCCTGGGAACGCCTTGGGGTCCCCCCGGAGGAGCTGGAGGAAGTGTCCGGGGTGAAGGAAGTCTGGAGGTCCCTGCTTAGACTGTTGCCCCCGCGACCCGGCCCCGGATAAGCGGAAGAAAATGGATGGATGGATGGATGGATGGAAAATTCAATTGAAAAATTCACTATTTCACTTTTCAATGTAACTTTTCCACCACCTGCTTGTCTCTTGGAACGCAGCATAGCATTACTATCTAGCTTGCATTTAAACTATTACAGGTGCTTTAGTGTGAGCTTGGTTGCCTCTCTACAGATATGACCTGTAGCCTGATGCGGTGGTGTTTCCTTTCTCTATGACGATAGATTTTATTTATGCGTATTAAGTTTCACTTTCATTTTCTAATGCTCTGATTCCCCCATCCCCTTAATGGAGAATTGTCGTGTGAAAACATTGATGATGTTGGTTTGTGGACTGAGCTTTGGACAGAATCGTGCTTCTAACCTAAAGCTCCAAAAAGTCAATTTGCATAATACTCCTCTTCATATTAAAGGAAAAGTAACGTTTTTTAGAATTTGAGCCTTATTTCGGTAATAAAACAAGTTGTTTTACTCACCCATATCACTTTGGTGTCATATGGAGCATTTCCGGAGATGTTTTAGATTAGCGTTAGGCTAACGCCGTTAGCCTAGCGCGACTTATAGCCATAGCTCGGGGCATTCCCCGAGCATGTAATATGCCCCGTGCGGGCTCCAAATAACACAAACTTTAGCACTTTTCAAATCATAGAAGCTCGATGTCTTTAGTCTACGATTTCGTTTGAATCAAAAGTGGCCTGTAATCCGAGATTTATCCATAGTTTACAGCTTTGCGTTTCATGTTTGGGTCCCGGGAGCTGAGAGCACACTCCGCGCATGCGCACTGGCGTCCTCATCTACTCGAAACTATGGCTAAATCTCGGATTACAGGCCACTTTTGACCAAACGAAATCGTAGACTAAAGACATCGAGCTTCTATGATTTGAAAAGTGCTAAAGTTTGTGTTATTTGGAGCCCGCACGGGGCATATTACATGCTCGGGGAATGCCCCGAGCTATGGCTATAAGTCGCGCTAGGCTAACGGTGTTAGCCTAACTCTAATCTAAAACATCTCCGGAAATGCTCCATATGACACCAAAGTGCTATGGGTGAGTAAAACAACTTGTTTTATTACCGAAATAAGACTCACATTGTAAAAAAACATTACTTTTCCTTTAACATGTTTTAAAAGTTTCACATTTGTTGCTGATGCTCTGAGTCTCCCCTCCCTTTGCTCTTTTCACCTGTCACTCCCCCTTCAGAGCGCTGCAATCAGCGTGCATCCCACTATGTACAGCTTTGTATAATGTTTTTGTATTAATAGAGAATTGTTGTGTGGGAGCATGGGTGATGTAGAGCATTGATGACGGAGCATTGGACTATACTTTACAGCTAACCACAAGGAGGGTTTGAATAGGGACTGGGAGATCGCTAAATTGCTCAAACATGAATGGATAACATCTAAAGCCTCTCTGGGCATGTTTTTCATGAGGGGACAACATTATAAGATGGTATGAAGCTCCAAAAAGTTCTTTAAAAAGCAAAACATTTCTAAGATCAATTTGAGTATTCTAAACTGACACCATTTTCTGCTGTATGAAAGCTTAGCAGGCTGCCCCATAATGGCAATCGTTCTTATTTCAACCATTTTATTTGAGTTCAGAGAAAGGTGTGTCTGGAGTTTTGAAGTGCATTTGTGAATGTTCCATCTCGTCTCCAGTTTGCAGACCTGGACAGCCCACAGACAGACTGAAGGAGCTTTGATCAAATCTCACAGGAAACACTATAACTGGCACAGTGTGCAATCTTTCAAGAGGAGGGAGGAAGGGGAAAGAAAAGGAGGTGTCCTAGAGATGTGTCTTATTAAGGCTGCAAGTGTCAACGTAATCAAAGTGAGGACAAGAATGAGGACATCGCAAAGACTGCATTCATTTAAAGGTGCATTATGTAACTTTTCTGGTGGAAGGTCCGTCAAATGCCTTTCTCCAAGGAGATGTTATTATAATTTTAATGTTAATGTTATTATAAAAAAAATTTTTTAGCTATAAAGCCACTTGTAATTGAATACTTGTAAGCTATAACTGTTTAATACCATACTGTGGAACATTCCAAGCAGAGCAATGACATTTCCATAGAAAGAAGAATGTGACAAGCCCACTACCGAAAAGTTACACGGTGGACCTTTAATGCAGCCAGAGTATGAAAACTAAAAACTGACAATACATTTTTTCTCTGTAACTTGTCCACCCTTTGTCTCTTGATTAGGACATCGCAAAGACTGCAGTTTATAAGTTTAGAATTTTTTTTGAAGATTTGAAACAAAAAAATAAATATAAAAATAGAAATAGTCTACATTAAAGGGCTCACATTACACTGTTTTCTGGTCTATGTGGTAATGTTGTTTCCTCGTCACAAACAGACCTGGATTTGTGTTTTTTTCATACTCACATATCCTGCAGATTTAGGCTCTTGTCTCAAATGGAAAACACACTACCTCAATAACCTTGTTAAAATAGAGGAAGTGCTCCACTGTGTTTTAAAACTTCTTACACCTTTGTTAGAATCATTTGGATAATTTCAGCCCTGGAATTGCCAATTTTTACTGAACAAAAGTTAAAAGGTACTAACTTGAAAACTACTGCTGGAACAGAGCATTTTGAGCTTTGGAGATGTAGACATACGTTTAAACCAGATTTACTCAAACATAACCAGTGATGCCGATAATGGACTACTTTTTTCAGTAACGAGTAGTATAACGTAACTACTATTTCAAAACCAGTAGTCAGATTAAAGTTACTTATCTAATACACCGTGCGTTACTATTTCTGCATTTTGGGGGAACAAGGTTACATTTATTTATTCTTATTTTTTGGCTACACGTTTCTTACGAGGTTACGTCATCTCGGCTCCGCGGCGCCAAAGTCGATGTAAACAATATGGAAGGAGAGAGGTCCGCCTTTTCCAGCTGGAAATGCAGGCATTATTTTGATTTTATTTCGGCTAAGGATGACAACATTAAGGTCTGTTGTACACTCTGTGCTGGTGACAGAGTGCTGTCTACCTTCAAAAACACGTCAAATCTGAAAAAACATCTGGATAAACTGCACAGCACAACAAAGCTAACAGAGCAAGACCCGCCCGATGCGAAAGTCACAGGTGAAGGAGGTCCCAGACCGAGCAAGGAAAGGAAGCTGGATTTGGGTGTAAAACCAGTAAGTGGGGCGGAGTTGAATAGGATGGTTGGGATTATGTGGTTGACGAAATGCTGCCTGTGAACACTGTTGACTCACCATCGTTTTGTGCCATTGTATCTAAGATCCCTACAGTAACGATACTGAGCTGCCTCACAGAACATGCTTTTCTAGTTACCTGGACAAGCAATATAATAATAATATAATATAATAATATAATAAAATGTAACATAATAATATTATAATATATAATATAATATAATATATAATATAATATAATATAATATAATATAATATAATATAATAATATATAATATAATATAATATAATAATATAATATAATATAATATAATATAATATAATATAATAATATATAATATATAATATAATATAATATAATAATATATAATATAATAAGCCTCTGCTGAAAGTAACTAAAAGTAATCTAACTTAGTTACTTTTAAAAGCAAGTAGTCAGTAACATAACCAAGTTACTTTTTAAAGAAGTAGTCAGTAGTCAGATTACTGTTTCAAAGTAACTATGGCAACACTGAACATAACACACATAAAACTAAACACAACCCCAGGTCTTTTTTGAGGAAGTAACAGCATTATAACTCTGCTTAAAGCTCACCAGAGTATTTTTTTCCCCATAATAAATGTGTGAAGAATCCCTCAGTCGTCCATGATAAAAGGAGAAATTCAATTTGTCCACTGGACAAAGTTTATTTGCTCGAAAACGTTTCGCAGCTCATCAAGTTGCTTCGTCAGTTCTGGTTAGAGTGCTGATGGACACTGCTTATATCTAGCTGCAGGGAGGAGCTAACTACACTGAAATTATTCTGAAACTATCCCGCCTCTTTGTTTTCAGCTTTCTGTCTTTTGTTTTTTCAGTTTCTCTCTGGCGTCTAGTTTAGCATACCCATTCAAACCCTAATGTCTGTTTTCACACCTCTGGACCTGACCTGGCTGCCCTATTGTTTCCTTTGTTTGTTTTGATTTAGGTTTGAGAATGGAATTATAGATGGGAGACAAATTATGTCTGACTCTTGAATTTTTAGCCCATCCACAGCTGTGCGATGGGCTCACCGGTCTCCCCTATCATGGCTGACTTGTACATGGAACAATGTGAGTGCTTTGGTCTCATATCCAGGCACTCCTCCCACACACTGGTTTCGTTATGTTTATGATAATTTTTCAAAAATCAAAATTCAAGATTTGGAACCTTTCACTGCACATATCAATTCTGTAGATCCGAACATCAAATTCACCCGCGAAGATGCCAAGGATAACACATTGGCCTTCTTAGATTGTGCAGTAACGATAGGAGGAGACCGGGGACTCCAAGTAGAAGTCTTCAGGAAGCCCACACACACAGACCAATACCTGCTTTTTGATTCACACCACCCACTGCAGCACAAACTGGGTGTTATTCGGACATTACAACACAGGGCCCAAGTGGTTCCCACGAGCACAGAGGGTAAGGAGAAAGAAGAACAACATGTGCAGGAAGCCCTCTCGGTTTGTGGATATCCTAAATGGGCTGTCAACAAAACCAAGAGAGACAAGGGCAAGAAACAAGATAATAGAGAATCTGAACCCAGGAGGAAAGGGGTAGCGATTCCGTACCTGGCCGGCGTTTCTGAAAAACTACAGAGGATTTTCAGACAATATGAAATCCCAGTTTATTTCAAACCCACAAACACTTTAAGACAAAAACTCGTCCACCCAAAGGACAAAACACCGAGCCACAAACAAAGCAATGTGGTCTACTCCATTCAGTGTAGTGAAGACTGCAGTGAGCGCTACACTGGAGAAACAAAACAGCCACTTCACAAGAGGATGTACCGACACAGACGGGCGTGCCAGAGTGGACCGTCATCTGCCGTACATCTTCACCTAGAAGCCACGGGCCATTCATTTGAGGACAGTGAAGTTCAGATCTTAGCCAGGGAAAAGAATTGGTTTGAGAGGGGAGTTAAAGAGGCTATTTTTGTCAAAAAAGAGAATCCTTCTTTAAACATGAATGGTGGAGTCAGACATAATTTGTCTCCCATCTATAATTCCATTCTCAAACCTAAATCAAAACAAACAAAGGAAACAAGGGGGCTAGCCAGGTCAGGGCCAGAGGTGTGAAAACAGCTATTAGGATTTGAATGGGTATGCTAAACTAGACACCAGAGAGAAACTGAAAAAACAAAAGACAGAAAGCTGAAAACAAAGAGGTGGGATAGTTTCAGAATAATTTCAGTGTAGTTAGCTCCTCCCTGCAGCTAGATATAAGCAGTGTCCATCAGCACTCTAACCAGAACTGACGAAGCAACTCGGATGAGCTGCGAAACGTTTTCGACCAAAAAAACTTTGTCCAGTTGACAAATTGAATTTCTCCTTTTATCATTTCCATAATAAAGGATTTTTTTTAAAAAGAATAAAACAAATAGTTGTAAGAATGGAACTTGAACATCTGAGCCGGTACAGACAAATTGGTTTGGCTCTCATGTGTAACTACAACTGTTTAAAGCAAAGTCCACTTGTCCTCCACTCCACAATCAGGGGAAGGCGGAGGATGGAGGGAGGAGGGTGGAGGGAGCATCTCATCACTCCAAAGAACACTCACTCCACTTGGGTTCAGAGCTGTGTAACTGTCACTCTCCAGGGCACTACAAGTCAAGATGTATCCTGATTCTATACATATCTTTCATGTTTTTAATACATTAGTTGGCAATAATACAAATTTTGGTTATCTAAGCACCAAAAAGCAGAAAATTGTCTGAGAATATGCTGAACATTTAACATAAATACATATAAAATCTCATAATGGAAACTACTTCGTCACCTGCTGGTCTTTAAGGAGATTGTTGAGTTTAGTATGGCATTATAAATATATTTACATTTATCCAGTTACTTTAAGCAGAACTATTATGCAAAATAGACTTTTTAGAGGTTTTAACCATATTAGAGTTGTTTTTTCTCACCTCACCCAAAGTTGTACGTGGAGTGATTCGTGCATTATTTTTGAGATGCCGTTTTGTCGGGCACTGCAGTTTTCTAATGTAGAAGCCAGCAGATTTGTTTGTGTATTAAGTTGTTTTAAATCAATATTATGATTTGAAATGTCCAAATTACATTAATTAATACAGTGGTCCATAGGTGTCACAGAATATAGCTAGTGGTACCTGACCTTACGAAAGACCCAACAAACGAAAATTCCAAGTTACGAAAAGCCTTCACGGTAAATTTTGGTCTCTAGATACGAAAGAAAATTCAAGTTACGAAACTCGAAATCTCAAAAATTCAAATAATGCGCTCTCAGCCACACACATTATACGCTTTTCTCAGACTGGATTTAAACTTTTCTCACATGGGGGGGGGGAGAAGACTGCGCTCTGACACGTGTGATAGCGCAGCATGACCCGGCGCGGAGCTGACAGCAGGTCTAGACCTGGACTAAACCAGGACTGGACCAGGACTAAACCTGGACTAAACCAGAACTAAACCTGGACTAAACCAGGACTAGACCAGGTGTATTAAAGCGCCGCGTGTGGGTCTATTTCCTGGTTTCGTTTCGAGTCACGGCTGAGGCGAGCAGCGAGGGGGACCGCACGCAGTCTGAGCGCATGAACGAACGCATGCAAGAGCCGCGGTGGTCTAGACCTGGTCTAGAGGAGGTCTAGAGGAGGCACGGTTTGAGCACGGGTCTCGTTCATGCGCTCAGACTGCGTGCGGTCCCCCTCGCTGCTCGCCTCAGCCGTGACTCGAAACGAAACCAGGAAATAGACCCGCACGCGGCGCTTTAATCCACCTGGTCTAGTCCTGGTTTAGACCAGGTTTAGTCCAGGTTTAGACCTTGGTCTAGACCTGGTTTAGTCCTGGGTCTACAGTCTCTACGCAGAACACAATGTTACACTATAAAAAAAGTTACACTATTAAAAAAAAAAACTTGGAACGGGGCCTTGGAACGAATCAGGCTTTTTCCATTGAAATAGCTACTCAACTTACGAAAAATTCACATTACGAAACCACTTCTGGAACGAATTAATTTCGTCAGGTGAGGTACCGCTGTATAGCAGACACAAGCACAGTAGGTCTACTTTACTAAACGTTACTTAATTTGGTGGGAATACCTGATGTAAATATAAATTATAGCTTTAAACTGGTCAAGAAACCATGTGTGAAGAAAAGTTGAAAATATGTTGAAAATTACAGGAAGTAGAGAGTTCTATACTCACACTGCAAGAATTCTGTCCAAAAGTTTGGCACAATTTACAAGAAACACATTTTTTTTTTGATACTTTAAACATTTCAACAAATTTCAACAAAATAAAGGTGTTTTCGCATAATGTTATCTATCAAATATTAATTTCTGTGCACATTAGAGGGGTTTTGGCCCAGTGTACCATATGGTTGCTAGGTAACACGTATGGAATTCCTTAGTGTGATTTCCAGCCGGGAAGTAAAATTTGAAACCTAAGAAATTACCAAACAGGGGGGAAAATGTAAAATCTTTGAACATAATGATCTTAAGTGTGTTTTAATAAAATGAGTAGTCAAATTTGTGGCACTCTAACACCTTGAAAACCATGTCATCTTACTGACGGTGGGCTCTCCTCTCCATAGATCCGACTTGTAACTTAGCCTAGGGAAGTTTTGTGTCCATGGAGGTAGATAAGTTTAATGCCAGACTGTGTAACATTCCATGCAAATGCAAAATGCATAGCTTTTAACTCTTGTCGAATTGACCTGTAGAGGAGCATTGTGTGGGTTCTGAACTGTGTTCCTCTCTGAAGGTCAGACAGAAGGTCAGGTGAGTGGTCTTGTGTGGGTTCTGAACTGTGTTCCTCTCTGAAGGTCAGACAGAAGGTCAGGTGAGTGGTCTTGTGTGGGTTCTGGGCTGTGTTCTTCTCTGAAGGTCGGTCATAAGGTCAGGAGAAAGGTCTTGTGTGGGTTCTGGACTGTGTTCCTCTCTGAAGGTCGGTCATAAGGTCAGGAGAAAGGTCTTGTGTGGGTTCTGGACTGTGTTCCTCTCTGAAGGTCGGTCATAAGGTCAGGAGAAAGGTCTTGTGTGGGTTCTGGACTGTGTTCCTCTCTGAAGGTCGGTCATAAGGTCAGGAGAAAGGTCTTGTGTGGGTTCTGGACTGTGTTCCTCTCTGAAGGTCGGTCATAAGGTCAGGAGAAAGGTCTTGTGTGGGTTCTGGGCTGTGTTCTTCTCTGACGGTCAGTCAGAAGGTCAGGTGAGTGGTCTTCTGTGGGTTCTGGGCTGTGTTCCTCTCTGAAGGTCGGTCATAAGGTCAGGTGAGTGGTCTTGTGTGGGTTCTGGGCTGTGTTCCTCTCTGAAGGTCAGTCAGAAGGTCAGGTGAGTGGTCTTGTGTGGGTTCTGGGCTGTGTTCTTCTCTGAAGGTCGGTCATAAGGTTAGGAGAAAGGTCTTGTGTGAGTTCTGGACTGTGTTTCTCTCTGAAGGTCGGTCATAAGGTCAGGAGAAAGGTCTTGTGTGGGTTCTGGACTGTGTTCCTCTCTGAAGGTCGGTCATAAGGTCAGGTGAGTGGTCTTGTGTGGGTTCTGGACTGTGTTCCTCTCTGAAGGTCGGTCATAAGGTCAGGAGAAAGGTCTTGTGTGGGTTCTGGACTGTGTTCCTCTCTGAAGGTCAGTCAGAAGGTCAGGTGAGTGGTCTTGTGTGGGTTCTGGGCTGTGTTCTTCTCTGACAGTCAGGTGAATGGTCTCCTTAGGATGACATCATGACTGAAAGGATGATTAAAGCCAATTTTTCTGTTTTTCTCTTCTCTGTTATTAACAGTGCTACTTAACCCCCGGCCGCTGTAATAGGGTCGCACAGAGAATAAGCAGACAGGTGCAGACAGAAGCAGAAAGCGGAGAGTTCTTCTGATCCACGGCATTGTTACATGTGGATTACATCATGATAGACACGGGTTTGAATTAGAATAATGAATAAATGAAGGTCAGGTACACTGTAAAAATGGAATGATCTGATTTAGTTGCTTCTTTTATGTAGAATAATTCATTTCATTGGAGTTTTGATGTAGACATTTTTTACTTGAAATAAGATAATGAATTTGACAATCGACTAAGTAAAGTTTTGCTGTTACATAGTTTGGCTTGAAACAAGAAGAAATGTCATCAAAAAGTTAAAGTGGAACTAAAGACTAAATCCACTTTTTTCACTACTAGACTCTATGCTGACAACATGCTGGGGGAGTTCTACATGTTTACCTATGGCAGAATGTTCAGGCGTTACCATGGTGACACAATGCACACAGTTTTAAAGGTCCCATGGCATGAAATTTTCACTTTCTGAGGTTTTTGAACGTTAATGTGAGCTCCCCTACCCTGTTTAGCCCCCCCCCCCATGGTTAAAAGTTGCGAAATGTCTAAACTGAGCATTTGCGATCCTTTTCTGCGTTACAAAAAAAAATCGGAGCTCAAATGGGCGATTTTGAACAAGGCACCTTATTGACGTCAGATCGATCGAAAAAAGAAATGCAAATGCAGTTCCACCCCCGTCTGTCTGTACTCAGCGTCTCTGTAAATCACGCCCAGAGAGTTTGGACTGTGAATGCGCTAGGCAATGCGAAATGCGTTTTTTTATTTGCCTGGAGGCATGTCCGAGTGTTTCTAGGCTTGGAAGTCCTTTATCTGAGCCTCTGGACCTTTGAACAGCAGTGGTTTAATTTTATTTTCTGTGGAAATGTGTTTATTTTTCAATGGAACGCTTCAACTCTCTCCCCCCGTGCAAAAACACGGAAATTGATTCAAGCAACAACGCCCATTATGGCCTGTTCAGAGAGAGAAAAATTACTCTTTCTCATCGTATCTCTGTTTCTCATGCTGTTTCTCATGAGTGTTGATTTTGAAGAAGGATTCATTTACAGTATTAGGGAACCATTAAGGAGCCATATAAAAGCATCAAGACGTACCATGTCATGGGATCTTTAAGTCTGAAAACTCAAGAAAAAATACAAAATGGATTCAAACAGCACATTTTCATGAGCCTATGATCCAATCTGAGCATTGATGGTCCTGTTTAGTGAGTGACTAAAAACTGTTACTAATGCTAGCTAGCTTGTGACTGTAATTTTATAGAGTTAGACTTAAACAGACTTAGACAAACTTTATTGATCCACAAGGGAAATTATTTACTTAAAAAGTTAATTGTTTTCAGGAAAAAACTCAGGAGCTACTGTACCCAGCTGCCACTCTCTCAGGTGCTCAGGGCGTGAAAGACTAGTTGCACTTCCAGCTAAGTGTGTTCTTTCTGGTCAGATTGTGTTCAAATAAAGCCCAGATTAAAGTCTACCTTGAGTAACAGAGCTTCAGACAGAGCAGTGCCAAGAGTCAGCTTAAGTTTGTGCTGCCATCAGTGGCCTCTGCAATTTCAAGTACCAGACTGCTCAAACAGACTGTACAAACACTGTAATTACTAGTGAAGTATAGGATGATCAGATCGTGATTCGAAGAAGAAGAAGAAGAAGAAGTGACTTTATTGATGTCACACTGGAGAAATTCTTCTCTGCATTTTAACCCATCATATATATATATATATATATATATATATATATATATATATATATATATATATATATATATATATATATATATATATATATATATATATATATATATATATATATATATATATATATATATATATATATATATATATATATATATATACACAGGGATGTAGTGGGCGTGGTACGCGGGGGTACGCCGTCCACCCACTTCTCCCGACATGAGATATAAAAAAAAACAAATATAAATTCAGGGATGAAAGAGTTCCGTTTTTTAGCGGATCTCCGTTTTTTTTTTCAGCCGCGGGGTAGCCTATTTTTATTTTATTTATTTTTTTACATCTGTCCAAATTGGTTGAGAAAGATTTTGGGTGTATATAGTATATGTATAGTTGTGTTTAGGGTCGCCAACTGTCCCTTGAAAAACAGAATCGTCCCGTATTCAGAACAAAAGTACATGTATCTCGTATTAAACTTTGTATTAAACTGCGGGCCGCGCGAGCCCGTGTCTGGAGCCGCGGACCGAGCGAGCAAGTGCAGCTCTCACAACAGCGTGTACCATTGCGTGTACACAGGTTAAACTTTATAAAACATCCTATACCTCATCCTACCTGCCCGTGCCTCACTTTCTGTGCGGACACTGCATGTTCTCCCCGTGTCTGGGTGGGTTTCCTCCGGGTACTCCGGTTTCCCCCACCAACCTAAACATGCACCATAGGTAAAATCCTCCAGCTTAGGGCCTGACCAAAGCCTAAATAACAAAACAAAATCATGGGGATTGTCCCCGGGTCAAATATAGAAACAACTTCTCCTGTGCGAGATCAAATAAGGTCAATCTTCTAATCCTTGACCACTGTAGGGCGGTTTGTGTTACAATTTTGTATGAAAAGCGCCTTATAAATATTGTTTGATTGAATTGAATTGATTGAATTGATTGAATTCACATCCATGACGTCACAAATCGCGTACACCCACTTAAAAAATCCCCACTACACCACTGTATATATATATATATATATATATATATATATATATATATATATATATATATATATATATATATATATATATTAGGAGCAGTGGGCAGCACACTTCTGCACCCGGGGACCATTTCCATGATCTTCTTGCTTCGGTTTGGTCAGGACCTAAGCTGGAGGTACCTATGGTGCATGTTTTGGGTTGATGGGGGAAACCGGAGTGCCCGGAGGAAACCCACCCAGACACGGGGAGAACATGCAAACTCAGAACAGACAGGTCCAGGTACACAGAAAGACCCAGGCGACCCGGGGATCAAACCCAGACCATGCATGCAAACTCCACACAGAACACACACAGAAAGGCCTGGGCCACCCGGGGATCGAACCCGGAACCTTCTTGCTGTGAAGCGTGAGTGCTACCCACTCAGCCACCGTGCCGCCCTGTCCCTGTTTACCCGGGACAGTCCCAGTTTTGAGCCCTGTGTCCCCTGTCCCAGCAGATTTATCCAAAACCATTGATTTGTGCCAGTTTTATACGTGTCCCAGGTGTCCCCATTTTTGACCAATCTGATCCCTGCCAACAGTAAAAAGAGGCATCAGTTGTCATTTGCTTAGGTAAAATTCAGAAAAGCTGCTTTAAAATTACCAAAACACAAGGAAAATGTGGCCTTACTGACTCACGTTAGTCATGAATGGGACGAGTGCAGAACAGTTTTCCTTAATTACGCACTCGTTTGACAATGGTATTATTACCAACCACCCAAAACCGGGAGTGTCCCAGTTTTTGATTTTGAAAATCTGGTCACCCTAGTACAGTGGACACTTTGCATCACTAACTTCACCACTAACGTCTGTCCCCGCGTTTGTTTCGAGTAGACATCCTTCTGGACTTCACTGTACAAATACTTGCTCTTTCTTCTGCTACCACTGCATCGAAATCCAATCCCCCAGTCGCGCATGCTGTCAAGGACCTGCCAGGTAATCTGCCGATGGAGACGGGGTCCCAGTGGGCAGCTAACAATTCAACCTGATTACTGCGAGCTAACAAACAATATGGCTGCCGGCGCCGCGAGGCAGGAGGAGAGAGAGAAATAGAGTTGTAGCGTTCTCGGCTTCCAAGTACAAACTGAGGCGTTATTGGGTTAGATAACGAAGAAACAGCGGCTAGGCTAGCTACGGTTACACATACAGCTTACAGCCAATTAAATGCCACCAGAAAACAATAAATTAGCTTCTAGATGCTAACTTAAGGCACAACGCACACTATTTATACATGTTTAATATGGTTCTAAATCTTAATGTTAAGTCCTTCAGCTGAAATACCCATTGTTTACCATTACTAATTAGTTTTAACTTTAAACACATGTACTAAAGTGAAATGTTTTCCCCAGTACAAATATATTATAAAAGTTGCTTAGGGTCAAAATAAGTCTAAGTTTTAGTTGCAAAGTAAGCTGACGTAATATGCACGGTTATTGTCCGATTTGAAAACTTACCTGATACTTTACTTGCGTTCTTTGGACAGATGAATTTTTTTTTAGATTGGAATATAAACTCTATAAACGAGAAATGTTACACCTGTGCACCTTTAAAATTGCCGTTGGCATGGTAAAGTGTTTTGGGATCTTAAGATGATGGTAAACTTCAGGATTACTGAAACTTGTTTGAATTCAATGTAAAGTGCATGTTTTGCTCATTCTGGTCAATATTTATCGTAGTTTAACATCAGTCAAGTGGCAGTTAAGTGGTTTTATGGTAAATGACAAAAAGTTGAAAAGTACTAAAAACAGGAAGGAACATTGATTTATCAGAATGAAGTTGTTGCATGTATTTTTATTTATCTTATCATAAGTATTGTGTAATTTAACCCCTTACAGTGGGGGGCCTTTTTTGAGCAATTGTCCCTAAAAGGACCTCTCCAAATTAAAATCATTCCTGTTATTGAAGTATATGGATTATATACAAATGTTTGGTCTCTGTGTAAAGGGAACATTCTCTAGTTTTACCCTCAGCATTTACATTCACTCCAAATGTGATTGGAAAAAAGTTACACACCTTGGAACACCAAAAAAAAAGTGTTTTTTTTTATCCTCGCCTAATTTTTTTTCTAAATATAAAAGGTGTCTATAGCTGCTGTTCATAGCTGAGGCCTAAAATACACTATCTTTCAATACAATAAGTTGTTGACCACTCAAATTTCAAATTGGGAATCAATAGCTGTAAAAATAAACTTTTTACTCCACTTTTTGTTATACTTTGTCCAGGCGTTTTATACAGGGATCATGCCTTTATCCAAACCTATCCAAACCTATCCAAATTGGAAACATTTAGAAAACGTTTAATAACTTTTGACTCATTCAACCTACAGACATCATTGAGGGCTCTACTGAAAGCTTACAACTAGAGGAATCCATTTCTGCACACAAGGTCACTATATTATGTCCCTGAGAATTACATTCTATAAAAAAGTGTTTTTTTCTATCAAAAATAGAGCAAACAAGTGTTGAAAATGAAAATATGTATTGAAAAATTCTATAACACTGCACACTGTATACATTTTCAAAAAACCATGGACACTAAACGTTCCACACATATTTACAGGTATTTACACACTAAGAGTCTGGTGTGTGCCACTGACTGTAGCAGTCCCTTGTTTGAATAAAGCAGAGTGCAGTGTCACAGGTAGAACATTTTACAGCTGTCTTTGACTGACATCTTCTACACTTCAGCCTGCCATTTGTGCGCTCACCACTGCTGCCCATCCGTTCTTTGTTGCTCCGGTCGTGGTAGGGCTCCTTATCTGCAGTTGGGCTTTATTGGTACACAGTGATGACACTAGTAAGAAAAACACAAAAATATAATAGGAAATAAGCTCAAAATATGCTTTCTAAAATGTTCTTTTCAAAGATCAAAGTCAGCTTTATTGTCAATTCTCCCATATGTGTTCAACATAGTGAATCGAAATTTTGTTTCTCTCTGGCCAAGTAGTGCAAAAACAGTGTACAAAATACAATAAAGACAAAACTAAAACTATCTAAGACAAAAATCTAAATCTAAAAACTAAAATCTATTCTTTTTTTTTTTTTTTATTATTTTATCTAAACACCCAATAAATAATAGTAGGTCTATTTTACAAAAAGTGATCTAAATGCACAAAAAAATCTAATGTTTATTGTTTTATTTTAATTCAAATACTACATCAAATACATAATAAAATGATACTTACACACTCAGAAGTACATCCTTCATAAACAACGCCTCCTCACAGTCCATATCTGTTTCCTGATTCTCCACCTCCGACTGCTCCAGAGCTGAAATCGACTTGTGCAGTCTCCAAACTTAAATATTTTCTCTTTCCAGTCCTTTTAGCCATATTTTCAATCAAGGAAACTCAAATCAACAGCAAAGGCGCAAGACGCATGGCGCTGTGCGTAAATTACGCACCGTTTACGCACGGACCGCAATTTCGCGTTACGCAGCTGTTTCACGTGGAACTTGTTGTGAAAGGCCTAACAAACTATATGTCTCCCTGTTCAGCGCCTCATTGGCTGTTCGCCTGAACTGTCAATCATCCTGTGTAACCTAACTTGTTGACTCAGCAAGCGTGAACGTCGTACTTGATTTTTACCGGAGCGTCACACATGATTGGACCTTTATAGGTCTAGCTCAGCCCAGGCATCTTCTTACTGGCCGGTTTAGGTGTCATTTTTAAGTATACTCTCGTGTTTAGCTGCTGTTAGCGCGATTTTAGCGAGGAAAGATATATTTTGCTTGATTTAGGCTAAAGAAGTGGAAAAAAAACACTGGCGCTTATGTAAGTTGGGAAGACTTTCGCCATCGTATTGGATCTAAAACATGTTTTGGACTAAATTGTTTTACTGGATTTTATTCGCTGGATCCTTACGGACAGAATGATACCAAGCTTGTGGTGAAATACAGATGTTTGACCTGTCCAGAGCCTTCAAAGGTAAGCAAAGTAACACACCTCGTTTTGTGCTTTTCTGTATAAAAGCCCCATGTGCTCGGGGACTGATTGTTGTGCCGGGAAATGAATTGCATAGTCAAAAAGAGGAGACTGTAAGGTTTAATTTGATGTGTAGATGTCATGGGACACGTTTGGGAATGTGTGCTCTTATATGGAAAGAAAAAAAAAAAACAGTGAACAAGCCCGTGCACGGGCCGGTCACAGCGTAAGAAGTTAAACAAGTTTTGGCCTTTGTTAACATTATGGTTGCTAGATAACAGAATTGGAATGATCATTTTCAACAAGGAAGTAAAATTCAAATAGTGACTTATACATAAAATTGAACCTTTAAGAAGAAAAGGCTGAAAAATGCAGCACTTGTGGAACATGTGGTCCCTCTTGTGCCTGTCACCCTGAGGCCATTCCATGTGAATTAAAACCAGTTCATTCTCTTTCCACTGGTATAAATCTTACTTTGACTTGGCATCTGCTCTTACCATAGCATAACATATATACACACACTTATATATAACAATAATAATAATGATAATAATTAAATTAAACTAATAATGCTAATAAATATGAAGAAAAAAAACTACTTTCAAAAAGGACATAACTTCAGTAATCCACTGCATGGAGTGCTGCATGGGGCATTTATTGATTTCCAGTGTAAGAGGAGATGGCCTCTTGCAATTGCAAGTAAATGCCAAAACCTGTAGCTGTAAAGTTGACTAGCAAGGGAAATCTTCCAGGAGGCCGAAGATAGCCACATACAAAGAAACATTAATTGTTTTTGATTGCACATTGGACAGAGTGTCAAAATAAACCTGCCAAAAGGTCGTCAGAGCTGAGCAGAAAAAGAACATAACACATATTATGTGTGAGATTACAAGGTGATCCCCCACACAAACATCCACCACAGAGGGAAAACTTGTTGTCTTGTTTTTGAGTACCAGTAATAACATCTAAACAGAACTTTAAACTATTAAAGTCAATCGGGCACAAATAGCACTCTTATGAATAAATTGCAATGTGGAATTCCACCAGTGCTCATCAAAAACTAGTTCCAACTCATGCTCCCAGGCTTATTTTGTTTTAGTGGTCAAATAACCACCATATGACTGAATAGTGCTATAGATTTTTGAAATGAGTGACCTATGTGAGGGGTTCAGCTGAAATAGATCAGCCCAGACTTGTACAAGAGGGAGTTATGGAAATAAAGATTTCACACAATTCCTCATCTGAAAGTATCTAAAAAGATGGGAAGGTAGGAGGTCATGCCAGATCTGTAAATGAGTAAAAAAAAAAAAAAGATCCTTATAGAAATGTTTAAAACATTTCAATCTTTTATCATGCCAGATGATAAAAACTGGATCCAAAACACTAGATCATGTTAAACAGCTGCATGGTCTCAACACTATGGCTGAGTAGCTGCATGCTTTCATGGTATATGACATGGACTAGCTGCATGGTCTCAACACTAAACCACATGGACTGGCTGCATGGTCTCAACACTAAACCACAAGGACTGGCTGCATGGTCTCAACACTAAACCACATGGACTGGCTGCATGGTCTCAGGACTAAAGTGTGAGTACAAGATCTGAATGCTGTTGTGAGTGCGGCGAACCGACTCACTAGCCTCGGCCTCTCTTGAAGTTTCTTTCTGACGCGTCACGTAACACAAATAAAGAGTCTTGAATCAAAAGTTTGCTAGTGAACTAAAGTGAAGGTCATACAGAGTGGATAAAAAAGGAATAAAGAAGGAAACAGAAGGAGGAATTTCTGAGGCTTGTGGTTTTCCTATGCGTGTGGTGTGAGGCACTGTATGTGTTGTGACGTCCTTCTTGACGTCCTTACGTGTCGTATAGTGGCGAGTTCCTGCCTGTCACTGGGAGACCGGGCTTTCTTATACAGTACTTCTTGGCTCCCGACAGGCTTTACCCCAGGAATTACCCTATGTGTCGATGTCAACGGTGCTACTTGACGTTCTTCTTTGCTGTCCGCACGTGCCTTGTAGCGGTGCGTATTCCCGTCTGTCACTTGGGAGACCGTGCTTCTTCGCTCCTTGGCTCCCGACGGGAATCCGTCTTACTTACTACTTGTGGCTGCCACGTGACGTCCCACGTTACGTTGTTATTTGACGTCCCACGTGACCTTGCTATGATCAGCTGCATGGTCTTGGCTGTGAATCGAAAAGGTAAAAGATCAGATGGATGGTTACAACAATAAAACCGATAGAGAGCTGTATGGTCACACAAAAAGAAAGGAGTAGCTGCATGGTGTTTACGCTGAGCTTTATGAAGAAGATAAAGAACAGCTGTAAGTTCCCAGCACTGAAACACACCGAACAGCTGCGTGGTCTCACAAATGTCATCGCAAATGTCATGTTCTGATAAAAGTTCTATTCTAAACTTCATGGAGGAGATAGCAACCAGCTGCAAGGTCTCCAAAAACTTAGTAGAAAGGTTAAATGAGTACCTGCTACTCAGCAGGTACTCATTTAACCCTGCATGGTCTCCACAAAGAAAGAATCAAGACTTTAGCAATGTCCATATATTTACTTTTTCTAATCAACCCCCAGACAGTCCTGTTTAATTATATTTTCTTGTTTAATTTGTGTAATTAAAACACATCTAAAACACAGTGAAGACAGATTCATTAGATATCTATAGATCCCTTAAGAAAGCAAATAAACAGACACAAACAGCTTTATAACCCAATTAAATGCCAACAGAAAACCACAAATTGACTCCCAGATGCTAACTTAAGGCACAACACACACTATTTATACATGTTTAATATGGTGCTAAATCTTAATGGTAAGTCCTTCAGCCGAAATACCCATTTTGTTTACCATTACTAATTAGTTTTAACGCCAAACTCTTGTACTAAAGTGAAATGTTTCCCCAGGAGATATATATATATAAAAGGAGCTTACAGTCAAAATAAGTCTGCAAAAATAATTAGCACGCTTGCAAGTTTTATTATTTTTCAACTGGGCATTGTGAGAGAAAAGTATGGGAGACAGTGGTGTAGTAGTAGTAAACACAGTAGGGCATCTGATGTAAAAACAATGTATCCTAAATAGACCCTTTAAAAATATGTAAACCAAAACATTCCAAATTCAAGAATGGAGGCAGCTGGAGGCTGGACAGCTGGAGGCAGCCGGAGGCTGCACATTATGGAACATAATGTGATTTCAGTGAGGGGAAACTGGGACATCAGGGCCTGGTTTTACAAAAGCTGATTGTGTTCTGATAGCAGTCTGAAGGGGGAGCGACATGGACAGCAGATGGATGGGAATTCAGAAATTAAAGTGAAACATTTTAATGCATTGTTTTCTGTGAATATAACATTTTCAAAAGGATAACATGGTGATCAAAGTATGTTATGTGTTATGTGTGATAATACCCCATAGAAATAAAATATAAAAGTTACTGCAATCACCATCAAATTACAGTATTTCTATAACCTGGGAAATCCCAGGCTGCTTTGCACAATCGTTCCAATCTAAAAGACAGCCTAGCAATGAGGCTAAGCAAGGGATCCTGAGCGAAGGAGCCAATCAGAGAGCGGGGAGGGGTGGAAAGACGGTGACGCGTACTACGCGTCAAATACGCCTAAAAATACTGAGGGTCCACCTTCTCTCATATTTATCTTACACAAACGGCAGTAATTGTTCAATGCCATTGTTTAATCCTATTTTTGTTTTGCCTTCTGTTTTCGTGGAGATTGGGGAAAATGGCGGCGTTTCCTTCTCTTCTCCCCGGTCGTCGCTCTAACTACGTCATCGAGTACAACTGACATGATTGGCTATGGGCTCTGTATACGCCAAATGATAGACATTCGTAACGCCCAATAAACGGCCGTTGGCAATCATGAACCACACCTCCGCTACGAGATATTCAGTAGGTGCTCCCAGACCATATCTCACTTGTGATATGGTCTGGTGTAAACCAGGCAAGTATTTCTATAGGCCAATATTAAATACAGACAGGGGGCAGCCAAAAATAAAATAGTTCAAATAAAGAAAAAATGTTACTAATAGAAATGATTAAGTAGCATATTTTGTAAAATTTGGATATATCATAGTAAAGTACAATGTAATTAACAGTAAAAACTGTCTCTTGCTCCCCACCTGGAGGTATGACATCATCACATTCTAGAATCTGAAAAACGCCAATAACAATGTCCAATGTTTTTGTAACAAAAAATAAATCAGCATTAGAATTATTATCAGTAAAATCCATGTTTGATTTGAACATGTTTACCTCATATTTGGAGACATAGTTAAAGGTGCATTGTGTGATTGTCTTTTCCCCATGGAGATATTATTGCTTTGTCTGGAATGTTTCACAGTATGGTATTAAACCTTTCTATCTTTGTGGAGACCAAACCAAACCAAGTTACAGGTCAAATCTGTGGAGAGGTGACCCCGATCACAGTCACAATGCTTGTTTTTCTAGGTATTTTTGAGCAATAAACCCAACTGTAATGGAATAAATGTAAAGCAAGCAGTTTAAAGTTATACTGTGGAACATTCCATGCAGAGCAACGACATATCCAAAGAAACAAGCGGACCCTCCACCAGAAAGATTTTTTAATACCCAATCTTTAAGTGAAAAAAGCCCCTGCCCTCCATCTGAAATCATGACATCATACTGTAGAAGACAGAAAAAGACAGAAGCGTACCCATGACGAAATCCTTCTCCCGGACTGCTGTGGGATGAGCTCTAGCGAACATGGCAATATGACACAGCAGAGCGAGTGCCAGTAACAGCAGGTGAAGGGGGCATTAAACTTTAACACACTCCCTGCCCCCACTTCCCTCTCTCCCCCCTCTCCCTCTCCTCTCCCACCCCTGAACCCGTCCAAACGCTCCTACACCAATATGGGACATCCCGGACAAGCCGAGGCGGAGAGAAGAAGAGCGCTGTGGGCCCATGTTTAATTCAAGACCCCCTTTCCATTTCGCCGTGTTCTCCGGCTGGTCCCGCAGCCCCTTCACCCTACCACCCCCTGCCCCCCACATTACGCCCACCCACGCCAAAAAGGGGGGGGGGGGGAGATGACAAACCCATCTCCAAGCACATATTCACGGTTAATGGAGGTCTGAAGTTCCCAGCTTGTCCGTCTTGGTTCTCAGGAGTATAGGTAGATGTTGGTGCTGCCCCCTGGAAAAAAAAAAAAATCCTGACTGATACAATTTGAACTAATGATGACAAGCAACACCCGAGAATGTATACAGTATGTCCGCAGGGTTTCACTCACTTCAGTGAAAAGAGAAAATGACTTTCCGAGATATTCCCTCACTCCCTCTAACCACGGTCAGACAATTTAAAACAAAATAGTTTGTCTTTTGAATGGAAAGTCCTTAAAGATCCTATATTACGCACAAGACTATTGTGAGGTTTAAGCGATGTTAGAATGTTCTCTCCTCAAAAACATACCTGGAGTTGTGTTTTGTTTCATTCACACATTGAGTCATTTTTTTTATTTTAGTCTATCTGCATTTCCAAAGCTCAAAATGCCTGTCATGTAGTGGTATTACCTTTTGTTCAGAAGAGATTGACAATCCCAGGTCTGAAATGATCCATATGATTCTAGCGAAGTTGTATTGAGTTTAAAAACACAGTGGAGCACTTCCTGTATAACTACATGACATCACAAGGTGGAACGAGGAGTGTTACTCTTTCAAAGAAGAACTCAGCCTAAATGTGCAGGGTTTGTGTGTTAAACATGTGTGAATGAAACAAAACACAACTCCAGGTTAGTTTGTGATGAGGAAACTACAGTCTAACATAGGTCAGAAAATTGTGTAATGTCTTCTATCTATTTAAATTGTAGTCCATAGAATATCCATGTTTGATGAATAGTCACAGGATATACACACATGCATCCATGTGATTCAGAATGATCAAAAGCTAGAACAGCGATCATAGCAATTACAGTACAACAACAAAATATATCTTTTGAATACTCAATGGTCCTCAAAAAAGCTCCATATAATAGAAAGCTGAAACTCATGGATACCTTATTTTTAGATCATTGAGCAGAACAGTTAGTGCTAGCGTCAGTAGCATCATCTGAGGCATGGCTTAGCACTACTGACTCTTACTCACACTACAGTCAAAATGAAATCCACTTCCATTCAGAATACTGTTGATAGGATTCATTTTGACTCAGAGATTTATTTAGTTTGCGGTCATGTCACAGTGAGAATGTCGCGTGATCTCGGAAGCAAAGAAGGACTGAGCTAACCTGGGAAATCCCAGGCTGTCTTTCGTTCATTCCGATCTGAAACACAGCCTGGCAACTATGGCAAGCGAGCTCTCCTGATTCTGGGAGCCAATCAGAGAGCGGGGAGGGGTGGAAAGACGGTGACGCGTACTACGTGACAAACGGAAGCTTGTAGTTTGAACTGACAACTGACATGATTGGCTATGGGCTACGTATACACCAAATGATAGACATTCGTAACACCCAATAAACGTTGGCGATCGTAAACCACACCTCCAGTACGAGATATTTCGAAGGTGGCTCCCAGACCATATATCACTTGTGATATGGTCAGGTGTAAACCAGGCAAGGACTGAGCCTAGTTAGAATTTTAATGGGAGACCACTGGGAAAGGCATTCTACTGTTGTGTCCTTAAATAAAATAATAAATTGATGAGTGCTTCAATCTGTTTCAAAAGAAGATTTGCCAATGAAACAAGCACAAAATGTATTTTTTTTACTTAAAAAGACGAAAAGACTAACAGTTTCTTACTTGGCATGAGGATACATATGCTACTACACGGGAAATAAGATAAAAAAAAAAAAAAACAAAAAAAAACACTTGGCAAATCTTATTTTAGACTGCTCAAATCAAGACAACTACTACTTGAGTCAAGCAAATTAGAATAAAAAAGAAAACAAAAAAACACTATCCTGCCAAAAGAAAAAAAAATCTAATCTAATCTAACCCTAACCTTACCACTTGTATGGTCTCTCAGAGTGGGAACACTTCAAGGATCCTTCTTTGGACCTTGACTATTTGAAAAGGACAAGAAAACGAAGTTAAAATAGATGTTTAATGAGGTCTAAACTACAGGATTAGCAGTTTTAAGAAGAACCAATGGAGACAAATGGAGTTTATTTCACAGAGTATGACTCACTATTTCTCACTATTTTTACTTCTGATTTCAACATTCTATTTGGTTCTTTTTTTCTTTTCTTTTTTTTTAAATCAAGACTGACTCTAAGTACTTAGTCACTACTGCTAAGACTCAAAATACGGTCTGTGAAGTAGCAAAGCTTATCTAAATGTCAGTGTCTAGTAGAGGACATTGACGGAGGAGGGTGGTCCTGATGGATCTGTTACTCCGACTGTGAGTGTGACTAATGCAATTACAGCCCCACCTCTGCAGTCATTAGAGGATCGATCAGTGCGAGGGCAGATAAAGAACAAGCCTAGTGAACCAAGAGTGTCCAAAAGAGACATGCAAAACTAGGGCCTAAAGTGCATGTGACAGCTTAGATGACTGCTACTACTACTGCTGCTACAATTTTGGACTGCTGATGTGACATAAAACTTGAATAACAAATCTTTTAACAGAGTAGTGCTTTCTGTTAGCTTCACACCACCAGGGAATGTTGATGACATCAGTAGCAAAGTATTAATTGATTTTTAAAAAAAAAAATTTTTGGGGGGGGGGGGGGGTTCCAACTTTAACAAACTACCAATACAACAACTACCCTAAAACTACCCACTAAAAAAGAAGTAATTATATAAATACTATTATATATATATGGGTCGGTTTCTACGTATTTGTCGTTGTTCTGCCTGGAATGTTCCACCGTATGAATTTAAACAGCTCTAGCTTACATTTATTCAGTTACATGCAGTTTTCTTGCTTAAAGCCCCAGTGTGTAGGATTCGTGGCGCATAGGTGGATAGTCGCTATTGCACTTCCTGTTTTAGCTACGGCAGACCTTGAGGGTCACCCGGGCGCGCCGTAGCGCCGATAGCTCGCGTACCGGCGCAAGAACCGCGCGCCACCTCTGTATACATAAAACGCGGTCCCCTGTTCACTTTTTTTTTTCTTTTCGCATGAAAACACACATTCCCGATCATGTACCATGACACTCTACACATGAAATGAAACCTTACAGTCTCCTCTTTTTGACTATGCAATTCATTTCCCGGCACAACAATCACTCCCCGAGCACATGGGGCTTTTATACGGAAAAGCACAAAACGGAAAAGCACAAAGCTTACCTTTGAAGGGTCTGCCCAGGTCAAACTCAGCATTTCACCATAAGCTTGGTCTGAAATTTGTCCGTAAGGATCCAGCGAATAAAATCCAGTAAAACAATTTAGTCCAAAACACGTGTTAGATCCATTACGACGTCTGATCCGGCAGAATGCTTGTCGTTGTTTACCCAAAACCACGAGCCTTGCCGAAGGCGAAGGCGGAGCCCAAATGTCCTTCTGCGGCTCTCGTATTCAAAATGGCTGCCTCTGCATGGGGAAGATCCCCCTTTTATGTGACTATATCTAAGTCCAACAGAATACTTTGATTTCATGATGGAAGTGAAAAGGCTTGGAAAACAATGTATTTTTGAATGGGTATCTTCAATTTCAGTAATTAACGGGTACAAATCTTACACACTGTCCCTTTAAAAATACCTAGAAAAAGAGGCATTCTGACTGTGAGCGGGGTCGCCTCTCCACAGATCTGACCGGTAACTTGGTCTGGTTTAGTCTCCATGAAGATAGAAAGGTTTAATATACTGTGAAACATTCCAGACAAAGCATTAGCATCTCCATGAAAAGTTACACAATCTACTTTTAATAATAATAATAATAATAATAATAATAATAATAATAATCATCATAATCATAATCATAATCACAATCATAATCATAATCATAATCATAATCATAATCATCATAATAATAATAATAATAATAATAATAATAATAATAATAATAATAATAATAATAATATTAAAATAATAATAATAAAATGAAGTCTAATCATGGTTTTGTTTAGTTCACACAATGCATATTTTTGACACATATGTGGCCTGGCTGCTAACCTAATACAAAAAACCCCATACATTTTCCAGTATATGTGTAGAGGTTAAAACTATAAAGTCAGCAACTTAGAGAGAGAATAAGAACCAATGGAGACAAATACCCATCAGTTCACCATAGAGTACGAGAAATGACCTATAGCTGCTGCCATTGAGATATTGCTAATTGAGACAATTGAAATTGTGATTTCAAATTGATTTCATTTCATTATAATTTAAAAACCAATAATCCATAGCTCTGTTTGTACAAATTCCATCTGCAGGCTGCCAGTACATCCTCACCTAGCATACCGTAGATGGCTATGCAGAAACTGTTTAGAGATTGCTGGATAAAACCTTTGTAATATCATTTTTGCTGACAGTGATAATAAGTGATTCATGAGCAGTTCAAACTTTTATAAAAAATAAAATAAAATGAACAGAAGGGATGAGTGGGTAGATTCAAACTCATGAAACTGTTACAGAATCTGTTCCTTTTGCAAACAGTCCCATATCAGACTATATACGAAAATATTCTAGGACAATTTTTTTTTTTTTAAATCTATGAAATGACATTATCTTACATTACATCACCTTACATTACATTAAACTTGAAAACTACTACTACTACTACTACTACTACTACTACAACTTCTGCTATTGATACCACTACTACTGCAACTTCTGCTATTGATACCACTGCTGCTACTTGTACTACTACTACTACTACTACTGCTATTGATACCACTACTACTGCAACTTCTGCTATTGATACCACTGCTGCTACTTGTACTACTACTACTACTACTACTGCTGCTGCTACTACTACTACTACTGCTACTAATATTACTACTACTACTGCTGCTACTACTACTACAACCACTGTTGCTGCTACTCTGACTACTACTGCTGTTACAACTACCACTACTACTACGACTACTTTTGCTACCACTGCTGCTACTTGTACAACTACTACTACTGACACCAGTACTGCTACTACTACTGCTATTCATACTACTACTACAACCACTGCTGTTATAACTACCACTACCACTACTACTTCAATGACTACTATTGCTTCCCCTGCTGCTACTTGTACAACTACTGCTACTACTACTGCTAATACTACTACTACTACAACCACTGCTGCTACTCTGACTACTTCTGCGGTTATTACTACCACAGATACTGCTACTAATACTTCCGCCACAACTATTACTATTACTTCTGCTACTACTACTACTACTACTACAACTGCTGCTGCTACTACTCTGACCAGCATAATTACTATACTACTTGTACTACCACTATCAATCAATCAATCAATCAATCAATTAAACTTTATTTATAGAGCACGTTTCATGCAAAAAAATGCAACACAAACAGCCCACATTTCCTACCGCCCACCCAACCAGCCCCCCCCCCCCCACACACACACACACACATACTAACATGCTAAAATACATAAAACTGCACATAGCAGAAAGTCAAAAGTGACTACTACTACTACAATTATTACAACTGCTACAACTACTGCTTTGAATATGAGGAGCAGTAATTTCAGTATTTTGTGCCATTTTTGTTTCAAGAATAATTTAACCAAATCTTGATAAAACAAATGAATTCTGATGCGTTGTCAAAGTGAATAAGCCACACTATGCGTACATGTTGAGTAGCAGTGTTTGATTTGCACAACGCACTCTAGTACACAGCTGCTGGGGCCACATATTGGGGCTAGGGGTCTAGATTCCAAGAAGCAACTGAAACATTACCCCAGATTCCCAACCCAGATGTATTTTATCAAACAAAACAAGTAATTAAAAGAGGCAGAGGCAGAAAGAAGTGCAAAGCAGTTATAGGGCCCACGCTATTTTTCTGATCTGTTTAGATGCTCTCATCACAAACATAGCTGAAGTTGTGTTTGGTTTCATTCCCACATTTAACACACAAACTCTGCATATTTAGGCTCAGTTTTTCTTTCAAACACTTTGTTCCACCTCGTGATGTCATGTGGTAGTACAGGAAGTGCTCTGTTGTATTTTTAAACTCCATACACCTTCAGTAGAATCATTTGGCTCATTTCAGCCCAAGAACTGCCCGTCTTTTAACAAAAGGTTAAAAGACGGGCAAAAATACTCTAACAATGCATAATTCTCAAGGTATTTGAGAATTATGCAAATACATCCAAAATAGACAAGGTTAATGCCATACTGTGGAACATTCAGTCAAAGCAGTAACAGTGGTTAGTACTCGCCCCTCCACCAGAAAGGTTACACAGTGGACCTTTAAAGTTCTTTTTTCCTTCGAATTACATTATCATCAAAATACTGCGACCCGGCCCTGTATAAGTGGAAGAAAATGGATGGATGGATAAAAATTAAGTCCAGTTACTCTTACAATTACTCTTACTTACTGTGAAATACTTTTCCCAAATACCTTTTTACTCTTACTCGAGTCATTTTTGGGCTGCTAGTTTGTACTTGAATAAAGATGCATTGTGTAACATTTCTAGTGGAGGGTCTGCCATCTGCTTTTCCCCATGGAGATTTTATTGCTACAGTATGACATTAAAGATCCCATGACATGGTACTTCTTGATGCTTTTATATGGCTCCTTAATGGTTCCCTAATACTGTAAATGAATCCTTCTTCAAAATCAACACTCAGTGCATGAGAAACAGAGATAACAGAGAAATAGAGATGAGAAAGAGTCATAAATATCTCTCTCAAACATTTTATTCTGGGCGTTGTTGCTTGAATGCAAATGAGGAGAAAAGAGCTGGCCTATAGTAGAGGGTGGGGGCGTGGCCAAACTCTCCGCTCTCAGCTCTGAGCGCTCAGCTGATCCATTTCCGTGTTTTTGCACGGGGGGAGAGATTTGAAGTGTTCCATTGAAAAATAAACACATTTCCACAGAAAATAAAATTAAACCACTGCTGTTCAAAGGTCCAGAGGCTCAGATAAAGGGTAGGGGAGCTCACATTAACGTTCAAAAACCTCAGAAAGTGAAAATTTCATGCCATGGGACCTTTAAACAGTTCTTCTTTACATTTATTCAATTACAGGTGGTTTTATAGCTCAAAAATAGAAAAACAGGTATTCTGACTGTGAGTGGGGTCACCTCTCCACAAATCTGTCTTGTAACTTGGTCTGGTTTGGTCTCCATGAAGATAGAAAGATTTAGTAACATCTTGTGGAATATTCCAGACAAAGCAATAACATCTCCATGGAGAAAAGCATTTGACGGACCCTCCACCAGGAAAGTTACACAGTACACCTTTAATATACTTTAGAAGTAACGTTACTGTTACAGTTTTTGGCTCCTCCACCCACCTCTGCCGCTGATTAAAAACTGCTGATCCTGAGCCAGTATTCAGATGCGAGAGGCAGAGACAATGTGTTTGTGTGCACAGCCAGGAGCGAGGCTTATGTCAGTCCTATGTGTTCCTCCACCACGGAACAAAGGAACGGAGAGGAGAGAAAAGGATGAGAGGAGAGGGGAGAAAGGAGTGAGGAGGGGAGAGAGAAGAGGAGTGAGGAGATGAAAAATGCACGGAGAGGGTGAGCAATGAGGAGAGAGGAGAGGAGTGAGGAGAGGAGAGGGGAGAAAATAGTGAGGAGAGAAGAGAGAAGAGGAGTGAGGAGAGTAAAAATGCGAGGAGAGGGGAGAGCAGTGAGGAGAGGAGAAGAGAGGAGTGAGCAGAGGAGAGAGGAGAGAAGTCAGGAGAGGAAAAATGAGAGGAGTGAGGAGAGGAAAAATGAGAGGAGAGGGGAGAGAAGTGAGGACAGAGTAGAGGAGTGAGGAGAAGAGAGGAGTGAGGAGAGGAGAGGAGTGATAAGAAGAAAAATGAGACGAGTGAGGAGAGGGGAGAGGAGTGAGGAGAGGAGAGGAAATGAGAGGAGTAAGGAAAGGGAAAATGAGAGGAGAGGGGAGGGGAGAAAGGGATGAGGAGAGGAGTGAAGAGGAGAGAGGAGAGGAGTGACAAGAAGCAAAATGAGAGGAGAGAGGAGAGGAGTAAGCAGAGGAGAGAGGAGAGAAGTGAGGAGAGGAAAAATGAAACAAGAGGGGAGAGGAGTGAGGAGAGGAGAGGAAAAGAGAGGAGTGGGGAAAGGGAAAATGAGAGGAGACGGGAGAAAGGGGTGAGGAGAGGAGTGAAGAGAAGAGAAGAGAAGAGAGGAGAGGAGTAATAAGAAGCAAAATGAGAGCAGAGAGGAGAGGAGTGAGCAGAGGAGAGGGGAGAAGTGAGGAAAAGAAAAATGAGAAGAGTGAGGAGAGGAGAGGGGAGAGGAGTGAGGAAGGAGAAAATGAGAGGAGAGAGGGGAGAAAGGGGTGAGGAGAGGAAAAAGGAGAGGAGAAAGGAGAAGAGTGAAGAGAGAGAAGAGGAGTGAGGAGAGGAGAGAGGAAAGAGGGGGACTCAAGTATGACGCCCAGGAAGCCAGCAGCCATGACCATATTTGGAGAAAACAGTCTTAAAGCCCACGCCAGGTTTTCCTCTATTGTCTGTTGTGTTGTTTTGGACCACGCTGGGAGTGTGTGTGTGTTGCTTTCAGTTTTTAATTTTACATTTTTTCCCCCCTAATGGTCTCATATTATGGAAAATTGATTCCTGTGAGTTTTAAGCCATGTTCTAATGTTGATACCTCCTCAAAAACAGACCTGGAGTTGTGTTTTGTTTGTTTCACATGCTTGAGTAATCCTGCAATGTCTGACTACATCTCCACAGCGCAAAATGCTCTGTTCCAACTTCTGATGTCATGATGTGGTAGTTTTCAAGTTAACATTTACTTGTGGTTTACTTTTGTTTAGTTGGCAACTCCAGGGCTAAGATCTTGCTTTTAATGGTGTATGGAGTTTAAAAACACGGTAGAGCACTTCCTTATATTCCTCATTTTACCATATGAACAGAGTGTTTTCTGTTTGAGAGAAAGAATCCTGCTAAATCTGCAGGGTTTGTGTGTTAAACATGTGTGAATGAAAAAAAAACAAAAAAAAAAAACTCCAGGTCTGTTTGTGATGAGGAAACAATTATGACATAGAAATAAAAGAGAAAAAGTGCAATAGGGGGGCCTTTTTAATACATACATAAACAAACAAAATAAAATAAATATTAGCTTTTACATATTACTTTGGCATTTAAATTTTGATTTCTGGATTACTCTGTATACACTAAGCACCACTGCCACACTATGTTATAAAAGAAAACATTTTTTCAATACAAAGTGAACTGGAGCCAGAGTCAGTGGAGCCAGAAGCACATCCGTGCTCACTTCCTATCTAGGACGTGGTGACTAGCCGGTTAGCTATATCCATTCTTATATGCTAGTACAGTCTATGGTAATTTCTTGGTATACTAATTTGTACATTTACCAGAGTAATATTATTTTTGAAATTTCAATCCACCTGCTTCACTCGCCTCACCTGCTCCACCTGCCCCACCTGCCCCACCTGCCTCACCTGTCTCACCCGCCTCACCTGCCCCACCTGCCTGTGTTGAAGGCTTAACTCAGACCCTGCAGGTGTTGGTATCACTCACAAAATGGTTTGACGGAGAAGACTGAACTCATCTCCATGGCTCTGAGCAGAAGGGGACCGCAGACGGACAGCCCGAGATGCAGGCGCACACTCCAACCAAAATGTGTTAAGTCTTGTTTAGTTGCCACGGTAACCGCTTTAAACCCAGTTCCCAAATCCCTCCTCCCTCCCCTGTGTCACATTCACTCGCACAAATCGAGCCTGGCGGGAGTTCACACCAGCAATACTGGAAGTGAAATGTGAACAGCTGAAAGGTTTGGGACCGTTACGGCAGGTGGTGAACAGCCGTAGGGACAGTTCTGCCTGTGGACTGGGACTATGGACTAGAGGGACTGCCTGGAATTATTTTAAGTTTCAGTCCTGTTCAGTTTATTCATACATTTCAAAAGATTTTGTGAGACAAAAAAATTTGCCACAAAGTTAAAGCACACTTGATTGTTTCAAAGCTAACAGTTACTTTTATTCAAATCATGAAATATGGTGCGAGTGAACAACTTTTCCAGAGAAGCGGGGGGGCGCTTGACCTACAAAGCAACTAATGAGAGTTATATAAATGAAGTTATTACCTGATGGTTCTCAGTTTGTTTTATCATCACCGTCAGTCGCTGTGTGCGCTTAGCAGCTGAAACTAGTCTGCCCAACAACAGAACAATCTATTTTCTGATTGGCTGAAACTGAGATTTTTTTCCGGGGAGCGGGGCGGGGAGGAGGGGGGAGTTTTTTTTAGCTGAAAACGCGCGGTGCCTGCATAAACTGAGCCACACAGACCGATTTTCTGGGCACAAAAAAAAACAAAAAAAAAAAACAAATTCAGCGTGAGAAATGCCACGTGTGGCGTGTGAGCGTGTGAACACGTCGAATTGCGTGTGTCACACTCTCAAAGCGTGAGACTTGAGAGCCCTGTGCATAGGGTGACCAGACGTCCCTATTTACCTGGGACAGCCCCATATGTCCCTATTTTGAACCAATTTGATCCTTGCCAACAGTAAACAGAGACACACATTGTCATTTGTTGAAGTAAAATACAGAAAAAGCTGCTTAAAAATGACCAAAACCCAAAGAAAATGTGACACGTTAGTCATGAATGGGACGAGTGCAGAACAATTTTCCTTAATTATGCACCCATTCGCAATTACCAACCACCACAAAGGGGTGTTTCAGTTTTTTATTTTGAAATCTGGTCACTCTACTTTTGCATTTAGAAACTTAGCTAGTATCTAAAAATATATACTCATTTGTCTATAGTAACTCAAGCTCTTTCAAGTGTCTCAAAGTACACGTTCCTACCGTCCAATTAAACACCCAATTCCTTAAAACTGCCAACTCTGTCAAAAACATGTTAGCTATGAGCCGGAAATGCAATTAGCTGCAAATCTTGAGCTAACTAGTGGTTAGCCTTTGAATCACCCTGTCACTTTTTACATTAATATGACAATAGCATAATGAGTGCACGGGGCTAGCTTGTGCGCAGTGGAACCAGTCGGCAAATTAGCTGTGTGCTATGTCAGAATGCGCCACTTCAAATGCCGTCATTTACCGTTAATAGCGTCGCGTAAAAAGGATGCCTGTAAACGTCATGGAGAATCAGGCGTACATGAAGTGCAAATGAGCAAGAAGAGCCCTTAATGATGTAATGATGTGATTTATCTGATTTTTACTCGTGAAAAACAGAACTCGCTGTGTAACTTTTCTGGGGGAGGGTCCGTCAAATACCTTTCTCCATGGAGACCAAATCAGACCAAGTTACACGTCAGGTCTGTGGAGAGGTCAGAATTCCTGTTTTTCTAGGGTTTTTTGAGCTATAAAACCACTTGTTATTGAATACATGTAAAGTAGAGCTGTTTAATGTCATACCGTGGAACATTCCAGGCAGAGAAATGACATATCCATAGATTTGTTGATATCTGATTGTAGGCCTGATATATTTACTTTTTAACTGGAAAAAATGATGCCATAATTTAAAGGTCCCATGGCATGAAATTTTCACTTTCTGAGGTTTTTGAACGTTAATGTGAGCTCCCCTACCCTGTTTAGCCCCCCCCCCATGGTTAAAAGTTGTGAAATGTCTAAACTGAGCATTTGCGATCCTTTTCTGCGTTACAAAAAATCGGAGCTCAAACGGGCGATTTTGAACAAGGCACCTTATTGACGTCAGATCGAAAAAAGAAATGCAAATGCAGTTCCACCCCCGTCTGTCTGTACTCAGCGTCTCTGTAAATCACGCCCAGAGAGTTTGGACTGCGAATGCGCTAGGCAATGCGAAATGCGTTTTTTTATTTGCCTCGAGGCACGTCCGAGTGTTTCTAGGCTCGGAAGTCCTTTATCTGAGCCTCTGGACCTTTGAACAGCAGTGGTTTAATTTTATTTTCTGTGGAAATGTGTTTATTTTTCAATGGAACGCTTCAAATCTCTCCCCCCGTGCAAAAACAAGGAAATGGATCAGCTGAGGGCTCAGAGCAGAGAGCGAAGCGTTTGGCCACGCCCCCCCCCTCTACTATTGGCCAGCTGTTTTCTCCTCATTTGCATTCAAGCAACAAGGCCCATTATGACCTGTTCTGAGAGAGAAAAAATACTCTTTCTCATCTTATCTCTGTTTCTCATGCACTGAATGTTGATTTTGAAGAAGGATTCATTTACAGTATTAGGGAACCATTAAGGAGCCATATAAAAGCATCAAGAAGTACCATGTCATGGGATCTTTAAAGGAAATAAATGCTATTTTCAGTCTCTCCACTGATAACGGCAGATCCTTAAAAAACGTCCCATGGCATGAAATTTCTGAGGTTTTTGAACATTAATGTGAGCTCCCCTACCCTGTTTAGCCCCCCCCCCTCTTCCCCATGGCTAATGTGTAAACTGAGCAATTGTGATCCTTTTCCACGTTTGGAAAAAATGACAGCCCAAACGGGCGATTTTGGACAAGGGAATTTTCTGACGTCACACTTGGGGAAAGTTTCCACCCCCGTCTGGATGTCCACCCCCTGTCTCTGGAAATCACGCCCAGAGAAGTGCAAACACTACAAGCTACGAGCTGCGTTTTTTGTTTTTGCCTGGAGAGTCCCTCTGAAACAGCAGTGGTTTCATTTTATTTTCTGTGGAAATTTGTCTACATTTTTTTTTTTTCATGGGACGCTTCTCCTATCTTCCTCCGCGCTTAAAACATGGAAGTAGGGACAGCGCACATCGCACAGCTATACCAGGAAACAGTGGTGTATTTGGCCACACCCCCACCCGCCAGCACTGGCCCGTCTCTGTCTTCCTCATTTGCATTCAAGCAACACGCCCAGAATAAAGTGTTTCAGAACCACGTTTCTGAATAGGGCTGTCTCCAAGAGGCTCTCTCATGCACTGAGGCTTGATTTTGGAGAAGGATTCATATACAGTATTAGGGAACCACTAAGGCGCCATATAAAAGCAAAAGTACCATGTCATGGGATCTTTAAAGCTATAGTATCGGAATCAGTATTGGAACTGAAAAAGCTGGATCATTTCATCCCTGCAAAGGCTTTAAAGGTGCACTGTGTAACTTTTCTGGTGGAAGGTCCGGCATATGCTTGTCTCCATGGTGATTTTACTGCTTTGCCTGGGATGTTCCACAGCATGGCATTAAACAAATATATCTTGTAACTATTCAATTACAGATGTTTTTATTTCTCAAAACTACCCCAAAAACATGCATTCTTACCTCGCCACAGATCTGACCTGTAACTTGGCCTGGTAATGTGCCCTGCTTGTCTCCATGGAGATAGTTCAATTAAATGCCATGCTGTGGAACATTGCATAAGCAAGCAATAACAGCTACATAGAGTTAAAAGGCGGTGATGGACACTCTACAGGAAAAGTTACACACCTTTGCACCTTTATAATGAACCGGTTTTGTTTTGAAGATGGATAACATCGGATACTGCGCCTTTAAGATGACAATGGTACACATGGACACATCTGCGCGAATGCTAAATTAAATTAAAATTAAGCCTTGGCCTATTGGCCTTTATTGGTCTCACACACAATGACACACAGTGACACACGGGAGAAATTTGACTTCTGCATTTGACCCATCCTTTTTTCAGGAGCAGTGAGCAGCCATCTTTTTTCGGCGCCCGGGGGGCAGTACCGTGAAGGGTCTTGCCCAAGGACCCACACTGGTTAGCTCAATGCCCGGGGGGGATTTGAACCCACAACCCCCAGGGGGAAAGTCAGTGACTTACCAGTTGAGCTAACCAGCCGGTGCTAAATGAGCTGTGTGCTATGTCAAAACGTGACGCTTCAAAGCCAGTCATTTATCATTAATAGCGTAGCATAAAAACCATCTCTCTAACCATCACGGAGAATCAGGCATACAGTGAGTCCACAAAGAGATGTCAAATTAGTGTCATGGTTTCAACATGCATTTATGAATGAGTCTCTCGCTACAGTGTTCGTATTTGCGACAATAGCGTATACAGTAGAAATACAAACGAGAGGAATGGACTGAAAAGAAGGCGGTAAAGCAAAAGTAAAATATTAATACCATTCTCGGAGGTATTGATACTTGGGGGTCTTCTATGCGAATCTCTAATGGTGGAATGTTTAGGTGGTACCATGTCTGAAAGGTGAGAGTGGCTACAAAAACTATTTTTTTAATTTTACGTGTGTCAGTTCACCTGTTGTAGTTCCAGTTGTAATCTGGTTTTTATGATTTGATTGTGTTAAATTAAAGCACAGATTCAAGTCTAATAAAGTCGCAGACAGAGCAGAGCCTCCCAGGGAATGTTGACGATATCAGCTGCAAAGTACTAATGGATGATACAAATTTCAATAGAATCCAGCACTTCTTCATTGCTTTAGAAAGATGGGGCGTTTTCAGAGGGTTGTGATTGACAGGTGGATTAGCCAATCACACGAGTCAGTGAGCAAAGCACTGAACTTAAAGTGGACCTCACTGGGCAAAATAAGCTAGAATCCGGATGTGTTTGGACTGGATATTTTATATGACACGCCACATATCCGGACCATTTTTCACGATATCCTTATTTCTTGAGAATCCATGAAAATATTGACGTATTTGGACTCCGGATTTCACTGGGTACAATATCTGTTCGTATCCGGAGATATTTTGGCACTCGTGTCTCTCTGTAGCCAGCTCGCTACACGCCCATGTGATCCCTGGACTGCCTCGACTGCAGACTGAGACCACACTCCGAACCGCACTCGCCGAATTGGGAAACGCAGCAATGTTAGCCGTGCTCCTGGTGGACAAGTTTGCGGTCACGTTTTGAAGGGGAGGTGAACAATCCCACTATCAGAGATGTTTTAAGGTAAGTTGAAATATCAGAATTGCTATTTGGCGGGTGAATGTTTGGCGTTAGCTACACAGTTAGCCTGCCATTCGTTGATAACGTGGAATGACAAGCTGGTTGATGGAATGATTGGGACATAATGTATCATCAGTAATATGAATGTATAACATGTAACGGCGTCGATGTCTGATTTTCGACATACGCAGGGGATGAATTTCAAAATCCCACTTGTGTAAAAATGGAGAGTAATCTGCTAGCTAAATGTAGCCTTCTAGCTAGCGTGACACTGCGATCTATCTTTTTGTAGCAGCTAGCCTACATAGGTTTCCCACCCAAGTGTTTATCGTAATAATCTGTGGGTAAAAATACGCTTTTTCTTAGTCCATTACCATACAAATCAACTGGGGGCTTTGTGAAATTGGGTGGGTTTTAGTGCCGCCAGGAGACTTGAAGGTAATATGTAGGATTGTGGCCAGAGTAGGCAAATACTTATTGCAAGTTGCAATATGTTTTTGCAATTTGCAACTGTGCTGCTTATTTCCAAAATCTTTTCATGAATATTTAGTCAAAGTAAATAAGTAATAAAATTATAGTTACTAGTATGACCAAGTAAGTAATAAATAAAATTATAGTTACTAGTATGACCAAAGTAGTTCTGCAGATTAAAAAATGTCTATTACTGGAAATTCAAAATGACAGACATGGAAAAGATTTCTTTCCTTTCCCAGTCAAAATTAATACTTAGAATTTGTACCACCATCAGGTGGTGGTAAGTATTCATGAAAAGGTAACATTTGTGAATGAGCAGCATGCATTCTGGAAATAAACTACCTTTTAAACATGTGTGACAAAACGGATTTGTACAAGATCAAAGATCAAAGTCAGCTTTATTGTCAATTCTGCCATATGTGTTCAACATACAGTGAATCGAAATTTCGTTTCTCTCTGGCCAAGTAGTGCAAAAAGACAGTGTACAAGATACAATATGAAGACAAAACACAACAAAAACTATCTAAGACAGAGATCTAAGGTTAAACTAAAGTCTAAGATCTAAAATCCTTAAAGCAGTGCAACATAATAAATAAATACCTATATACAGATTTCCAAAGTGCAGTGTGCATCAAAAATGTGCAATGGAAGATACAGCAGTGAAATGGTAATTGTGCAATAGAATGTGCATTGGAGTTAAGATAAAATAAATGTGCAACAGTAGTAATTCTAGTGCAATAACAGGAGTAAACAACAGTAGTAAAAATTCCAGTAGTAAATGTAAATGTGCAACAGTAGTCCTTAGCAGCAGTTTTTTAAAGTGTCTAGAGTGATATGTCTTTTATGGAATACAGGTTATGCCAATATGGGGGGTGGCGGGTGGGAGACGGGTAAGGTGAGAGTTCGGGTGAGAGTTCAGCCTCCTGACAGCCTGGTGGATGAAGCTGTTTGACAGTCTGGTGGAGTGGGCCCGGAGACTCCAGTACCTTCTCCCCATGGGCAGGAGGCTGAACAGGCTATGTGCGGGGTGGCTCGGGTCACCCACAATGCTGGACGCTCTGCGGGTGAGCCGGGTGTTAAAAATGTCTAGGAGGGAGGGGAGAGAGACACCAGCGATCCTCCCAGCTGCATTCACTATGCGCTGCAGGGCTTTCCTGTTCTGTTCAGTGCAGCTCCCGTACCACACAGTGATGCAGCTGGTCAGGACGCTCTCAATGGTGCCTCGGTAGAAGGTGGTCATGATGGGTGGGGGGGCTCCAGCTCTCCTCAGTTTGCGGAGGAAATAGAGGCGCTTCTGAGCCCTCTTTGCCAGTGAGGGCACTGGCAAACTGTATGTGATACAGTGTCCCAGTGATACAGTCATTGCTTTTGCCCCAAGATAGATGTAGCTACATCGCAAACATTACAAAAGACAATGAGATGTTGAAATTAATGTTTCTGAATGCTGCAGGGCAATCGGTGACCTTCACAGTTCAGTGGATGACCTGAGAAAGGAACTGAGGACCATGCAGGATGCCATGATGCAGCAGCAACACTCCCGCATGACCCAGGAGAACCACAAAGTCCCTTTGGAGTTGGCGGTAACACTTGATTGTGTGTTTTTGAGAATAGGACACAAACTAGACTCATGTATGTGTCCCATAACTAGGCTGACATCATTATCCACTATTTCTTTCTATATTGGTCGTCTTAACCACATACAGTTGTATAATGATTTTTTCTTATTCAGGCACGGGTGAGGCGCTTTCACCGTGGGCTTGGGGAACTGCAGTGGATACCCTTATAAATGAACATATACCAGTGAGTGAGCCTACGAGTCTCCAATGCTGGCCAGCCCACATGTGTGTAAAGTTCACAGTGGTGTGTGCGAGGGTTACAGTTTGTGATGAACCTCAGAGAGGCATGATACACACAATCTAACACTTACGCTTATAAAGAAAGCAGGGTCCATCACTGGTGTGTTTTAGTACTGTGGAGCAAATCTTAAAGGAGTGTGTGATTGAGAGGTGAATAGGGAGAAGTGTAAGGATGACCACCCACTGTACATCATGTTCAGAAAAGTGGTAGGAGCCAAAGGCTCCTCCTACCTAGGTGCTCCACTAGATTTAATCAGACTTTTCAGACAATCAGACTTTTCAACAATAGCTGAGCACTATTTTAATGTTGTGGTTCTTTTTGTATTTCTATGATGGGATGTCACTTATTTATTTTTAGCTCTTTATTTTTTATCTGTTACACTAACTTGTGTCATTGTCTTGCTATTGCGTGTGTATATGTTGTATGAATGGTCAGGTGGCATAATTTCCCCTTTGGGGATTAATAAGGTCTACTCAATCACTCAAAAGTCTGTTAACTCTACTTCTTACTGTCTTGCAGAAGCTTGAAATAGGTTCTATGAACACCTGAAGGCCCCCCAAAAAATGGACCTAACTGGGAGGACCGATGAAGTAAAGAAGAAAAAAATGAACAGCCGACGTGACCGGGTAGGTAAAACGACCCCCAACACACCTCACACTGGCATCACACCCTGATTAAGGCCGTAGGGCTGATTCACATTGGTGATTTTATTAGCCCACATAAAAGATTGTTTTGCACTTTTTACAGTAAATCAACTCAAGTGCCTTTTTTCCCCTTTATTTTTTGTTGGCATCACTATCTTTGATCACTGCTTCACCAAAGGAAAAAAATCCAGTTGATGGTTGTGAAATTCTTCCTGGCTGCCATGAACTATTATTTGGGTGCAAGCATTGAAATTCAGTTAGGTCTGCATTCTACATTCTTTTGAAATGTGTTGCTTAATATTGCCCTCTTCTGTGTAGCTTTTCAAGCAGCGGCTTCAGGTGGCCAAGGACCTCCATGATGACGATGACCTGCAGTATCTGAAAGGAGCAGACCTCCATTCAACCGCACGCCGGGAGTTAAAGTTAAAGGTATTCAATCACATTTTCACAGACGAACTTTGGGCGCATCTCATTAAAGAGACAAATATTTACCGTGAACAGACCGAACGTGATCACACTCCAGCGAGGGCAAAGACGCTTAAGTGGTCGAATGTAACTGTCCCTGAAATGAAGACGTTTATTGGGCTATCGGCATGGGTCTACTTGTTCTGCCTGCACAGAGAGATTATTGGAGACACACCAAAAATCTCGTCAAGACTCAGTTCTCTGACGCCCTGGCAGATTCTATGCTATATGGAGGTAAGAACTAAAATACTGATTGATTGTGATAATTATGTAATAACAAACGGTGATTATTAATATTATCAGTGCAAATTACATTTTTTCTAATTATGTAGCATTTCATGTTTACATCTTTGGGCATAATGATGAGAGGTATTGGTATTATGCATTGAACTTTTATTCAACCATAATCATGCATACAAATACAAAAATAGATACATACCATCATACAAATACAAGCTGTAACACAAGAGAACAACGTAATTTACAGTACCTGTAGACATTAAAAAAATACATAATATTTTTATTCATCACATACACATAGTTTGCGGTGCCATCTTGTTTGCGGTGCCATCTTGTTTACAATAGACCGAATATCTCACAAAGCCACAGTACAATGTAAATTATGCTGTTTTATATTATACTTTCATCCAAGGTGACTTTCCTGTGTCCGTTTCTGCATTTTCAGTCAATTGAAGGCAAGAGGGAAGGCAACAGGTGGAAGTGCCAGCTTGCCTTGCAGATTATCAAAAAAATATGAAAGGTTTGTTTGCCTTTTTGGTTTTATGGCAAAATATGTGACTGTATAATTATTTATTATGTTTATTCCCACTGTTGCCTTGTGAGTGTGTAATGTGTGCTGTGTGTTCTAGGCGTCGATCTGCTTGATCAAATGGTTGGCTACTATGGGTTCCAGCATCGAACGAAGAAGTGGTGGAGGCGAGTGTTTTTCTTCTTCTTGTCTGTGTCCTGCCACAATGCATACATCGCTGCAAGACAGAAGTACAGAGGGTACAAGAACTGGCTGTAGGACTTGGCAGAGGAGCTTATCACACCAATGACAACAAGGGCTGTTCCTGTGACCTCTCCTTCTTCTCCATCTTCTCTTCCTCCTCCTCCACCCGACTGTAGGACGTTTGGGGGCCATAGTAGCCACACCACCTCCACAACATGACTGTGGAAAGATATATGACAAGCGCAAGCTGTGCCGGGAATGTCAACTGGTCCCAGAGAACGAGAAAGTAGGTGGGCCAACAGTCTTTGGATGCAAACAGTGCAAACTACCTCTGCACATTGAGTGCTTTCGCAAGCACTATCGCTGGTATATGTAAGGGATGTAACCTGTGCAGTATGTAGTGCACTTCATCTTACTGCCTTATGGCCTTGGGACACTTTATTTTTTACAGTTTTGACCTGAATAAGAGCTGTTCTTTATTTCTTAAAACTTGAAAATATTGTGCACTGTACATTTTGTGACTGTTTTGTTTTATTTTTTCCATATTATTGTGTTTCTGGATTATTTTATATTTTTTTCTTAAGGTGTAGAATAATAAGCCACACTTCTCATGAAACCCACACGTGTAAGCTTTCAAATACTTTTGGAATTTTGTCTCTGTGCTTCAGAGGCTGAGAAATGACTTATTTAATAGGCGTTGACATTGTTGAATTTCCAGGAAAAACCTCAGGATCTCACCCTTAAGATTTTCAGGCCTTTTTCCCCAGGCGTTTTAGGTCTAAATGGGTTAATTAATAAAGACAACTTTATCAAACACAACTTTATCAAACGTTCTTGTCTGTTGTATAAATTGTATTAGTGACAGTGGCAGAGGTGGGAAAATGCTGAAAAAATTTGATTTAAGTAAATTTACTTGCTTAAAGCCTACTGAATTAGTACCCATCTAAAAATCTACTTGAGTAAAAGTAAAACGGTACTTGTTAATGTATTTTGAGTAAAAAAAAAATACTTTAAATTGGTTACATTTTTCCATGACCTCTAGCTGGGCACCAGCAATAGGTAGGCTGTTTAGTCATTGTCCACCCCTGGAAGTTGGGAGAAAAGTTTGTCAGCTGTGTAGTCTTAGCTTTTTCAAAGTAATTGTGATGAGTTTTTAGTAATGCTAATCTGTTTGTCATTTTGGTCAATATCTGTGCTATTTTAAAATAACTAAGGCATATAATTAAAATATTAACCGAGTTACCAGCCGCCTAGTCAGTAGTACACTGTAAAACATTGGTATATAAATGTATGAAAATGTTGCATGGTCATAAGGCTATGGGTTTCACGATACAGTAGCCTATAAATGCTTGAAAAATAAAGCTCCCTAGTGAATGCTAGCTTGTGTATCCTGACATATCCGGAGGTGAGCGCAGTACCAGAACGTGACGTATTCGGAGATATACGAACAGTGAATACGTGAAACACGGACGATATCCAGTAAATATCCGGAGAACCGGATATGTTGCGTGTCGACACAGTGCCATTCCGGAGTTCGGAAATGCTCCGTATACGAGAATTGACACCAACGTATCCGGAGCGCGTCAATCCGAATATCTACGGATATTGTGAATATCCTGGGATATACGACTACAAACACCCCCGGAAACAATGCCATTTTTCCCAGTGCCTATTCCACAAAATGGACTTTTCAGAGCTATTCAGACCCCCCAGGATTTCGCGGGCATTTTTGTGTGATTGTTGCGGACTAAAATGCCGGAATTTGCGGGAGCTTTTCCAAAAAGTTGCGATTAAAGTTGCGGTGCTTTTAAGGTTTTTGTTGCGATTTTGTTGCAGGAGGAAGTGAAAGTTGATAAATAGTTGTGATTTTCCCTTTTTGGAATTAAAATTGAGTAATATTTTGAATACTGAGTTATTACTGACAAAGAATAATACAAAGACACAGAGATCACAGATATGGTCCTAAAACAACCTTACCAACATCGAAAATAAATTACTACTAGGAGAGGAAGCGTGAAAAGTCCCTCAGTCGTCCAGGTAGAATCCATGATAACAGGAGAAGTTCAATTTGTCAACTGGACAAAGTTTGTTTGGTTGAAAACGTTTCGCCGCTCATCCGAGAGGCTTCGTCAGCTCTAATAAGAATACTGGTAAGACACTTGCTTATATCTTGCTACAATTCCATTATTAAGCGTAGATCAAACAAACAGGGAAACAATAGGGTTAGCCAGGTCAGGGCCAGAGGTGTGAAAAACAGGCGTGTAGGGATGAATAGGGACTGTCAGCTAGACGCCAGAGAAACAAAAGACCGAAACCAATGAGATAGTTCCGGAAAGTAGTTAGCTAGGTAGCTCCTCCCTACAGCAAGATATAAGCAAGTGTCTTACCAGTATTCTTATTAGAGCTGACGAAGCCTCTCGGATGAGCGGCGAAACGTTTTCAACCAAACAAACTTTGTCCAGTTGACAAATTGAACTTCTCCTGTTATCACTAGGAGAGGAACTGTTTCGCTCGGTCTTTTGCTGTTATTTTTGTGGGCAAATGGCGCCGCAGACAAGTTTCTTTGCCATTAGAAGCCGTGTCCCAATTCCCAGAGTGCACAGTTCGGAGCGTGGTTTGAAGGGCATGTGCGTCATTTCTTTTTTGTCCCATGCGCAGTTAACACGCGGTCCGAAGACCGCAGTCGTTTCCATGGAAATCGGGGCGTGGACCAAGCGCGTGAAAAAGCACGCTTCGCACAGCATGCACCGCGCGCTACTTCTACAGGAGAAAATGGAGTCGGCGGCTGCTTCCCGTAGTTGCGAGACCTGTCGCATTCCGCAGACGGCCATGTGGTCCGCGGAGTGCACTCAGGGCTGAGCAAGTGTGCACCGCCTTGACTGCAGTCTGAGCCCCCTTCAAACCACGCTCCGAACTGGGGACACGGTCACGGTCATGGTTTCGTTTCGTCACACGGAAGTAAGGCAGAAGGAAGTTGGTCGACGTGAGTTCAATACGTCGCCGATGATTGGTCAAAATTGGTAAAAATTGCGGGAAAGTTGTGGTGATTGGTCAAAATTGCAACACCGCCCTGAATTCACGGGGATTGGCTGAAGTTGCGTTGAAGTTGCAAATCGCAACATCGCGAATTCCTGGAGGGGCTGGCTATTGACCACATTAGAGTTGTTTCTCCTCTCAATTACCCTCTCAAAGTTGTATTTGAAGTGATTTGTGCATGTTTGAGTAATCTTTAATTTTCTTTCTTTCAGTCTCCAGTTTTATTTTCTTTATCAGTAATACGTGTAGGAATAATTTTGGCACAAATAAACAATAAACAAAAAAAAAGACCTGCTGCTCGCTAGCATGATCTGCAGCTATCCATAGAGGGCTGACAGTACGCGGCACTTTGTTATGATGTTGTTTATGGTGACATCAGCTCGAGTTTTCTAATGTGGAATAGTTTCCTTTATTAAGTTGTTTTAGATAAATATTGCATTTTAAAATGTTAAATTATAGTATAATGCTCCATGGGTGTTGTAGATTATAGCTATAGCAGACACAAGCACAATAGGTTTGCTTTAATGTTAATCTGGGATGAAAGAAATCTGATTTGAATTGTAAATTATAGGTGACCATTGAGCTCCTTCGTTTCTCATGCATCACTGAAATAAACAAATGTGATTGGACAATCCTGTTGGGTTCTGGGCTTGAGAGTGAACTGGTGATGTACGTGAAATCGTTGGTGGTTTAATTTGATTCTAGCGTTGTTACGATGGTAACGTTGCAAAGTCAATTTCAGTACTAAGGCATAGACTTGATACTCCATACTAATTCTGATACCGCTATGGTAATTAAAAACATGCTTTCTTTAGACAATCGAATGTGATTTTCGACATGATATCATACTTTCTTCTCATCCCTCAGTGGTCCTGTAGGTTCCACAGTGGTCCATGGGCGTATACTAGGCTATGTGCTCTTATACTTGTTCTGATACAGCTCAACATCATTCTAAAAATATTCAGGAAAGGTTCATTTCTGTCCTGTGAATGTTCAGTTTTGATACTAGTTTTAGTATCTGATTTTCGATACTTTTGACAACCCTATTTGCTTTATATAGGTTAACAATCGAAATCCCATAATGACAATCTGTTTATCTTATTGTACCTGAGAAGATGAATAGATAATGAAAGAGTTTTCTGTGTAGTGTTGTTTTTGGCCTTTCTCCAGTCAGTTCCGTGCGAGCTGGAATTGGGTCAGTGTGAACGCAGCCTCCTGGGTCCACTGAACTATTTCCAACATGAAAAGACTTTACTTCAAACTCTCAAATTCTCTTGTTTGTCACTGGAATTTGTAACAACAAAAGAATTGTTTCAAACATGACATTAGGTTTACATCGTTTGAATTTATTAATAAAAATATACACTGACATAGATAATCAAATGACGTAGAAACATGCAGATGATGGACATTCCGCCTGAAAGTTACACAATGTACCTTCATTCTGTAGAAAAGCAAATCTTTACTGATACTGCTGTGGTGCGTTGACGTGACAAGTAGAACGTGAGATATGTAATTTTGCTCACAGATAGAAGACTAAACGGAGCGATTATGTGTGAGGGTCATTACCGCGGCAGAGATAGGGCTCTTCATGCATGATTATTTGATGGTACAGCACGGTTTCTGAACACGAGCGAGTGAGTGGTTGGACTTTACATGATCTTTTTTTGTTTTCTAGAATTCAGGATTTTTTCCTTGGGTTGATACTTTTAGGTAGGAGGTAAAAGTATTTCATTTGTATTTTATATCCTTTATAAACCAGGTCCGCAAAAGGTCTACACCAAGTATAAAACAAGTCCAAATCAAATTCCACCAGGTCTTAATCAAGTCTAAGTAAGATCTCTATAAGGATTCTAACACATCTAAACAAAGTCTACACCAGGATTAAACAAAGTCTAAACCATGGACTAAACCAGTATTAAACCAGGACTAAACCAGGTCCAAATAAGGACTAAACCAGGTCCAAATAAGGACTAAACCAGGTCCAAATAAGGACTAAACCAAGTCCAAATAAGGACTAAACCAAGTCCAAATAAGGAATAAACCAGGTCCAAATAAGGTCTAAACCAGGTCCAAATAAGGAATAAACCAGGTCCAAATAAGGGCTAAACCAGGTCCAAATAAGGGCTAAACCAGGTCCAAATAAGGACTAAACCAAGTCCAAATAAGGACTAAACCAGGTCCAAATAAGGACTAAACCAAGTCCAAATAAGGAATAAACCAGGTCCAAATAAGGAATAAACCAGGTCCAAATAAGGTCTAAACCAGGTCCAAATAAGGAATAAACCAGGTCCAAATAAGGACTAAACCAGGTCCAAATAAGGGCTAAACCAGGTCCAAATAAGGAATAAAGCAGGTCCAAAGAAGAACTAAACCAGGTCCAAATAAGGGCTAAATCAGGTCCAAATAAGGAATAAACCAGGTCCAAATAAGGTCTAAACCAGGTCCAAATAAAGACTAAACCAGGTCAAAATAAGGACTAAACCAGGTCCAAATAAAGGCTAAACCAGGTCCAAAGGACTAAAGCAGGTTCAAAGAAGGACTAAAGCAGGTCCAAAGAAGGACTAAAGCAGGTCCAAAGAAGGACTAAACCAGGTCCAAATAAAGTCTAAACTGGGTCCAAATAAAGACTAAACCAGGTCCAATTAAGGACTAAACCAGGTCCAAAGAAGGACTAAAGCACGTCAAAAGAAGGGCTAAACCAGGTCCAAAGAAGGGCTAAACCAGGTCCAAATAAAGGCTAAAACAGTTTCAAATAAAGACTAAACCAGGTCCAAAGAAGGACTAAACCAGGTCCAAAGAAGGACTAAAGCAGGTCCAAAGAAGGGCTAAACCAGGTCCAAAGAAGGGCTAAACCAGGTCCAAATAAAGGCTAAAACAGTTTCAAATAAAGGCTAAACCAGGTCCAAATAAGTGTTAAACCAGGTCCAAATAAGGACTAAACCAGAACTAAATATTCAGCTGCATGACATGAAGCCTCAAAAACATAGATACATTCAAACCAAATGTCACATTTTTAAACTCCAATCCAGTTAAAAATGTGTAACAAAAGTACTTGTACTCTCTTACTTTCCACCAATATAACATTTACTACTAACTTACATCTACTATCATGACTTCCAGACCAGGAAAAAAAAAAAAAAAAACTGCTTACTAAACATTCCCGGTCCAGCAAACTTACAAATGGCCACACTTTAAAACGCTGATGGGAAATCCAGCTAAATGAAATGACTGAAGTTTGCAGATTTTGGGTGAATGCCATCTGTAAGCGCGCTGCCCCGTGTGGCCTGGATGATAGCACAGTTTGTAGCTCTGGTGAGTGGCAGCAGGAGCCGAAATTAGAGTCATGAAAATTACTAGCTTGACTTTGCTGAATGAAAAATGCAAACATTAGGTGGATTATAGTTTTTCGATGGTGCCACTTCATGACTTGGCCTTAAGACTACTAGCAAAAGTGGCATAATACTAAAGGTGCATTGCATACATTTTCTTGTCCGACAAATGCTTCTCTGGAATGTTTCACAGTATGGTATTAACCATCTATCATCAAGGAGACCAAATCAGATCAAGTTACAGGTCAGTTCTGTGGAGGTAACCCCACTCACAGTCAGAGTGACGGTATTTTTTAAAGGTCCCATGGCATGAAATTTTCACTTTCTGAAGTTTTTGAACGTTAATGTGAGCTCCCCTACCCTGTTTAGCCCCCCCATGGTTAAAAGTTGCGAAATGTCTAAACTGAGCATTTGCGATCCTTTTCTGCGTTACAAAAAATCGGAGCTCAAACGGGCGATTTTGAACAAGGCACCTTATTGACGTCAGATCGAAAAAAGAAATGCAAATGCAGTTCCACCCCCGTCTGTCTGTACTCAGCGTCTCTGTAAATCACGCCCAGAGAGTTTGGACCGCGAATGTGCTAGGCAATGCGAAATGCGTTTTTTTATTTGCCTGGAGGCACGTCAGAGTGTTTCTAGGCTCGGAAGTCTTTTATCTGAGCCTCTGGACCTTTGAACAGCAGTGGTTTAATTTTGTTTTCTGTGGAAATGTGTTTATTTTTCAATGGAATGCTTCAAATCTCTCCCCCTGTGCAAAAACATGGAAATGGATCAGCTGAGAGCTGACAGCGGAGAGCGGAGAGTTTGGCCACGCCCCCACCCTCTACTATCGGCCAGCTCTTTTCTCCTCATTTGCATTCAAGCAACAACGCCCAGAATAAAGTGTTTGAGAGAGATATTTATGACTCTTTCTCATCTTATCTCTGTTTCTCATGCACTGAGTGTTGATTTTGAAGAAGGATTCATTTACAGTATTAGGGAACCATTAAGGAGCCATATAAAAGCATCAAGAAGTACCATGTCATGGGATCTTTAACTAAAAAAATAATGCAAAAAAAAACACCTGTAGTAAATGTAAAGTAGAGCTGTGCAATGTCAAACTGTGGAACATTCCAGGCAGAGGAATGACATATCCCTAGAAACAAGCAGGTGACAGACCCCCAACTTCTTCATTGCAGCTTTGAAGAAGGCATATTGTGGTTGTGTCTACTGTTTCATTTGAATCTATGACGCCTATTGATTTAAAATTATACAATCAAAACAAGTTTGCTGTCTTCTGCGTTTGAAAGCTGTGCCCAATTTACCTGACCAGTCAGAATCACACGCTTTGCCAAAACTTTATAAAAACAAGTGAATCTGGAGGCGTATCCTTTCTCTCTGTTTTCAGAGGGTATGATTTACAAGTGCTTTGACCAATCATAGAGACGCATGCTCCATTCACGTCAAAAACAAACATGCCTTCTTACATGTAAAAAAGGGTTACAAACAACATAAAGTACTGAGAATCAGCACGTTTTTATTTGGTCAGAATCAACAATCAAAGCACCAAACTATTACTTGTCTTTGGTAAAAGAAGATGTTTATTTTGTCCTAGATGTTTTCAAGAGGAGATAGCTTCTGTGGTTGGATCGTCTCAAGTTTGGACATTTACGATTAGGAAAATAAATAAGTATTTAGTGTCACATTGGGAGTGTACCTGTGGAGGTGAAGACGGGGGTAGATTGGAGCAAGGACATCTTGAATACAGGCAAATAAAGATGACTCAAACAGGCACAAATCACTCTAAATAGAACTTTAGAGGGTAAATGAAAAGGGGAAGCAACTATAACATTGTTAGAATGCACAATAGGTCCACTTCAAGTGCTTTATTTTACTGCAAGAAGGTCACAAGTTTGATTTCCATAGTTGTTTTCTTTTTGTTTCTTTGTTTTGTTTGTGTATTTTAAGTGAACTCATCAACTGAAAACAGCATGTCTCCCTCCACAGAGGTCAAAATGCTGGGTTCCACATTGTGATGTCATCAGGTGGTAATTTAACCGTAGCGTTTTGTTTGCTCAGAAATCATTCATGAATTGCTGTAGTATTTATTTACTTCATGTTAACAAATGACAAAATTTCCTAACTTCTTTGATCAAATCCACTCAACTTTGCTTAATTCTATAAAGAAAAAAAAATCTAAAATGTCCAAAATACAACTTGTACAACTTGTGATTGAAAATGCACAAAAAGTCAAATAGAAGAATTGTGCTGAAAAAGATCCACTTTCTCCAGGTGTGGGGTTGTATCGACTCCACAGCTTAGAATTTCTTCTCCTGAGCTGTTATGGCGAGGAAGCATTGATTTAGATGTCTCCTCACGTCTTACATCCTATCTCCTATCTCCTCGGCTCGTCTCTCCTCATCCTCTCGGGCCCTTACGTACGCTCAGCTGGGGGAGATTTTTGACAAAGACTACACAGGATGCTGGTTCAGCTTCGAGCATCCATAAATATATATCAGATGTTTTCAAACTCCGGCGTTTTTGACATTAACTTTTTTTGGTATTAAACAGAACATGTTCAACAGATGGTCCATTCTTACAATACTCAGAAGATGCAAAGTGGATTAGGATTTCTGAAATGGATTTTGATGTTTGTGGGGAGTGAGGATTATAAGTTATTCATATTCATTTTGCACTTTAAAATTGTGTTCTTCTTAGTTTTATTGTTGTATTTTAGTTTTCCAATCAACATTTATTTGCTCTAGGTTAATATGTGCCAGGTGCTCTGCCAGGTGCTCTGCCAGGTGCTCTGCCAGGTACTCAGTAAGTTATGATGACAGGTGCTGTGTCTGATACTCACGTCAGGTGCCATGTCTGGTGCTCTGTTGAATAATACGGGTGCTCTGTCAGGTGCTTTTTTAGGTCCACGTCAGGTGCTGTGTCAGGTGCAGGTAGGTACTCAGTCTGTCAAACTTTTTTGTGCAGTGGCAGGAGCTCTGTCAGGTGCTCTGTTTGGTTCTCTGCCAGGTGCTCGATCTCACAGTAGCGCAGTGGCTGGTGCTTTGTAAAGTGTTGTGTCAGGTGCTCTATCCCTCACAGTTATACCTTGTAAAGTGCTCAGTCTTTTTTTCCAATTTTGCTCTGTCAGGTGTTCTGTCTCTCTGACAGCTGTGTGGTGGCTCTGCCAGGTGCTCCGTCAGGTGTTGTGTCAGGTGCTGCCAGATGCTCAGTCCCTCACAATTGTGCAGTGACACCAAGGTCAGGTGCTGTGGCAGGTGTTGTCAGGTGTTCTTTCTCTTGTACAGTTGTTTAGATACACGTGGGTCTGTCAGGTGCTTTGTCAGGTGCCATATCAGGTACTGTCAGGCATTCTGTCTTTCACAGTTTCGCAGATACATGCAGACGCTCTGTCAGGTGCTATCAGGTGCCCCGTCTCTCTCACAGTCGTACAGTGACATACAGGCGCTCTGTCAGGTGCTGTCAGGTGCCCCGTCTCCCTTGCAGTGGTAGAGGGACACGCGGGTGCTGTGCCAGGTGCTGTCAGGTGCCCCATCTCTGCCTGAGCGACAGGCTGGCGGGTGCTCTCTTCCTGTTTTGTGCTTGTCACTTGTGAGTCTTGCAGCTGCTCAGCTCACATCAGTCAGTGTCTGACACAGCACTGGACACCTACAGGGACCGGGGAGCTGCTATATTCAAGAGAAAAAAGGACAAATGACTGAATTTGAGACATTATTCTTGATTTGAGAAATGTTGACAAGTTTGGAAAATGTTCAAGTATTAAAGCAGACACATTGTGCTTGTGTCAACTCTATGACTCTATGACACCCGTGGATCTTCTTTTATCATTTGGACTTTTTAAATGACAATATTGTTCGAAAATGACTTAATAAACAAGTCCACTGAATTCCTTGTTAGAAAATTTCGTTGTCCAATAGGAGATGACATCGCTGTAAAAGTCATCACAACAAAATGTAAAAAAAAAAAAAAAAAAAAAAGCCAAATGTGCTACAATGCCAAATCTTACTTAATACCAGTTAAGAAAAAAAAAAAATTGGAGAATGACGTACATACGTCACAGTGGGCGTGTACTGGTGGCGAAGAAAACAAGAGTGACTTGAATACAGGAGAATAAAGATTAATTAAACATAAATTAATCACTCTAAATACAATTTCGAGAAGCTAAAAAGAACTATAACATGGATAAAAGTTGATTGTGTGTTATACTCGGGCCACTTTAATATGTCAAGTAAATTGACTGGGCAGTTAAGACGTTATTGACAAAGTTCATATTCTGCTGGCAGATACACATAAATAAATAAATAAATAAATAAATAAATAAATAAATAAATAAATAAATAAATAAATAAATAAATACAGCAGCCTCGCTGTTTCTGAGAAAAGTGTATAATGTGTGTGGTGAGGCGTTTACAGCCTTAAAACATGTAGAATAATTGTAAAATATAAAGTTGTCCTACTTCGCGGATTTCATGTACTGCGGGTTATTTCTGGAACCTAACCCCCGCGATAAACGAGGGACTACTGTAAATAAATAAAAACACTGTAATCTAAGTTAAAAACAACAACAACAAAACGGCAGTGTAACGAAGTGTGCTTGTGCAGATATGCCGTGCGCTGTCCAAGGTGCTGAAGCAGTGTGGGTTCTGTTAGGCTCCGTTACCATGGCAACATCAAATGATCAAAATGCATCAACATTATCAGCCCGTTCAGTAAAATCTGTTTACTTTCAACAGGCGGATTCTTTATTGATTTTCATAAATGCGTAAAAAACTAGTCTGATCATTTCAGTTTTGCAAGCAAATATATCTAAAAGAGTTGAAAAGCTTTTTTTTTAGGTGTAGCATATACTTTTGTTCAACATTGTAGATAAATAAATACATAAAATAATGAAAAAAATAATACACAATAATAATAACAAAAATAAATAAAAAAAGACTTTACCCAGGTTTTCTGAAAGTATTCTGTGCGCTGTCCATGGTCCTGAAGTGAAGGTCTCTGGTAGGCTTTGTTACCGTGGCAACATCAAAATCAGCCAGATTTCAGGATATTGATCTTTGTTTTGAGGCCATTTGACAACAGTTTGTAACAGGTCGATTTTTCTTCCTCTGCTGTCAATAAAAAGAACTTGGAAACATTTTTTAAACCATTCAGAAATGTCTAAAAACAAATCAGATAATATTTGCCCAGCAAGTAAATAGCATGAAGAAACTACTCAAAAGGTGAATATTCAAAACGATTAGATTCTATAGCTAAATAGATACTGGGAGTTATACAAAGTGTGTCTAGATGGGCTGTGCGCTGTCCAGGGTCCTGAAGTAGAGGGGCCTGGTAGGGTTTATTACTGTGGCAACATCAAATCAAATGTTTGTGGAAACTACTGTAATTAAGATTATATTTGAAATGATTTACAAAGGATGTTTTAAAGGTCCCATGGCATGACATTTTCACTTTCTGAGGTTTTTGAACGTTAATGTTTAACCCCATGGTTAAAAGTTGCGAAATGTCTAAACTGAGCATTTGCGATCCTTTTCTGCATTACAAAAAATCGGAGCTCAAACGGGCGATTTTGAACAAGGCACCTTATTGACGTCAGATCGAAAAAAGAAATGCAAATGCAGTTCCACCCCCGTCTGTCTGTACTCAGCGTCTCTGTAAATCACGCCCAGAGAGTTTGGACTGCGAATGCGCTAGGCAATGCGAAATGCGTTTTTTTATTTGCCTGGAGGCATGTCCGAGTGTTTCTAGGCTCGGAAGTCCTTTATCTGAGCCTCTGGACCTTTGAACAGCAGTGGTTTAATTTTATTTTCTGTGGAAATGTGTTTATTTTTCAATGGAACGCTTCAAATCTCTCCCCCCGTGCAAAAACAAGGAAATGGATCAACTGAGGGCTGACAGCGGAGAGCGGAGCGTTTGGCCACGCCCCCACCCTCTACTATTGGCAGCTCTTTTCTCCTCATTTGCATTCAAGCAACAACGCCCATTATAGAGTGTTCAGAGAGAGAAAAAATACTCTTTCTCATCTTATCTCTGTTTCTCATGCACTGAGTGTTGATTTTGAAGAAGGATTCATTTACAGTATTAGGGAACCATTAAGGAGCCATATAAAAGCATCAAGGAGTACCATGTCATGGGACCTTTAAATGTAGTTTATGCTTTGGTATAGCATTATGAATAAACAAAACTAAATTAAAATTGAAATTGAAATTAAAATACTACAAAACTGTAGGGGGCAGGAGTGCTACTTGGAGGTGTAGAGATTGTGCAAAATTGTCCATTTGGTTTTCTTCAGTGTAGAGACCCGTCACAAATGCAAAGTTGAAACAGCTGAGGCATTCAAAAAGTACAAAATAATGAAAAGCCTTTAATACCACATGGCAGATGAAGTTAAAATCACACTATCTACCTATCTAATCATTTTGAATATTCAAGATAATATTGATTCGTTTTCTCAGGTGGCTCTGAAGGCCAAAGGGCCGAAACCTTAACGTGATTTTAACTTTATCTGCCATGTGCTATTAAAGGCTTTTCATTATTTGTACTTTTAGCTCAAAATAACTTTTAGTTCAATTTTTACTTTCTATTTGAAATGAAAGTACTTTGAGCCCAGCTTTTCTGACAGTGTGCCTTCCGCTGTCCATGGTTCTGAAGTGAAGTGTGGCCTCTCTTTAGGCATGTAGGCTTTGTTACCGTGGCAACATCACAGAAGTGTTTCCATACAGCTCCACGAAGAAAAGCATTTGATGGACCCTCCACCAGAAAAAGTTACACAGTGCACTTTTAAATATAAACTTTAACTCTGGTTTTGTATACTCACCTTAAAGGAGATGTATTGTGTCAAATTGACTCTTCTGAGCTTTTCACCTTGTAGCTTATAGCAAAACTACAAACTGAAATGTCTCACCTGTGAATGTGAAAAGCCTGTTCAGTTTGTAAAAGTCTCAAATATCAGTTTTTTGTAAAGCCTAAAATCACGAGGAGGAGGGAGCTGTCCATGGTCCTGAAATATAAGGGACAAACTAACATTGCTTAAGATGAATTAATGTATAATAAACATGAAAATAAACAAAATTGACATTACAATTTATGCTAGATAATAATAATAATAATAATAATAATAATAATAATAATAATAATAATAATAATAATAATAATAATATTAATAATAATAATAATAAAATAATTGCAATAACTGATTTTAATTCACACAAATCAAATTACTGAATGAAAATCCGGCAGTGAAATGCCACAAATGTTAATGAATATAATAGCAATATAATATATACATATCAATAAATCATATAATTTAAAGTATATTTGTATATTTATTACTATTTTTTAAAACTATACACACTTTTTATTAAAACATTTTACTTTAATTAATTAATTGTATTTAATAAACAATATGTTTTTAATTGCTGAATTAACCAAACATAACCATTCATGGTGTATAATTTTTTATATATTCTGTTGACAATAGTAAAAAAATGAAAAAAAAAAACAAAACTGAATTTTTAAATTATACAAATCTGTTACTGGATGAAAGTTATACTGAAATGCCACAGTCAGTTAGATAAATTAATGTATAAGAATAATATATTAAATAAACAGAACCAAACAAATACATTCAACTCCAAAAATTAAAGTATATTTATATACTATATTATATAAAATGATATCAAGTGTCAGGAGTGATCTGCGATAGAAGAGTGCCAGCTAGGGTGAAGGGAAAGGTTTACAGGACAGTTGTGAGACCAGCCATGATGTATGGATTAGAAACACTTGCAATAGGCAGAAGACAGGAGGCAGAGCTGGAGATAGCAGAGTTAAAGATGCTCAGATTCTCTTTAGGAGTGACAAGGATGGACAGGATCAGGAATGAGGTCATCAGAGGGACAACACAGACAGGAAGGTTTGGAGAAAAAGCTAGAGAAGCCAGATTGAGATGGTTTGGACATGTTCAGAGGAGGGACAGTGGATATATTGGTAGAAGAATGTTAGAGATGGAGCTACCAGGTAGGAGACAAAGAGGAAGACCAAAGAGGAGATTTATGGATGCAGTGAGGGAGGACATGGAGGTAGCTGGAGCCAGAGTAGAAGATACAGAAAACAGGGCGAGATGGAAAAAGTTGATTCGCTGTGGCAACCCCTGAAAAAGGGACAAGCCGAAAGGAGAAGAAGAAGAAGATGTAAAATTATATCATATTGAATTAATTAATTAATTAATGTATTTAATAGACATTGTTTTTATTGCTGAAAGAACCATCCATGGAGTATTATATATATATCTCTATTATCTCTTCTCAGTTTCGTACAAATTGTTTTTCTTCCTTTTTTCTAATCTTACTAGCAGTGGCCACAGCTTATGAAAAAACTCAAACAAAGTTACTTACAAAAAAATCTTGCACTAACATTTTTTTTTTTTTTTTTTAATCTGAATTCATAACATCAGTTATTTTCATCAGTACTCTCATGTTCACTGTATATATCTACTGTATGTTATGGGACCAGCGCTGGTCCCTGTCACTGTGCTCCTCCTCTCTTCTCTCTTCCCCTCAACATTTCCATAGCAGTCCATCACATTGTGGAGTGAGCCCTTTAGTAGTGTAGTGAGTATTTAGTCCACCACCTCTCCTCCGCACGGTCCCTCTTTCACTGGCCCTCACGCTCCAGTTGGACTCCACAATACGCTCACAATCCGGAGCTATTTTAAGAAGAACACATAAACCTTCTGAAAGAGGCTCTGGGGAAAGCTCTGGGGAAAGCCTTGGCCCTGCTGGACTCACTTGGTATGGAGGAAGAGGAGAAAGAGGAGGAGGAGGAGGAAGAGGGGGAGGTGGAGGAAGAAGAGAAGGAGGAGAAAGAGAAGGGGAATGAGGTAGTAAAAGAGGAGGAGGAGGAAGAGGACGAGGAAGGGGAGGAAGAGAAGAAAGAGTGGGAGGTAGAGGAGGAGGAGGAAATAGGAGCAAGAGGTAAAGAATGAAGGAAGAAGTGGCGGAGGAGAGGCAGGAAAAGGAAGAGGAAATCAGAGCAAGAGGAAGAGAAGGTATAGAAGGAAGAATTTGAGGAGGAGAAGGAGAAGGGGGACAGGACAAGGAGGAGGAAGTGGAGATGAGGGAGGAGGAGGAGGGAGGAGGAGCAAAAGAAAGAGGAGGAAGGTGTAGGAGCAAGAGGAAGAGGGGAGAGCAAGAAGAGGATGAGGAGAAGAGGAGGAGGAAGAGGAAGGAGAGGAGAAAGAGAAAAATTCATGACATGTCACAATTGTGTCCTTAAATCAACATATGAGCATTAACTTGCTCCTGATTGGATCTTTGTTTGCTGTGATATGCACGCTCGGATTTACAAATACAGTGGTACCTCACCTTACGAAATTAATTCGTTCCAGAAGTGATTTCGTAACGTGAAAAATTCGTAAGTTGAGTAGCTATTTCAATGGAAAAAGCCTGATTCATTCCAAGGCCCCGATCCAAGTTTTTTTTTTATAGTGTAACTTTTTTTTTATAGTGTAACATTGTGTTCTGCCTCCTGATTGGTTTCTCAGACTGGATTTAAAATTTTCTCACGTTTGTCTCTCGTTTGGACACTCAAACTTGGACCCAGGGGGACACTGCCAGCCCGCCTTAAGAGCTCCCTAAGCGGGCATGGGTCCGGGGATTGTCCCGGTCACCGGCCTGGAGGTCTTGAAGAGGCCGACCTCACGGTTCTATCCAGGCCGCTCTGTGAGCACCTTACGCGGGCAGGTCTGGAGTGGGTCTGGACCGCCGCGGCTCTTGCATGCGAGCGGTGGCTCGCCTCGACTGTGGCTTGAGGCCAGGCCAGGGGGTGGACGCGCACGCGGCGCTTTGGTCCACCTGGTCTAGGCCTGTTCTAGTCCTGGTTTAGTCCAGACCACTGCGGCATCTCCTGGTTTAGTCCAGGTTTAGTCCTGGTTTAGTCCAGACCACCGCGGCTCCTCTAGACCTCCTCTAGACCTGGTCAGGTCTAGAGGAGGTCTAGACCACCGCGGCTCTTGCATGGGTCTTGTTCATGCGCTCAGACCGCGTGCTGTCCTACTCGCTGCTCGCCTCAGCTGAGACTCGAAACGAAACCAGGAAATAATTTAATCCACCTGGTCTAGTCCTGGTTTGGTCCTGGTTTGGTCCTGGTTTGGTCCTGGTTTGGTCCAGGTTTAGTCCTGGTCCAGTCCAGGTTTAGACCTTGGTCTGGACCTGCTGGCAGCTCCGCGCCGGGTCATGCTGCGCTATCACACATACACATGCGCAGTCTTCTCCCCCCTCCCGCTTCCCCCCACACTTCACTATTGATACGTTTTGTTGGGAATCTGTGGGGGTTTGGGGGTTTGAACGGGGGACAGGTGTGAGAGGGGTTTAAATCCAGTCTGAGAAAAGTTATAATGTGTGTGGCTGAGCGCGCATTATTTGAATTTTTGAGATTTCGCGTTTCGTATCTAGAGACCAAAATTTACCGTGAAGGTGTTTCGTAACTTGGAATTTTCGGTGGTTGGGTCATTCGTAAGGTGAGGTACCACTGTATGGAATTCAGCTCTGAATTTGCTCCTATAAGTGCAGACCTTATTATTATTAAATGTGTACACAA
>JAVJIX010000092.1:2142500-2365000 GCA_036785185.1 Paratrypauchen microcephalus
TTTAAGAACAGAGCTGACTTGCTTTTCAAATTTAAAATTACAATCAAAGATGACACCAAGATTTCTAGAATAGTCCTTTTCATAGGAGCTCAGTGGGCCTATGGCACTGTCACAGTTCAGTAGGTCAGAATGACCAAAAACAATTACTTCAGTCTTCAGCTTGTTAAGATTAAGAAAGTTTGACTGCATCCATTCCTGAACTTCCTTTAAGCAGTTTACCAGAGCTTGAACAGAGCAGCTGGTCTGAAGTGGCAGATAGATTTGCACATCATCCGCATAACAATGATACGAAATATTATGCTTTTCAAATATTGACCCCAAAGGAAGCATATAAAGGCCAAATAAAGCAGGGCCCAGTATACTTCCTTGGGGAACACCACACTTAAGCTTGGACACCACGGAGGTGAACTGCCCTAACTGAACAGAGAAGGTCCGGTCTGTTAGATAGGACTGGAACCATTTCAGTGCGGTGCCCCTGATGCCCACTTGTTCCAGGCGAGCCAAGAGGATGGCATGGTCCACTGTATCAAAAGCTGCAGTTAAGTCCAAGAGCACTAGTGCAGAAGGTCGGCCAGAATCTGAGATTAAAAGCAAATCATTAAAAACCTTTAAAAGAGCGGTTTCTGTGCTGTGCTTGGACTTCAAACCTGACTGGAGCTTTTCAGTGATACTATTCATATCGAGGTGCGACTGCAGCTGGGTTAAAACAATTTTCTCTAAAATTTTTAGATATAAAAGGAAGTTTCGAGATGGGCCTAAAATTTGACATCAGTGAGGAATCAAGATTGCTCTTCTTTAAAATGGGCTGCACCACTGCATGTTTAAGAGCATTTGGGACACATCCTGACATTAAGGAAGAGTTGACAATTTCAACTACCCAGGAACCAAGTGAATTAAAAATCTCTTTAAAAAGACGAGATGGAATGGGGTCAAGTGGGCAGAAGGCTGGGCGCAGCTTAGCAACAATTTCTGACACAAGTGAAAATGATACATTTTCAAAACACTCAAAGAAATTTTGACAGTCATAAAACAGGTCAATGCAGTTGGGCATAAGAACAGAGAATGGCCTTAATGAGGATATTTTGTCATTAAAAAATGATAGAAAATCGTTGCACAGTTTAGGTGAAGCCACAACAGGAGGAGAGTTACAGGGGTTTATCAGAGAGTTCAGTGTATTAAATAGAACCTGGGGTGTGTGACTATTAGCGGAGACGATATTGGCCAAAAACTGTGATTTGGCCACTTTGACTGCTCTTTGATAAGTCTGCAAGCTGTCTTTGAGGATGTCCAAAGAGATTTGCAATTTGTCCTTTTTCCAGCGTCTTTCTGCGCGTCTGCATGCACGCCTCAAAGCACGAGTGGATTCATTGAGCCAGGGTTCTGTTTTTGGCTTGGCTCGTTTCACTCTAAGTGGGGCCACTAAATCCATAATATCAGTGCACGTAGTATTAAACAAAGACAACATTTCGTCCGTGCTTAAGGTGTAACAGTCATTCCGTAAATTAGATGAAGAGTCATTGAAAGAAGCCGAGAACATCACTGCGGTTTGGGAGTTTATTGTGCGCGCTTTACGGGTCAGGGCGCACGGTGTATTCCCCAATTTAGGCAGCGTCAGCGTAAACAGGACTGCAAAGTGGTCAGAAATCCGCGTGTCACAAATGTCAGTAACATTCAACGTCAGTCCGAAGGACAGGACAAGATCTAGAGTGTGTCCTTTTTCGTGTGTAGGACCCGAAACCGACTGTGTCAAGTTAAAAGTATCGAGTACATTTAAAAACTCTTTGGCTGGTGGCTTCGACTCACAACAAACATGAATATTAAAATCACCAGTTATGATAAAACGATCGTATTTCAGCACGAGCCCTGTAACAAAGTCAGTGAACTCCTGGATAAAATCTTTATGAAATTTAGGAGGGCGATATACAAGTGCACAGAAGACCGGTGTTTGCTCCGAAATTAAAAATGTCTGTAACTCAAAAGAGGAGAAGCACTCAGACGGTACCGGAGTGCACTGAAACAGAGTTTTAAACACCACTGCTAGCCCACCTCCTCTACCGGTAGCCCGAGGGGAGCTAATGAAGGAACAGCTCGGTGGCAAAAGTTCCGAAAATGCAGTGGACTCACCGACTTGCTGCCAGGTCTCCGTTAGAAGCATAAAATCCAAGTGGCGTGAAGTAAACAAATCATTAAGAAGAAATGTCTTATTCGTAAGCGACCTAACATTCATGAGGCCGAATCGAAGGGTGACATGCTCGTGGCAAGACGAGGAGGAGCGGCTAAGTTGCCGGAGACAGCCGAGATTCACCCCACGGCGGCGACCGGGTCTGTGCCTCCTGTAGAGCCGCGTCTCCAGCGGCAGATGACACGCACGCAGCGGCCCGGCTTCTAGCGCAGGGAAGACAGTCTGGATCCATCGCAGGCTGTTTGAGTGCAGAACCATCCCATCGGTGACCATACGATGCAGAGCCGCGAGAGGATCTCGAAAATGTCCTTAGTTTGACTAAAATCCCAGCGCGTTTCCCACGGCGTCTGGAACGCTTCCTACGCGTTGACACAGGTAAGCGCCAGAGACACACCGGGACACCAGACAGGTGAGGGGGAAGGACTCTTTGTTGGTCCCAAAACTCATATTGAGCCAAAAAGTTTTGGGAGTCTCTGATGGCCAGAAGCGTTTGGCGATCATAAATCAGTAAGGCAGAGACATCTTGGCAGTGCCAGCATAATAACAGAGCAGCAATTATAAAAAGTAGCAAGGACGGTAGACGGCTGGCCCAACACGCTGGCGCCATCTTCTCTCCTCTTGTACTTCATCATGTCTCACATGATTTCACCTGTGTTAGTCCTGCCCAAAATGACCTGACCAGCCTGACTAAAGCTGGTGGGAAAAAGCAAAGAAACACAAAAACAATAATAAAAATAAGGAAGGACCTCTGAAAAAGAGGCCATAGTGGAGGTGACACACACTGAAACTTATGAGTCTCAGACGAAACAGGGAGACCTCAAGGGCCAGACTCATAAAAAGACTGAGGAACCTTCAGACTAAAAATGATGCTCAAGAGAAAGAAAGAAAGTGGTGTCATTGTGTGACACCACTTTACCAGGACCAGCTGCATTTTGAGCACTTTTGGCTATTGAAAGCATAGAACATCAATGTTTTCAACAATTTTGTGTGTAGAATCCCTCAGTCAGAAATTCAATTTGTCAACTGGACAAAAGCTTATTTGGTCAAATATGTTTCGCAGCTCATCCAACCTGCTGCTGCTGGACACTGCTTATATCCGCCTGAAGGGAGGAGCTAACTACAGTGAAATTGAGATTGCCACACCTATTTGTTTACAGTTTCTGTTAGTTAGCTAACAGAAACTGTAAACAAATAGGTGTGATACTTTCATAATAATGTCATTGTAGTTTTCATTTGTATGTTACCCCAACAATAAGCCCTGGATCACCAGCCAGCTGAAGGGTCTACTTAATAAGAAGAAGCGGGCCTTCAACTTTGGTGACAAGGACGAGGTTGAACAGCTGAAGGTCCAGCTAAGGCAGGGCCAGGAGGCCTGTGGGAGGAAATTGTAGGCTAGACTCCAACAGAACAACACCATGTGTGGAAAGGGATGAAGGTCATCACTGGTCTTTCCAAGGCAAAGCAGCAGGACAATAGCCCAGACACATCAAACCTACTCAATTTGATTTGAATCATTTCACTCCTGGCACCCCCATCTCTACACCTCCCAGAAGCCCAACCCACACCTCGCCACAGACTACGCAGACGAACTTTCATCAGCTCATCACCTCTGCTCCCACACCTGCCCCCACCTCCACGGAGGAATCCAGCTCAGTGTCTTTGTCACTTGCCCTGATGAGAAGGCAACAGGTCTCCTGGAAAAGACAAACTCAATCCCTGTGTGCTGAGGACATTTGCAGCGCAGCTCACTAGGATCCTGCACTTTCTCTTCACACTGAGCCTGAAGCTTGAAAGGATACCGGCCCTACGGAACACCTCCTGCATTGTGCCAGTGCCCAAGAAGCCTATCCCATCTGGACTTAATGACTTCAGACCAGTTGCGCTTACATTCCATGTCATGAAAGTGTTTGAAAGACTTGTTCTGGCTCAGCTCAGACCCCTGGTGGCACCATCCCTGGATCCTCTACAATTTGCCTATCAGGCCCACATGATTGTGGAGGATGCTGTAATCTATCTTCTGCAGTGGGGTCACTCTCACCTGGATAGTGTTAAGGGCTCTGTGAGGATATTGTTCTTTGATTTCTCCAGTGCCTTTAACAAAATCAAGCCCTTTCTGATGAGTAAGAACCTGCTCAGGATGGATGTCAGCCCCTGTAGTGTCTCCTGGATTGCTGACTACCTGTCAGGCAGGCCTCAGTACATGCAACTGGGGACCACCCTGTCTGACACTGTGGTCAGTAATGTAGGAGTCCCCCAGGGTACAGTCCTGTCTCCGTTCCTGTTCACTCTGTACACCTCTGATTTCGAGTACAGCTCTGGGTCCTGCCATCTGCAGAAGTTCTCTGATGACTCTGCGGTGGCAGGGTATATCAGGGATGGACAGGAGCTGGAGTACAGGACACTGATTGCAAATTTTGTGGTGTGGACCCAGGCAAACCATCTGTTCCTAAACGTGGACAAGACCAAGGAACTGGTGATTGACTTCAAGAGAAAGAGGACAACTGTGGAGCCCATTACCATCCAGGGTCATGATGTGGAGATAGTGGACTGCTACAAGTACCTCGGCGTCCATGTGAACAACAGGCTGGACTGGAGGGACAACTGTAATGCTGTCTTCAAGAAGAGCATGACCAGATTGTACTTCCTGAGGAAGCTCAGGTCTTTCAATGTGTGCCGCAAGTTACTGGAGATCTTCTACCAGTCTGTGGTGGCCAGCGCCCTGTACTTGGCTGTGGTCTGTTGGGGGAGCAGCACCAGTAAAAGGGACATTGGACGGATCCACAAAGCTGGTCACGTGATCGGCTGTGAGCTGGAGACATTTGTCACAGCGAGGGACAGGAGGACACTGGACAAACTGCTCTACATCATGAACACTCCTGCTCACCCACTGCACCAGACCATAGAGGGACAGAGGGTCATTCTCCAACAGGCTCCTACAGCTCCTCTCAAACAGTGAGAGATACAGGACGACATTCTTACTATAATACTCCCTAACTGTACAAAAACTCTTATGTAACAGATAATACTCCCTACAACTGTATATAGCTGTGATTGGACATCTTATTTGATATTGTATTTTATATTTTATTACTTATTTTTCTATTTTATTCTGATTTGTACATATTCATTTACTATCATTTTTTATTTTTATAATTATGTCTCATTTGACACTGGTCTATTGCTCTTTTTTTGTTATTCCATCTATTTTTTGTTACCGTCTGTCATATATTATATTATATTTGATGAGTGAGCTACTGTACCCAAACAATTTCCCTTGTGGATCAATAAAGTTTGTTTAAGTCTAAGTCTAATTTGAGAAATGTCAAGGAACCGGAGAGGCATATTTCTGAGACACAGATTTTCAAAGAATTTTCCAGGCTTTCTTGCAGTTTCAACAAGAGCGATGGTGATATTGATGCTGTTTTGAATAAATATTTGAACCCTACCCCCGAAGCCTTAGAAAAAAAAGAAAAAGAAGAAAAAAAGAATCTCTGGCTAATATGTATACATAATAAAGCCCCTCATGACACCACTTTACCAGGGCCAGCGTCATTTTGAGCACTTTTGGCAATGGAAAGCATAGAACATCAATGTTTTCAACAATTTAGTGTGTAGAATCCCTCCGTTGCCCAAGTAGAATCCATGGCAAAAGGAGAAATTCAATTTGTCAGCTGGACAAAAGTTTATTTGGTCAAATATGTTTCACAGCTCATCCAGCCTGCTGCTGGTGAACACTGCCTATATCTGCCTGAAGGGAGGAGCTAACTACAATGAAATTGAGACTGGCACACCTAGGTGCGATAATTTCATAGTAATTTCATTGTAGTTAGCTCCTCCCTGCAGGCAGATATAGGCAGTGTTCACCAGCAGCAGGTTGGATGAGCTGCGAAACTTTTGTCCAGTTGATAAATTTAATTTTTTCTTTTGCCGTTTGAGGATTGAGTTATAAATGGGAGACAAATGATATCTGAGACCTCTATTTCAAGGAAGGATTCTCTTTCTTGACAAAAATAGCCTCTTTAACTCCCCTCTCAAACCAGTTTTTTTCTCTGGTTAAGATCTGTACCTCAACAATTGTTTTCAACTATTTGTTATTTTGGCAACGATTCTTTCACCAAAACATTAAAACCTAACGTATTCTAACAGATGATGACACACTTTTGATATATTGCATTAAAGTATGTTTTCTGATAATAGAAGAAGATCTAAAAGCTGTTTACAAAAGCTAGCACTTTCTCTCCCTGTGTGTGTGCGCAATGTGATTCTGACCAATCAGAGTGCGGTGGGCCTTAGAGCCAATATATATAAAGCGCTATTGACTGATGGTCCACACTGGTGAGAGAGAGAGAAAAGGGGTGATCTCATATGAAACTTTCAAATCTTTAGATTGATACTCACTGCAAAACATGGGACATTTCAGAGCAAATACAGTGGTACCTCACCTTAAGAAATTAATTCCTTCCAGAAGTGGTTTCGTAACGTGAAAAATTCGTAAGTTGAGTAGTTATTTCAATGGAAAAAGCCTGATCCGTTCCAAGGTTTTTTTTTTTATAGTGTAACATTTTTTTTATAGTGTAACGTTGTGTTCTGCGTCCTGACGGGCTAAGAGACTAGACCAGGACTAAAAGAACGTGGAATAAACCAGGTCTGGCCAGAACTAAACCTGGATTGGACCTGTTATTATTATAACATGGCAGTGCCGTTGGAGGAGCGCGGTGCTCGGTGCTCGTGTCTCCGCACCTTTAAGAGGCCGAGAAAGACGCTCTTTCAGCGGGAATAAGAGCGGTCTCTGCTTCTATCTGACCTCCAGAGTCGGGGGGCTGACACTGTGAGCTAACAGGCCGCTCTATCAGCGGGAAAGACCGCGGGGTCTCGCTCGGGGTGGGCTCTGGTTCTATCTGACTTCCAGAGCGCGGCTCACACTGTGAGCTGTGAGCCGTGCGGACGGGCCGAGCCCGAGGAGGAGGCACGCGGGGCGAGGCACCCCGGTGTAGCGCGGCCTTGCACCGTATGGACGTTTTGATCCTTCGATGTCGGCTCTTTCTATCATTGTGAAGCAGAATTCACCAATTCACTAAGGGAATGTGAGCGGGGTTTAGACCGTCGTGAGACAGGTGAGTTTTACCCTACTGTGTTGTTGTGTCTCCGCTCCCATTGCACGTTCGGCGGCGCTATATTGAGCCGTGTCCCCCCCAACACATTCCATTGAAAATCTATGAAAGTTCGAGTGTTTAAATGAGAGAGAAATTCGAGAAAAAAGTGTAGAATGTGTGTGGTGAGGCATTTACAGCCCTAAAACATGTAGAACAATTGCCAAATACAAAGTTGTCCTACCTCGTGGACCTCTCCCACCGCGGGCCACCTCTGGAACCTAACCCCGTGTGTGTTGATAAAGTGTATTTACGTTTCGGGGCGTGCATCTGAGCGCGGATTAATTGAATTTTTGAGATTTGTTGTTTTTAAAGTGCTTTATAAATAAAGTTGGATTGGATTGGAGATTTCGCATTTCGTAACTTGAAATTTCATTCGTATCTAGAGACCAAAATTTGACGTGAAGGCGTTTCGTAACTTGAAATTTTCATTTGTTGGGTCATTCGTAAGGTGAGGTACCACTGTACAGAAGTTTGACAGTCAGCTCAAAAACCCTTACAGCTTTCGGGCCACATACAGCTCTTTGGTTGACTCTGACTGGCCTGTTTAAGGTAATTTGGAATTACAAAATAAATATATTTTATAATTTTACCTCATGCATCTCGAAAATAAAAGCTGCATTGCTCTTAATTTCAAGGTGTTTTTGTTAAAGACATTTTTTGTAAAGCAACCTCACTTTTTCATTGCTTAGGCTACGTTCACACTGCAGGGCTTAATGCTCAATTCCGATTTTTTTGTGAAATCCGATTTTTTTGCGAGGCCGTTCACATTTCCAGTTAAATGCGAATTGTATGTGATCTCCAGTGTGAACGCTAAACTCCCCAAAAGTGTCCCGCATGCGCCTTGGAGGACACGATGACGTCACACGCAGCGAACGCGCTCAATGTTTACGGAAGTAGCCTAAAGTTGCTTTCGTGCCGGAGCCAAAACATGTACAGCTTATTTGTTTTAAGGAGGAGACGGAGAAGGAGAAGGACGAGGTTTTTGGCCACAGCGTTTTGCGGGGCAGTGGCAGCAACGTGTGCAGAAAGGAACGTGTGGGTGCGGAGTCACAGGCAGGAGGGGTGAGATTGCTCCGTGCTTCGCCGCTTCACTGATACGAGTTTATATACTATTTTCGCATGGCGAGAAGAACGTTTGTGCACATTTGTGAACGCCTACTTGTACCACTCTCATTGGAGGAAACACACTCAGGTCGGATGAATGCGACCTGGCCGTTCAGACTGCAGTCGCATGTCAAAAGATCGGATATGTATCGGATTTAGGACCACATATCCAAGTGGCCTGGATCGCATTTGAAAAAATCGGATCTGTGTCGTTCACACTGTCATTAGAAGATCAGATACAGGTCGCATAGAGGCAAAAAAATCGGATTTGGGTCGTTTCAGGCTGCAGTGTGAACGTAGCCTTAGTCATCTTACTCTTACCAGTCTTGCCAGCTTGTCAAAACAGTGCTGTTTACTGCATTTTAAAAAGAAATACAATTAATATTATGCAGAATTCCACATTTTCCACAATATTTTCTGTTTCTCATATGGCCCAATGAAAAAAAAGTACAGGCTCTCCGCTGCCTGTACCTGGAGTCAATCTCATGTTTAAAGTGTTTTCTGCACCCTCCTCTTTTCTGTCACTGTGATGATGCACCACGACGCAGATATGACCCAGAGCTGTGACCTGGACAGCACACTGTAAACCACCACTAATTAAGAGGCTATTATTTAATGTTGAATGTCCTTTGGAGGATTTCTTCGATTTCTTACAGGACTAGTGCCTAAAGGAGGCACCGCATGGTCCAGGAGGTGTCTCCAAGTGATCTCTTGAGCCTTGGATGTCATGCTACACACAGAATGTTAGTATTATGCCTGTCATGATCATTACTATATTGACTTATCTTTGCAATAGTGTGGAGTTTTTTGTTATCTTAATTGTAATACAATAACATTTGAGCTGTAGATCGTTGAATAAGTGATTTCTATGGCTAATTATCAGTTCATTCTGCTGTTTATTTGTTGCAGCTCAGGCCTTTTAATGATACTGTCTTAAAAAAGTTGACTGGAATAAATCTGGTTTATTATTATGATTGTGTCAGTGGCATAGAGTGTTGTTTATCGTTATATACTGTATCTCTGCTTCAAAATGTGTGAGTGTGAGCGTACTTTCGAACAATTTGGATAAGGGCAAAGCAGCTTATCTGCTCTTTTTACCATGAATATGTGCAGCACGAGCAAGGTGTTCCAAAGTTAAACCTAGAAATACTTTGTTTGTTTTGTTTCATCTGGATAAATGAATGAATTATGCACGGTACTCTGTGATGAACCACATCAGCACAATGGCTTTCTTTAGACCTGAAGGTGATTTTAGGGTGACTCTTTGACAAAGCTGTAGTGCACAGATGGAGGGTGACATCAGAGTGACCAGGGGGGAGTACAGGTGAGGGGCCCCCTTTTACTTTACTTTAGTTTAGTTTAGTTTAGTTTAGTTTAGTTTAGTTCATATGTTTGCACATAAAAACACTGACTTACACAAAGAGCCAGGTTATAGTAAAATTAAAAAGTCCCTGGACAGGTTCATATCATAAATGGTGTACATACCAATAAAATCCAATGTATATTAATGCAATCACTCCTCCATTAAATTTGATTTTTTATTTGTACAGTGGTACCTCACCTTATGAAATTAATTCGTTCCAGAAGTGGTTTCGTAAAGTGAAAAATTCATAAGTTGAGTAGCTATTTCAATGGAAAAAGCCTGATTCGTTCCAAGGCCCCGATCTAAGTTTTTTTTTTATAGTGTAACTTTTTTTATAGTGTAACATTGTGTTCTCCGTGTTTCTCACATTTGTCTCGTTTAAACACTCAAACTTTCATAGATTTTCAACAAAATTATTAATAGTGAAGTGTGGGGAGAAGGGGGAGGGGGGAGAAGACTGCGCTCTGACACGCACAGCATGACCCGGCGCGGAGCTGACAGCAGGTCTAGACCAAGGTCTAAACCTGGACTGGACCAGGACTAAACCAGGACTAAACCAGGACTAAACCAGGAGGAGCTCTTGCATGGGTCTCGTTCATTTTTTTTTTTTTTTTAATGTATTTATTTGAATGGGACAGCATGTATTAATGAACGACTAGTGCCGTAAATACACCGGATTTAGCTAGGAGCTAATTTCCATCCATAGTCCCATTGGAAGGGGTAAAACAGGATACAGTAAAAGAGCAGAACATGCAGTGACAGACAATAATAAAAACACACTCTAGATTAAGACAATACAACAAACATTATACACATGGTTGGACAAGACATAAAACAAATCTGTACAATCACTTAAAATGCCATGAGGTAGTTCTAATACTAAGGTGCTTTTAGTTAAAGTGCCTATGATAGTGCTCATTCACTCACTCACTACAACTTACATACACACACTCAGCTTCATACACACACATTCACACTCTCACACTAGTCTAAAAAGATTAAAAGATTAAAATGATTTTTAGTGATCACATCTTTGATTATTAAATAGCCAACCCTTTAGTTGTTTTTTAAAAGACCCAAAGGTGGCGCTGTCCCTGACTGCAGCAGGCAGAGTGTTCCAGCTCAAACAGCCCTTTATAGAAAGAAGGTTTTGGGCAAAGGTGCACTTTCTAAACTGGACTTCACAGTCTCCCCTCATTGTGGATCTCGTGCTGGTCTCACGGTTCCTTTTTTTGATGAATTCTACCATAGGTGGTGGGGCAATGCCATTTAGGACTTTATATACAAAACAACAATATTTAAAAGATTTTAGATTTTCGAAATTTAAAAACTTATATTTGTCTAAAAGTGGACATATGTGATAGGATTGGGGCTTCCGATCTAATATCTTTATTGATCTTTTGTACAGTTGTTCAATTGGCTTGAGAGCAGTGACACCAGCAAATGACCACACTGTAAAACAATAGTCAATATGAGAGAAGAGCATAGAATGGAGGTAAGACTTTGCTGCCTCTGCTGTAATGAATGGCCGAATCTGTTTGAAATTTTGCATATTAAATTTGATGGTATTTGTAACTTTTTTAATGTGTTTTTTGAATGTGAGATTACAATCTAATATAACTCCGAGATATTTATATTGAGTCACCAACTCCAATTCCTCTCCATCCAAAAACACAGAAGAGTTTGACTGATTCACTGTTTTTTTTTGCTGAAAGTCATACAAACTGTCTTTTTTAAATTGAGTAAGAGGCAGCTTTGTTGAAGCCAGTTGTGCACCTTGCTAAGTCCAGTTGTAAGCTTGGCAGCAACAGTGCTGACATCCCTACCCTGCGCTCAGACTGCGTGCAGTCCCCTCCTCGCTGCTTTAATCCACCTGGTCTAGTCCTGGTTTAGTCCTGGTTTAGTCCTGTTTTAGTCCTGGTTTACTCCTGGTCCAGTCCAGGTTTAGACCTTGGTCTAGACCTGCTGTCAGCTCCGCGCCGGGTCATGCTGCGCTATCACACACGTGTCAGAGCGCAGTCTTCTCCCCCCTCCCCCTTCCCCCCACACTTCATTATTAATAATTTTGTTGAAAATCTATGAAAGTTTGAGTGTTTAAACGAGAGACAAATGTGAGAAAAGTTTAAATCCAGTCTGAGAAAAGCGTATAATGTGTGTGGCTGAGCGCGCATTATTTGAATTTTTGAGATTTCGCGTTTCGTAACCTGAATTTTCTTTCGTATCTAGAGACCAAAATTTAACGTGAAGGCGTTTCGTAACTTGAAATTTTCGTTTGTTGGGTCTTTCGTAAGGTGAGGTACCACTGTATTTTAAAGATTCAGATCACACGCACTAGGCAGTATGGGCCACACTTGTAAAATGTCTTATGGTCTCCAATTAGCTACATAATGTAAAGGACATCAGGAGGTGTATTTGAACTTTTGTGCATGCTTTTCAAATTTCATTTAATTTCAATAGCACCAAATAATGTTTTACTTTAATTAGTTATATCAACCAACAATATTTAACAGTAACAGTACTTGAGCTCTACTTTTCACTATTCTACATACAGTTGCTTTTGTATCTCACTTATACACCAAACAATTAGCCTAGAGGGCCCATATTGCACAGTCTATGTTATAATGTTGTTTCCTCATGAAAAACATTCTTCTCTCAAATGGAAAACACTCTGTCCCACCTTGTGATGTCATGTGGTAATGCAGGAAGTGTTCTGCTTTTTTAACTCCATACACCTTCACAGAATCATTTGGATAATTTCAGTCCTGCAATTGCTAATCTCGACTGAACAAAAGGTAAAAGGTAGCTATTGATATGAAAACTACCATTTCATGACATCACAAGGTTGAACAGAGTATTTTGAGCTTTGGAGATATAGACAGACTAATAATGCAGGGTTACTCAAACATGTGTGAATGAAACAAAACACAACTCCAGGTATGTTTCTGGTGAGGTAACAACATTCTAACATGGCTTAAAGCTCACAAGAGTCAATTTTGTGTAATATAGGACCTTTAAAAGCAGATGGATTGATTTTTCTAAACGTTTTAACCTTTATTTTACCCGAGGAACATTAAAGAACAGTTTCTCTCTGCTCGACTGTCATCCAAATGTCAGGTACAAAGCCCACAGAGGAGAGGGAGAGAGGAAGAGGAGAGAGGGAGAGAGAGAGGAAGAGGAGATTAGAGAAGGAGAGAGGAGGAAGGGAGAAAGGAAAGAGAGAGAGAGAGAGAGAGAGAAAGAGGAGATGGGCTAGAGAATAAATGGACTGATTGACTTTCAATAAAACACTTTGTAGCAGAGGTGTGGACTCGAGTTATGTGACTTCGACTCGAGTCAGACTCGAGTCACGAATTTGATAACTTTAGACTCGACTCGACAAAATGTACAAACACTTGCAACTCGACTTGGACTTCAATATCAATAACTCGTGACTTCACTTGGACTTAGGCCTTTTGACTTGTGATGACTTGCTACGTCCAATGAAAAAAAAAAACTAAAAGTATGTTGATAAGGACCGCACTCGTTGTACTTGTGAATCTGCGAAAATGTCTGCAAAGAACATATGCGCGCGGCTTGCACAACATCCAATCACAGTAGATCTACGTTGCTTTTATTCGACCGCATCCAAGGAAAATTGCACAACAAATGATGCGGAAACAAGCATCCACGCGCCAGTTTGCAAAATGATGCCGAAGGTGATTTCGTTTGGTTATAAAAACTACGAAGTTGTCAACAAAAAACGAACGGCAATATGCAGAACGTGCGGGTCAAAGATTACAGACGGAGCTTCCACAACGTCCAATTTTGTTCGGCACCTGAAGCTGCACAAAGACTGAAATCACTGTCATAAGTTTTCTGACCTTTTTGTTCAGTATTTAGTAGAAACACCACTTTGAGCTAATGCAACCATGAGACTTTTTGGGAATATTATAACATGTTTTTCACACCTGGATCCTTTCATTTTTTTCTAATGTTATTTGATATGGTGTAAAAAGGTCAAATGAATACAGATCTTGCAGACATTATACGATTTGTAGAAATTTTATTTCTTTGTAAAGGGGACTCGAAATGACTCGAACCTAAAATGCTAGGACTTTGGACTCGACTTGAGACTTGTGAGCTTTGACTTCGGACTTGACTCGGCACTTGGATACTCTTGACTCGGGACTTCACTCGGACTTGAGTGCAAAAGACTTAGACTTACTTGGGACTTGCCCAACAATGACTTTGTCCCACCTCTGCTTTGTAGACACTAAACATTTACATGTGATTTACAGGGTTTAAGAGGGAGGCTTACAAATCTATTATTTATTTTATTTTGATTTATGACCAAGTCTTGGGGCTGATTCTCCAGCTTGGTCCTACGAACTATGATGCTATCTTTACATCTGAAGAAGTATTTAAAGGTCGCTTATTGTGCAAAATTGACTCTTGTGAGCTTCAAGCCATAGACTTAGTTAGGATATTTTATATCCTCAAAAACATACCTGGAGTTCTGTTTTGTTTCATTCAGTTCCAAAAGGCCCTGTTTCACCTTGTGATATCCTTGCTCCTTTTATCTTTAGTTCAGTAAAGATTGGCAATTCCAGGGATTAAATGATCTAAATGATTCTATTCTATTCTATTATTTTCCCAACATCCAAAAGTAAAACATAACAATTGATGTTATGTTGAAACATGTTGGCTGCTTACTTTCATGAAGTTACAGCAGTAGGAGCATAATGTCTTTAAAGTGGTACCTCACCTTACGAATGACCCAACAAACGAAAAATTCAAGTTACGAAACGCCTTCACGTTAAATTTTGGTCTCTAGATACGAAAGAAAATTCAAGTTACGAAACGCGAAATCTCAAAAATTCAAATAATGTGCGCTCAGCCACACACATTATACACTTTTCTCAGACTGGATTTAAACTTTTCTCACATTTGTCTCTCGTTTAAACACTCAAACTTTCATAGATTTTCAACAAAATTATTAATAGTGAAGTGTGGGGGGAAGGGGGAGGGGGGAGAAGACTGCACTCTGACACGTGTGTGATAGCGCACATGACCCGGCGCGGGGCTGACAGCAGGTCTAGACCTGGACTAAACCAGGACTGGACCAGGACTAAACCTCAGACTGCGTGTACCAACCAAGATGAACCGTTTTCCTGTCAGCGTTTTCCTGTCACAAACATTGGTTTGAGGCAACTTTGGCTTCTTGCGATAAGGTTCAATGTGGACACCACGGCGGGGGCAGCGCGCAGTGATAGTAATCGAGAGAAAATAGCACCAAGTGATTATGACTTCTGACTTTTTCGTGGACAACTGTTTTGTGATGCTAATATATCACTTTTTGGACAAATATTGTTTTGAGAAGAAAAACAAGCTTTAGTAACTGTCCTGGCTAACTTGCGGGACCTACTTTCGTCAACACCAGGCAGAAACTCGGCTCACAGGACACTGGGGTAAGTCAGTGTTGATACGCGACACTGTTGAAGGGGATGCCATACATCCATGCCATACATCAAAAAACCCAAACTATCCCTTTAAGGCCTGCTCACCAGCGACACTCTGACAGATTGTTTTCGTCCACCACATGGTGAACCTCTTGGCTCCTCAACTACTGAGTTTTTGAGATCTAGGTTACCTACGGACTATTTTCTACTTCCCTGCTTTTTCTGCTCTCTGGAGATCCCCGTCTGCTCCAGCTAGATACTCACCCACTCCAGCCTATCTACTCAGTCCAGCCACATTCCAGCCTGCATCCCGCTTTTGTAAAATAAATTCACTTTTTCCTTTTTCTATTGGTCTGTGTCCATTTTTTTTTTTTTGGGTCCCTCCATTGCTGTACTGCAACAGTAACATCCTGACTGAAGGGTTTGAGCAAACAAAAATAAAAACACAATATTCATAAGAAAAGCTGACTTGTATTACATCTGTTGAAAATCACTTTAATGACTACATTTTATACCTTAAATGAACAACACTAGTGAAATATTTTTTTTTTTTCACTTTTTACTGTTAAAGGGATATGCGACCCCCAGGTCAAACTTGGGCATCTCCCCACAGTCCAGAGACTAAAATAAGTGGTGGAAAGCGTTTTTCTGGTGACGCAGCCATTGTCCAGGTCTGTCAGCACTGACCGCCGCGGTATCTGCAGCTACTCCGCCTTAGACTGGAGTCTAACGTCGCCAGAGAAAGATTTCAGCCAAAAGGAATTAATTTGCTCGATGCGTTTCCCAATTACTTTCTGTGTAGTGCGCATTCATATCGAGTGCAAATAAATGTGCAAATCAACACGGAGAGCTTGTCTTGGTCATTTTGGATGGGAACTATTTTTCAGTGCGGAAAAAGACAACTGTAGCACACACCACGCTGACAGGGGAATTCCTGTTACGCACCAGGAAGGGAGTTCCCCTGTTACGCAGCGTGGTGTGTCGAGCAAATTAATTCCTTTTGGCCGAAATCTTTCTCTGGCGACGTTAGACTCTAGTCTAACGCGGAGTAGCTGCAGATACCGCGGCGGTCAGTGCTGACAGACCTGGACAATGGCTGCGTCACCAGAAAAACGCTTTCCACCACTCTCTGGACTGTGGGGAGATGCCCAAGTTTGACCTGGGGGTGGCATATCCCCTTAAAGTAGATTTTAAATGGGTACTTAAATACTTTTCTTGCTCCAGTATCTGCACTTTTACTTAAAGGTGCATTGTGTAACCTTTCTGGTGGAGGATCCATTAAATGCTTTTCTCCAAGGAGATGTTATTGCTTTGTCTAGAATGTTTCACAGTATGGCATTAAACCTTTCCGTCTTCATGGAGATCAAACTGGACTAAGTTACGGGTCAGATCTGTGGAGAGGCGACCCTGTTAACAGTCAAAATGCCTGTTTTTCTAGACATTTTTTAGCTATAAAACCACCTGTAATTGAATAAATGCAAAGTAGAGCTGTTTAATGTCATACTGTGGAACATTCCAAGCAGAGCAATGACATCTCCATAGAAAAAAGGTGACGGACGCCCAACAAGAAACCTTTAAGAAACAAATTTGAATACTTCATCTAACCAGCATTTCAGCATTTGCATAAAGAATCTAAATTTCCTCTGGTGCTACTGGCTCATGTGTCAGTCTTCAGCTCCTGAGAGTGAGTCACGAGCAGAGTGCTACTTCCGACCTCCGTTTGACCTTAGCTTCACCGCTAATCCCCCACATGTGTGCTAATGCCCCAACTACAAACACGCATAACTTATTTAAAGAGCTCATGCAGTATCAGACTATTTTCAGATCTGTTATGTTGTTTCCTCATCACAAACAGACCTGGAGTTGTGTTTTGTTTCATTTACACATGTTTAACACACAAACTCTGCAGATTTAGAGTAAGTTCTTGCAAACAGAAACACTCTGTTCCAGCTTGTAATGTCATGTGGTAATAAAGGAAGGGCTTCACTGTGTTTTTAAACTCCACACACCTTCACTAGAATCATCAAGATAATTTAAACTCTGGAAATGCCCATTTCTACAGAACTAAAGGTAAATGGAGTTGTTAAAGATCCCATGACATGGTACTTCTTGATGCTTTTATATGGCTCCTTAATGGTTCCCTAATACTGTAAATGAATCCTTCTTCAAAATCAACACTCAGTGCATGAGAAACAGAGATAAGATGAGAAAGAGTAATTTTCCTCTCTCTGAACACTCCATAATGGGCGTTGTAGCTTGAATGCAAATGAGGAGAAAAGAGATGGCCTATAGTAGAGGGTGGGGGCGTGGCCAAACTCTCCGCTCTCGATCTGAGCTCTCAGCTGATCCATTTCCTTGTTTTTGCACGGGGGGAGAGATTTGAAGCGTTCCATTGAAAAATAAACACATTTCCACAGAAAATAAAATGAAACCACTGCTGTTCAAAGGTCCAGAGGCTCAGATAAAGGACTTCCGAGCCTAGAAACACTCGGACGTGCCTCCAGGCAAATAAAAAAACACATTTTGCATTGCCTAGCGCATTCGCAGTCCAAACTCTCTGGGCGTGATTTACAGAGACGCTGAGTACAGACAGACGGGGGTGGAACTGCATTTGCATTTCTTTTTTCGATCTGATGTCAATCAGATGCCTTGTTCAAAATCGCCCGTTTGTGCTCCGATTTTTTGTAACGCAGAGTTTAGACAACGCTCAGTTTAGACATTTCACAACTTTTAGCCATGGGGGGGGCCTAAACAGGGTAGGGGAGCTCACATTAACGTTCAAAAACCTCAGAAAGTGAAAATTTCATGCCATGGGACCTTTAAACTCCACACACCTTCACTAGAATCATCAAGATGCGTGAAAAGTCCCTCAGTCGTCCAGGTAGAATCCATGATAACAGGAGAAGTTCAATTTGTCAACTGGACAAAGTTTGTTTGGTTGAAAACGTTTCGCCGCTCATCCGAGAGGCTTCGTCAGCTCTAATAAGAATACTGGTAAGACACTTGCTTATATCTTGCTGTAGGGAGGAGCTACCTAGCTAACTACTTTCCGGAACTATCTCATTGGTTTCCATCTTTTGTTTCTCTGGCGTCTAGCTAACGATCCCTATTCATCCCTACACGCCTGTTTTTCACACCTCTGGCCCTGACCTGGCTAGCCCTATTGTTTCCCTGTTTGCTTGATCTAGGCTTAAGAATGGAATTGTAGATGGGATGCAAATTATGTCTGACTCCACCATTTCTGTTCAGAGAAGGATTCTCTTTTTTGACAAAAATAGCCTCTTTAACTCCCCTCTCAAACCAATTATTTTCCCTGACTAAGATCTGAACCTCACTGTCCTCAAAAGAATGGTCCGTGGCTTCTAGGTGAAGATATACGGCAGATGCCGGTCCACTCTGGCACGCCCGTCTGTGTTGGTACATCCTCTTGTGAAGTGGCTGCTTGGTTTCTCCAATGTAGCGCTCACTGCAGTCTTCACTACACTGAATGGAGTAGATCACATTGCTTTGTTTGTGGCTCGGTGTTTTGTCCTTTGGGTGGACGAGTTTTTGTCTTAAAGTGTTTGTGGGTTTGAAATAAACTGGGATTTCATATTGTCTGAAAATCCTCTGTAGTTTTTCCGAAACGCCGGCCAGGTACGGAATCGCTACCCCTTTCCTCCTGGGTTCGGATTCTCTATTATCTTGTTTCTTGCCCTTGTCTCTCTTGGTTTTGTTAACAGCCCATTTGGGATAACCACAAACAGAGAGGGCTTCCTGCACATGTTGTTCTTCTTTTTCCTTACCCTCTGTGCTTGTGGGAACCACTTGGGCCCTGTGTTGTAATGTCCGAATAACACCCAGTTTGTGCTGCAGTGGGTGGTGTGAATCAAAAAGCAGGTATTGGTCTGTGTGTGTGGGCTTCCTGAACACTTCTACTTGGAGTCCCCGGTCTCCTCCTATCGTTACTGCACAATCTAAGAATGCCAATGTGTTATCCTTGGCATCTTCACGGGTGAATTTGATATTAGGATCTACAGAATTGATATGTGCAGTAAAAGGTTCCAAATCTTGAATTTTGATTTTTGTAAAATTATCATCAACATAACGAAACCAGTGTGTGGGCGGAGAGCCTGGATATGAAGCTAAGGCACTCTGTTCAAATTGTTCCATGTATAAATTAGCCATGATAGGGGAGACCGGTGAGCCCATTGCACAGCCATGAATTTGCCTGTAGAAGTTCCCTCTGAACTGGAAATAGGTGGTATTTAGACACATTTCCAGCAGTTGGCAGATTTGGTCAGTTTATTTCAAACCCACAAACACTTTAAGACAAAAACTCGTCCACCCAAAGGACAAAACACCGAGCCACAAACAAAGCAATGTGGTCTACTCCATTCAGTGTAGTGAAGACTGTAGTGAGCGCTATATTGGAGAAACCAAGCAGCCACTTCACAAGAGGATGTACCAACACAGACGGGCGTGCCAGAGTGGACCGTCTTCTGCCGTATATCTTCACCTAGAAGCCACGGGTCATTCATTTGAGGACAGTGAGGTTCAGATCTTAGCCAGGGAAAATAATTGGTTTGAGAGGGGAGTTAAAGAGGCTATTTTTGTCAAAAAAGAGAATCCTTCTCTGAACAGAAATGGTGGAGTCAGACATAATTTGCATCCCATCTACAATTCCATTCTTAAGCCTAGATCAAACAAACAGGGAAACAATAGGGCTAGCCAGGTCAGGGCCAGAGGTGTGAAAAACAGGCGTGTAGGGATGAATAGGGATCGTTAGCTAGACGCCAGAGAAACAAAAGACGGAAACCAATGAGATAGTTCCGGAAAGTAGTTAGCTAGGTAGCTCCTCCCTACAGCAAGATATAAGCAAGTGTCTTACCAGTATTCTTATTAGAGCTGACGAAGCCTCTCGGATGAGCGGCGAAACGTTTTCAACCAAACAAACTTTGTCCAGTTGACAAATTGAACTTCTCCTGTTATCATAGAATCATCAAGATAATTTCTGGAAATGCCCATTTCTACAGAACTAAAGGTAAATGGAGTTGTTAACATGAAAACTACCGCTTCATGACAGGTCCTGTGTTACACAAAATGTAGTAAATTACCTATGATATAATATTGTTACCTCCTCAAAAACATACCTGGAGTTGTGTTTTGTTTCATTTCATTCTAATCCTGCATTATTAGTCTGTCTACATGTCCAAAGCTCAAAAGCTGTTTTCCACTTTGTGATGTCATGAAGTGGTAGTTTTCAAGTTAACAGCTACCTTTTATCTTTCACACAGTAGAGACTGACAAATCTAGGGCTGAAATGATCCAAAAGAAGGTGTATGGACTTTAAAAACACAGTGGAGCACTTCCCGTATTACCACATGACATCACAATGTGGAAGTGTTTAGTGTTTGAGAGAAGAACTTCCCTAAACATGCAATGGGTATTGGTTATTTTTGATGAGTAAAAAACATGATATCATAGATCAGAAAATAGAATTATATGGGCCCTTTGGGAGTCAAGTTTGTGTAATACAGTATAGGACCTTTTAAAAGTTTCATTTTCATTAAGTCTGCACGCCATTCAAGTAAGTAAGTCAATTTTACGGTTGTCAAAAGCATAGAAAATCAGATACTGAAGGATTACTCAAACGTGTGAATGAAACAAGACACAACTCCATGTTTTTGATGAGGTTTTAAAATCCTGACACGGCTTAAAGCTCAGAAGAGTTAATTTTGCATAATATAACCCCTTTAACTTTTTAAGCAGAAGAAGAAATGACCTGTACACTTTGTTTTTGTTTTTTAACAAAATCTGTGTTGTCCTAGTACAGATTTATTATATAAGTAGGTCTTAATGTCAGAATATGACCACTATACTATCTTAAAGGTCCCATGGCATGAAATTTTCACTTTCTGAGGTTTTTGAACGTTAAAGATCCCATGACATGGTACTTCTTGATGCTTTTATATGGCTCCTTAATGGTTCCCTAATACTGTAAATGAATCCTTCTTCGAAATCAACACTCACTGCATGAGATATGACTCTGACAGTCTTCATGAGGCTAGATATGTGTCTAAAATGCTTTATTCTGAGTGTTGCTGCTTCAATGCAAATGAGAAGGACAGAGAGATTGGCTAAGGAGCGGGGGGGGGGGGCGGGTTTCCCCCCACTGGAAGCGCAGCTCTGCACCGCTGTCTGCACCGCTGTCTGCACCGCTGTCTGCACCGCTGTCTGCACCGCTGTCTGCACCGCTGTCTGCTCGCTTCTGTGTTTAACACAGGAAGACAGATGGGAGACTTTGCAATGAAAAAAAGCATATTTACACAGAAAATAAAATTAAACCACTGGTATTTCAGAGGTCCAGAGGGTCGGGTAAGGGACTTGCGAGCCTAGAAACACTCGGACGTGCCTCCAGGCAAATAAAAAAAATGCATTTCGCATTGTAGCGCATTCACAGTCCAAACTCTATGGGCGGGATATACAGGGACGCTGAGCGGAGACAGAGGGAGGGGCTGGAGCTGCATTTGCCGATCTGACGTCAATAAGGTGCCTTGTCTGAACTCGCCTGTTTCAACACTGGTTTTGTGTAACGCAGAAAAGGACCGCAAATGCTCAGTTTAGACATTTCGCAACTTTTAGCCATGGGGGGGGGCTAAACAGGGTAGTGGAGCTCACATTAACGTTCAAAAACCTCAGAAAGTGAAAATTTCATGCCATGGGACCTTTAATGTAAACTCCCCTACCCTGTTTAGCCCCCCCCCCCCCATGGTTGAAAGTTGCGAAATGTCTAAACTGAGCATTTGCGATCCTTTTCTGCGTTACAAAAAATCGGAGCTCAAACGGGCAATTTTGAACAAGACACCTTATTGACGTCAGATCGAAAAAAGAAATGCAAATGCAGTTCCACCCCCGTCTGTCTGTACTCAGCGTCTCTGTAAATCACGCCCAGAGAGTTTGGACTGCGGAGGAGCTACGCAATGCGAAATGCGTTTTTTTATTTGCCTGGAGGCACGTCCGAGTGTTTCTAGGCTCAGAAGTCCTTTATCTGAGCCTCTGGACCTTTGAACAGCAGTGGTTTAATTTTATTTTCTGTGGAAATGTGTTTATTTTTCAATGGAACACTTCAAATCTCTCCCCCCGTGCAAAAACAAGGAAATGGATCAGCTGAGCGCTCAGAGCCAGAGCCAGAGTTTGGCCACGCCCCCACCCTCTACTATAGGCCATCTCTTTTCTCCTCATTTGCATTCAAGCAACAACGCCCAGAATAAAGTGTTTGAGAGAGATATTTATGACTCTTTCTCATCTTATCTCTGTTTCTCATGCACTGAGTGTTGATTTTGAAGAAGGATTCATTTACAGTATTAGGGAACCATTAAGGAGCCATATAAAAGCATCAAGAAGTACCATGTCATGGGACCTTTAAACTAATTATAAAGCATTTTACTGTCCAAAAAAGATGAAGTGCTTGTTTATCATGATATTTGTTGTGAGCTCTCGCCTCTGAAAGTTGTGAAATGATGTTAGAAAGTCACTGCTGTGAATAATTAGGATTCTGGGAGTGCATATTGTCCAGTTGGCTAAGTTTGGACCACTGTTAACCATTTAAAATAAACCACTTCAATTGAAAAGAAAATTCTAGGTCAGTGTTCCTTTACGCCATATTTTACGCTGCTTTTTCTACTATGTGTGAGTTTTGTTTTCATATTTAGATTCAAGATTCAAAGCTTTTATTGTCATATGCACAGTAAAGAAACACGTTTCCCTGTACAAAGAAATTCTTACTTTGCTGCCCACCCTGGATGCCAAGAGCATGGAAAAAATTAAAACAGATAAATAAGATAAAGAGAAGCATGTAAAAAAAATAATCAAATAGAAACAATCTTTACCGAATATACACTATGAAAAATATACGCTAGGTGCTATGTACATATTTACAGATAATGTGCAACATTAGTTTTATGTGCAACTGTCAGTAGTAAAACGGTGTGCAAACAGGAAGTGTAAACACGGTTGATATATTGCAAACAGGAAGTGTAAACATTCGAGCAGTTACATGTGCAGCTGTAATCTGACAGATTATCTTAACAGTTGGTCAATAATAGTGCAAATTAGTGATGGGCAGATCGATACCAAAGTATCGATATATCGATCCTGATGGGGTATTGAATATGCATCGATCCTGGTATTAAAATATCGATACCAAGTCATGTTTTCTTACTGACTTAACTTTCAGTTTATTTAGTTCAAATTCATATGTGTTTTGTTCATTATTCAACCATTGCCAGTTGTCAGGCACTACTTTTCCTTCCGCATTCTCACCAAACGTGGGGTAGTACGTCATCCCGCGATACACTCACTGCTGTGAGATTTCAGTCAAAGCGGCGCGGGGCTGCGGGAGCCATGGGAGACCGCAAGAGAAGTGTGGTGTGGAGTTACTTCCACACCGTGGACGACAGTGTTGCAAAGTGCAGTGTGTGCCAAAAAATGATCCGATATTGTGGCAATACCACAAATTTAAATAAACACTTGATCATAAATCATATACCTCAGCATGACGAAATGCTACTGACCAAACGACGACAGGAGGCGAGTCAGGTAGCTCCCTCGAGCACAGCAGCAACAGCCGTACGACAGAGGTCAGCTGCCGAGGCGTTTGAAAGGGAGAATCCAGGGAACCATCAAGCATGTAGAAGACTAAGAGTAGTGTATGTGAGAGGAGAATGTGTGTATGTGAGAGTGAGAATAGTGATACTTCATTTGTTGTCTTTTTTCATAAGCTGCAAGTGCCCAACTTACAATAGATTTATTTATTTTATTTTATTTTATTTATTTATTTGATAGGGACAATGCACATTAATGAACATAAGTATAAAACAAATGTAAATATGCCGAATTTTAGCTACAAAACTAGTTTCATCCGTAGTCCCTCGGCAGGCAAATACATAAAAATACAACGTGCAATACAAGCAGCACAAACAAAAGTCTAGTGGTCACATTTGATGTCTGCATTGCCATTTTCATTTCATCAAAGATTTTTTTCAGATATCTGGTGTTAGAATGTGTGGAGCTAAGCCCCCTGGTGGAGCTTTGCGAAGCCAAGATATCTAGTTAGAGCCAGGTTAGTGTTTTTCTATAGTATTAAAAAATGTATGAAAGTATCGGTATTGGTATCGATATCGCGATTCTAACCCTGGTATTACTTGGTATCATATCAAAACAAAAATAACTGGTATCGCCCATCCCTAGTGCAAATTACTCATGTGCAAAGTACAGGGGGTCCTCGGGTTACGACGGTCTCGACTTACGCCGTTTCGTGGTTACGAACGCGCCCCCATAAATATATATATATATTACGCGTCATTCCGTTTTACGCAGTTTAGAGTGGTAAGCGACGTAAACAAACGCGAACGGCGGGCGGCGGAAGAATACGCTTTGTTGTGGTTGTAGGGAGAAGAAGACGGCCTCGTGTGCGTGCCCAATGTGGGCGGAAGTACCTGATGTGGGCTCTGATCTGCTCCTATGAAAGCGGCAGTGATAACCAAGCAGCGTAGTGGTCTAATTATTGAGATGGAAAGGTTATTGGTGCTTTGGTTGGAAGATCAAAATCAAATTCCGACTTACGACGAAATTCGGGTTATGCTTGGCTTAAGAACGGATCAACGTCGTAACCCGAGGACCCCCTGTATAGGTCAAACAATGTCCAGGAGGGGGGGGGGGGCTATTGCTCAGCAGTTCAAGAGTGTGATAGCAGTTGGGAAGAAAGAGTTCTTAAGTCTAGTCGTCCTGCTTTTCACACTTCTGTACCTCCGGCCTGAAAGTAGGAGTGTGAATAGTCCATGTTGGGGGTGTATAGGTCAAACAATGTCCAGGAGGGGGGGGGGGGTATTGCTCAGCAGTTCAAGAGTGTGATAGCAGTTGGGAAGAAAGAGTTCTTAAGTCTAGTCGTCCTGCTTTTCACACTTCTGTACCTCCGGCTTGAAAGTAGGAGTGTGAATAGTCCATGTTGGGGGTGGATGGGGTCTTTGATGATGGAGGCAGCTCTCTTGCGGACTCTGCGACGATAGATACTCTGCAGAGAGGGCTGAGGAGTCCTGGTTATCTTTACTGTTCCACATTATGACATTATCGGAGACAATTGCAGATATGAGTTTTGATTGTTGGCTCTCAGGGGTCTGCTCTGTGTAGTTGCAGTTATTTGACAATGTGTAGGGTGTGAATGAAAATACATAAAGATGTGCGACAACTTCTACAAAGTCCTTGACCTTTTAAGACTCAATATGTTGGTGGGTTTTTAAAGATGGCGAGAGGTGGGTAAAGAATACAAACTCAAGTAAAGAAGTACAGTGGAGTAGTGTTACTTAAAAATAATGTCACCCTATAGTGGTATAGTATAGTGGTTCATTTAGCCACGTATTTGGGTAAACTACCACTCTTTGTTTGCCTGACCAGTGAGTCCCTTCTACAATCTTTTTGAATCCAGAAGTGTCTGTAATAGGATCATAGAGCGTGAAAAACCTCTGTCCTAACTTGGTACAGTCCAACCACAGCTGCTAATTTGTATCATGTGTCTCTCAAATGCAGAAGACATCTCCTTGTGTATTAGATTAGATTAAGCTTTTATTGGTCTCACACAATGACACACAGTGACACACGGGAGAATTTTGACTTCTGCATTTGACCCATCCTTTTCAGGAGCAGTGAGCAGCCATCATTTCGGTGCCCGGGGGGCAGTACCGTGAAGGGTCTTGCCCAAGGACCCACACTGGCTTGCTCATTGCCAGGGGGGGATTTGAACTCAGGTCCTGTGGAATCTCATATTTAATTTACATGTGTACTTACATATGAAAACTGTCATCTTTGTATACTACTGATTCTTCTGTGTTTTAACCCAGTGTCCTGTGAACAGCTAAGTGTAACTCAATACATACATAGACTATTCTGGGCTGTGTTGACATCACCTGCTCCCTATCCATCAATATTTTGGCTGCCTATTGGGAAAACTGGTCTTCTTAGCTAAAGCTGGGGAGTTCTTTACATGGTCTGCATAGTTAAACTATTCTCCTATAGGTTATCTGTTGCTGATGTCATAAATATTCAACAGTCTGTACAGTATTTAAAGAGAGTCCCTTGTGGTCGTGTGTGTGACCCCACTGGGGGGTTCTTTTCATGTCCCTCTTCACGGCCGATGTCTCGTCTCTCTGCTAAGCTGACAACATGAATGCTGAAGATGTCTGGTGTCACCATTTCGTTTGTATTCTGCTATTTTTACATTAAAATGCTGAATAACCTCAATTTCGACTAATGCCTTCCTTCAGACCTCCTTCTGACCCATTTTATGAAACTGACAGTCCCATGAGATAAGTAATAGTTTGAAGCTTTGATTGTTGATTCTGTAAAAATCTGTGCTGTTTCTCAGTACTTTATGCTGTTCATTTCTAAAACATATTTAGATCAAACTTACATTTTGTTGGATTGAAAATGCATTCAAAATGTATTCAAAAGTTAAAATAGCTTCATTGTCATTTGTCTCTCTGATGTCCTGCATGGGGAGGGCTGAACAGGGAGGGGCAGGCCATGTGGTGGGAGCCTGGAGAGCTGAGATAGTCCTGGTGACAAAGACCAGTGGGCTGAATCATACACCAACAGAGAGGAAGGTTTGAATAATGCCTGCGAGAGATAACAAGATAACTCAAACATACACAAATGATTCACAAAAACACTTCAGGCATGTTTTAGATGAAGGAACAATGTGATAACATGGTAGAAAGCTCCAAGCAGTTGGTTTAGCTTACTGTATACTCCACTATATGCATTTTCATTTGCAATATTCATATTCAAAATACTTTCTAAATGAAACAAGTCCTCTGGCCTAATGGGAGCTGATGTCGCTGTAAATGGCATCACAACAAAGAGTCGGCCCCTTCAATGGATAGCTGCACATCACACAAGAGAGCAGCAATTTCTTTTTCTTCATTTGTGTAATGCTGCCAAATCCTATATATATCACCAATAAAACTGAAGAACAAATAAGAGCACCACAGTGGCCGTGTCACAAGGTGGAACAGGAATCGATCGGCAATGTGGCGTCTTGAAAATTACTCCAAATACAACCTTGAGAAGGGAAACGAGAAGGGAAACCACTGATTAAAAGCTCTGAAAAGTTGATTTTCAGTTCTACATTATGAAATCCCAAAGCAAAGGTGATCTAGAGCATGTCTAAAGGCCAGTGTCAACACAAATAATGTATTTTATGGGTCCTTTAAAAGCTCTTGTCTGTTACAGTCCCTTCCCACACGCTCTCACTAAAAGAAAGCTTGCAGGGACAGCCTTTTGTCCCTGGCTCTGCGGTGAATCTGCAAGTGCCAAATACATAAAGATGAGCCACATCTTGGACTGTCCTTGACCTTTGCCAGCCTCACTGTTGGACATAGCAGACTTTTAAAGAGAAGCCAAATCAAACAGGTGCAGCCCTGCCCGGGTAAGAAAGGCAATAAAGAGAGGAGGGCTTAAAGAGACGCACAGGGGAAGGGGGAGCTACTGACACATTTAAAGTGCATCTAAATGAAACCAACCATGCTCAGGAAGAACTTTTGATCGCTGATGACAGTTAAAGGGCCCATATTGCATTATTTTCAGATCTGTATTATAATGTTTCCTCATCAAAAACAGACCTATAATGTGTTTTGTTTCATTTACACATGTTTAACACACAAACTGCAGATTTAGGGTAAGTTCTCTCAAACAGAAACATTCTGTTCCACCTTGTGATGTCACATGGTAATACAGGAAGCACTCCACTGTTTTTTTAAACTCCATTTAATTGCTGATCTCGACTGAACGAATGGTAAAAGGTAGCTGTTAACTACAACTTCATAACATCACAAGGTGGAACAGAGCATTTTGAGCTTTGGAGATGTAGACTGACTAAAACAAAGGGTTACTCAAACATATCTGAATGAAACAAAACACAACTCCAGGTATGTTTGTGATAAGGAAACATTATAACAAGTTCTAAAGCTCACAAGAGTCCATTTTGTGTAATATAGGACCTTTAACACACAAATCCTGCAAATTTATGCTGAATATTGAATCACCAATTGTGCCTGAGGTGGGAATGAAGAATGAAACACAAACACTTTCCCATATTATTATTATTATTATTATTATTATTATTATTATTATTATTATTATTATTAGGGACCGAGCCCCGAAGGGGGACGAAGGTCCCTATTGTTGTTGCTTTGTTTCCCTATTATTATTAGGGACCGAGCCCCGAAGGGGGACGAAGGTCCCTATTGTTGTTGCTTTGTTTCCCTATTATTATTATTAGGGACCGAGCCCGAAGGGGGACGAAGGTCCCTATTGTTGTTGCTTCGTTTCCGTATTATTATTATTATTATTATTATTATTCTTGTTCATACACGCTGGGGCAATTTTGAGCATGTTCCCATGCGTCAAAACGAACGAAACTTTGCACGGGCATCACAAAGTCCTGCCAGTACGACCACACAAAGTCCCGTCCCCCAGTGACCCCCAGGAGCTCGATAGCGCCCCCTAGCGCGTTGTCTTTCGGGGCTGGCATACCGTTTAAGATAGGCGCACGAAATTCGGTAGGGACGTGTATCTCAATAAGACGAACAAATGCCTCACTGCAATGTCATGGCCACGCCCAACAGGAAGTGAGATAATTGGCATTTTGTGTGATTTTGGGGTATTGGACATAGAATGGAATTTGAAACACTTCTCCTACACCGTACCTCAGATGGGCTTAAATTTTGGTGAACATAATCTTAAGACGTTGGAGATGTTAAATTGCGAAGGATTTTCAAATAGGCGGTAATATGACGATACGGCGGATCGATAAAGTTAGGTATTTATTGAATGGGAGTGATGAGTTATGAATGGGAGGTATTTGTTGCTAGGCAACGCCCTGATCAAAGGTCTTTGATCTTTGTACCTTTGATCTGATATAGCTGCAAGCAGCAATGTGGGGACAAGCATCGAAGGTTCATGTAGGCCTCAGCATGTAGGCCACATGCAGGGTCTGACAGGGTCTAACAGAGTCTGACAGGGTCTGACAGGGTCTGACAGGGTCTGTTCTGACAGGGTATCTACAATGTCATGGCCACGCCCAACAGGAAGTGAGATAATTGTGCCAGGCACACGAAATTTGGTATGGCTGTGCGTCTCAGTAAGACGAACAAACGCAGGTGCGAGGTCCCGACCAACGCCGCTTGCGGCTTTAATTAGGGACCGAGCCCCGAAGGGGGACGAAGGTCCCTATTGTTGTTGCTTTGTTTCCCTATTATTATTATTATTATTATTATTCTTGTTCTTGTTCACACTCGCTGGGGCAATTTTGAGCATGTTCCCATGCTTCAAAACGAACGAAACTTTGCACGGGCATCACAAAGTGCTGCCAGTACGACCACACAAAGTCCCGTCCCCCAGTGACCCCCAGAGCTCGATAGCGCCCCCTAGCGCGTTGTCTTTCGGGGCTGGCATACCGTTTAAGATAGGCGCACGAAATTCGGTAGGGACGTGTATCTCAATAAGACGAACAAACGCCTCACTGCAATGTCATGGCCACGCCCAACAGGAAGTGAGATAATTGGGCTTTTGTGTGATTTTTGGGTATTGGACATAGAATGGAATTTGAAACACTTCTCCTACACCGTACCTCAGATGGGCTTAAATTTTGGTGAACATAATCTTAAGACGTTGGAGATGTTAAATTGCGAAGGATTTTCAAATAGGCGGTAATATGACGATACGGCGGATCGATAAAGTTAGGTATTTATTGAATGGGAGTGATGAGTTATGAATGGGAGGTATTTGTTGCTAGGCAACGCCCTGATCAAAGGTCTTTGATCTTTGTACCTTTGATCTGATATAGCTGCAAGCAGCAATGTGGGGACAAGCATCGAAGGTTCATGTAGGCCTCAGCATGGAGGCCACATGCAGGGTCTGACAGGGTCTAACAGAGTCTGACAGGGTCTGACAGGGTCTGACAGGGTCTGTTCTGACAGGGTATCTACAATGTCATGGCCACGCCCAACAGGAAGTGAGATAATTGTGCCAGGCACACGAAATTTGGTATGGCTGTGCGTCTCAGTAAGACGAACAAACGCAGGTGCGAGGTCCCGACCAACGCCGCTTGCGGCTTTAATTAGGGACCGAGCCCGAAGGGGGACGAAGGTCCCTATTGTTGTTGCTTTGTTTCCGTATTATTATTATTCTTGTTCATACACGCTGGGGCAATTTTGAGCATGTTCCCATGCTTCAAAACAAACGAAACTTTGCACGGGCATCACAAAGTGCTGCCAGTACGACCACACAAAGTCTCGTCCCTGGGGGACCTGGGGGTCCCTGGGAGACCCCCCACTGGGGGTCCCCCCAGTGGGGGTCTCCTAGACCGTACCTCAGATGGGCATAAATTTTGGTAAGCATAATCTTAAGACGTTGGAGATGTTAAATTGCGAAGGATTTTCAAATAGGCGGTAATATGACGATACGGCGGATCGATAAATTTAGGTATGGAATTTGAAACACTTCTCCTACACCGTACCTCAGATAGGCTTAAATTTTGGTGAACATAATCTTAAGACGTTGGAGATGTTAAATTGCGAAGGATTTTCAAATAGGCGGTAATATGACGACACGGCGGATCGATAAAGTTAGGTATTTATTGAATGGGAGTGATGAGTTATGAATGGGAGGTATTTGTTGCTAGGCAACGCCCTGATCAAAGGTCTTTGATCTTTGTACCTTTGATCTGATATAGCTGCAAGCAGCAATGTGGGGACAAGCATCGAAGGTTCATGTAGGCCTCAGCATGTAGGCCACATGCAGAGTCTGACAGGGTCTAACAGAGTCTGACAGGGTCTGACAGGGTCTGACAGGGTCTGACAGGGTCTGACAGGGTCTGACAGGGTCTGTTCTGACAGGGTATCTACAATGTCATGGCCACGCCCAACAGGAAGTGAGATAATTGTCCCAGGCACACGAAATTTGGTATGGCTGTGCGTCTCAGTAAGACGAACAAACGCAGGTGCGAGGTCCCGACCAACGCCGCTTGCGGCTTTAATTAGGCCCGAGCGCTGAAGAGCGCATAGGGCCTTTTGTAACTGTTCTGCGGTGCGAAGCACTGCAGAACCAGCGTGGAACGTGTGAAACGCGCTGGTAGGTGTCAATGGACCCCACGGGTGGGTTACTGGACGTGCGCCCTTTCCATTGATATATTTTGTGTTACCATTCGTGGCACTATATTGTTACTGTTCTGGTTTTTCTTATTCTTATTATTATTATTATTATTTTCCCGACCAATTTTTCAGGTTTCGGGTACTTCCCACGGACGAAAACTCACGAAATTTTGCGCAAAATTCAAGAACGCCAAAAAAGGAATTTACAAATAATCTGTATTAAAAAATCTTAAAAAATGGCTCCACAGCGCCACCTCAAAAATCAAAATACATTGCGCCTATGGCTATACCCGATAAATGAACTTTGTCGTAGATAAACAAAATTCGGGTGGTGGATAGGTCATGTCGTTACGAACCAAAAAATATATTATGGCGTTGCTAGGCGACCAACAGGAAGTCAGCTATATTGGGCCGAGCACGCGAACCGGCACCGAGGGTGCATTTTCCTGTCCTCGTATTTTAACGAACTCCTCCTAGGGTTTTTGACCCAGACTCACCAGAATCATGCTGTATCATCTAGACAAGTGGGACATTAAAAGTTGTTAAAAGCGTTCTAAAAGAGTGAACGGTGTTTCCGTGACAACGCCACAAATTTCTGGTTCGTTTTTGCGGCTCGCCATCAAATTTCAACGAGCGATAATTTGTGCATACTTTGGCCGATATCACTCAAACTTTAATCGTTGGTTGACACCTCGGCCCTGAACAGATTGATATAAGAAAATCTGAAATAGGTGCTATAGCGCCACCTAGGGAGATTGCATGGAAGCGCAAAATTTTACTTTGTCGTAGACATACCAAATTTGGTACACATATTCGTGACGGGGTCTCGATCAAAAAACTTAATGACGTCAACACGCCATGTCCCATCGTGTTGCCATGGCAACAGGCCAAACATCTGTCGTCGCCAATGGGACGCCCGGCATAAACTTTGTCGTAGCCATACCAAATTTAGTACACAGATGCATCACGGGATAAGGAACAAAAAAGTATATTATGCGGTTGCTAAGCGACCAACAGGAAGTCGGCCATTTTGGATCGAGCACGTGACCTGGCACCGAGGGTGCATTTTCTTGTCCTCGCATTTTAACGAACTCCTCCTAGGGTTTTTGACCCAGACTCACCAGAATCGTGCTGTATCATCTAGACAAGTGGGACATTAAAAGTTGTTAAAAGCGTTCTAAAAGAGTGAACGGTGTTTCCGTGACAACGCCACAAATTTCAGGTTCGTTTTTGTGGCTCGCTATCAAATTCGACGAGTGATAATTCGCACATACTTTGGCCGATTTCACTCAAACTTCAATCGTTGGTGGACACCCCGGCCCTGAACAGATTTCTATAAGAAATGGGTGCTATAGCGCCACCTAGGGAGATTGAATGGTAGTGCAAAATTTTATTTTGTCGTAAACATACCAAATTTGGTACACACATTCGTGACAGGGTCTCGATCAAAAATCTCAATGATGACCCCGGGCATCTCCCATCATGTTGCCATGGTAACAGGTCAAACAGCTGTCCCTGCCTTTAGGACGCCCGGCAAAAACTTTGGTGTAGCCACACCTAATTTAGTACATAGATGGTTCATGGGAATAGGAAAATGGCGCATTAGCAGGGGGCTGCGAGTGCAAGCGAGGGCCGATCATCGCCGCTTGCGGCTATATTTATTATTATTCTTGTTCTTGTTCACACTCGCTGGGGCAATTTTGAGCATGTTCCCATGCTTCAAAACGAACGAAACTTTGCACGGGCATCACAAAGTGCTGCCAGTACGACCACACAAAGTCCCGTCCCCCAGTGACCCCCAGGAGCTCGATAGCGCCCCCTAGCGCGTTGTCTTTCGGGGCTGGCATACCGTTTAAGATAGGCGCACGAAATTCGGTAGGGACGTGTATCTCAATAAGACGAACAAACGCCTCACTGCAATGTCATGGCCACGCCCAACAGGAAGTGAGATAATTGGGCTTTTGTGTGATTTTGGGGTATTGGACATAGAATGGAATTTGAAACACTTCTCCTACACCGTACCTCAGATGGGCTTAAATTTTGGTGAAAATAATCTTAAGACGTTGGAGATGTTAAATTGCGAAGGATTTTCAAATAGGCGGTAATATGACGATACGGCGGATCGATAAAGTTAGGTATGGAATTTGAAACACTTCTCCTACACCGTACCTCAGATAGGCTTAAATTTTGGTGAACATAATCTTAAGACGTTGGAGATGTTAAATTGCGAAGGATTTTCAAATAGGCGGTAATATGACGACACGGCGGATCAATAAAGTTAGGTATTTATTGAATGGGAGTGATGAGTTATGAATGGGAGGTATTTGTTGCTAGGCAACGCCCTGATCAAAGGTACATTGATCTTTGTACCTTTGGTCTGATATAGCTGCAAGCAGCAATGTGGGGACAAGCATCGAAGGTTCATGTAGGCCTCAGCATGTAGGCCACATGCAGGGTCTGACAGGGTCTAACAGAGTCTGACAGGGTCTGACAGGGTCTGACAGGGTCTGTTAGACCCTGACAGGGTATCTACAATGTCATGGCCACGCCCAACAGGAAGTGAGATAATTGTGCCAGGCACACGAAATTTGGTATGGCTGTGCGTCTCAGTAAGACGAACAAACGCAGGTGCGAGGTCCCGACCAACGCCGCTTGCGGCTTTAATTAGGGACCGAGCCCCGAAGGGGGACGAAGGTCCCTATTGTTGTTGCTTTGTTTCCCTATTATTATTATTATTATTATTATTAGGGACCGAGCCCGAAGGGGGACGAAGGTCCCTATTGTTGTTGCTTTGTTTCCGTATTATTATTATTATTATTATTATTATTATTCTTGTTCATACACGCTGGGGCAATTTTGAGCATGTTCCCATGCTTCAAAACGAACGAAACTTTGCACGGGCATCACAAAGTGCTGCCAGTACGACCACACAAAGTCTCGTCCCCCAGTGACCCCCAGGAGCTCGATAGCGCCCCCTAGCGCGTTGTCTTTCGGGGCTGGCATACCGTTTAAGATAGGCGCACGAAATTCGGTAGGGACGTGTATCTCAATAAGACGAACAAACGCCTCACTGCAATGTCATGGCCACGCCCAACAGGAAGTGAGATAATTGGGCTTTTGTGTGATTTTTGGGTATTGGACATAGAATGGAATTTGAAACACTTCTCCTACACCGTACCTCAGATGGGCTTAAATTTTGGTGAACATAATCTTAAGACGTTGGAGATGTTAAATTGCGAAGGATTTTCAAATAGGCGGTAATATGACGATACGGCGGATCGATAAAGTTAGGTATGGAATTTGAAACACTTCTCCTACACCGTACCTCAGATAGGCTTAAATTTTGGTGAACATAATCTTAAGACGTTGGAGATGTAAAATTGCGAAGGATTTTCAAATAGGCGGTAATATGACGATACGGCGGATCGATAAAATTAGGTATTTATTGAATGGGAGTGATGAGTTATGAATGGGAGGTATTTGTTGCTCGGCAACGCCCTGATCAAAGGTCTTTGATCTTTGTACCTTTGATCTGATATAGCTGCAAGCAGCAATGTGGGGACAAGCATCGAAGGTTCATGTAGGCCTCAGCATGTAGGCCACATGCAGAGTCTGACAGGGTCTGACAGGGTCTGACAGGGTCTGTTCTGACAGGGTATCTACAATGTCATGGCCACGCCCAACAGGAAGTGAGATAATTGTGCCAGGCACACGAAATTTGGTATGGCTGTGTGTCTCAGTAAGACGAACAAATGCAGGTGCGAGGTCCCGACCAACGCCGCTTGCGGCTTTAATTATTAGGGACCGAGCCCCGAAGGGGGACGAAGGTCCCTATTGTTGTTGCTTTGTTTCCCTATTATTATTATTATTATTATTCTTGTTCTTGTTCACACTCGCTGGGGCAATTTTGAGCATGTTCCCATGCTTCAAAACGAACGAAACTTTGCACGGGCATCACAAAGTGCTGCCAGTACGACCACACAAAGTCCCGTCCCCCAGTGACCCCCAGGAGCTCGATAGCGCCCCCTAGCGCGTTGTCTTTCGGGGCTGGCATACCGTTTAAGATAGGCGCACGAAATTCGGTAGGGACGTGTATCTCAATAAGACGAACAAACGCCTCACTGCAATGTCATGGCCACGCCCAACAGGAAGTGAGATAATTGGGCTTTTGTGTGATTTTTGGGTATTGGACATAGAATGGAATTTGAAACACTTCTCCTACACCGTACCTCAGATGGGCTTAAATTTTGGTGAACATAATCTTAAGACGTTGGAGATGTTAAATTGCGAAGGATTTTCAAATAGGCGGTAATATGACGATACGGCGGATCGATAAAGTTAGGTATTTATTGAATGGGAGTGATGAGTTATGAATGGGAGGTATTTGTTGCTAGGCAACGCCCTGATCAAAGGTCTTTGATCTTTGTACCTTTGATCTGATATAGCTGCAAGCAGCAATGTGGGGACAAGCATCGAAGGTTCATGTAGGCCTCAGCATGTAGGCCACATGCAGGGTCTGACAGGGTCTAACAGAGTCTGACAGGGTCTGACAGGGTCTGACAGGGTCTGTTCTGACAGGGTATCTGCAATGTCATGGCCACGCCCAACAGGAAGTGAGATAATTGTGCCAGGCACACGAAATTTGGTATGGCTGTGCGTCTCAGTAAGACGAACAAACGCAGGTGCGAGGTCCCGACCAACGCCGCTTGCGGCTTTAATTATTCTTGTTCTTGTTCACACTCGCTGGGGCAATTTTGAGCATGTTCCCATGCTTCAAAACGAACGAAACTTTGCACGGGCATCACAAAGTGCTGCCAGTACGACCACACAAAGTCCCGTCCCCCAGTGACCCCCAGGAGCTCGATAGCGCCCCCTAGCGCGTTGTCTTTCGGGGCTGGCATACCGTTTAAGATAGGCGCACGAAATTCGGTAGGGACGTGTATCTCAATAAGACGAACAAACGCCTCACTGCAATGTCATGGCCACGCCCAACAGGAAGTGAGATAATTGGGCTTTTGTGTGATTTTTGGGTATTGGACATAGAATGGAATTTGAAACACTTCTCCTACACCGTACCTCAGATGGGCTTAAATTTTGGTGAACATAATCTTAAGACATTGGAGATGTTAAATTGCGAAGGATTTTCAAATAGGCGGTAATATGACGATACGGCGGATCGATAAAGTTAGGTATGGAATTTGAAACACTTCTCCTACACCGTACCTCAGATAGGCTTAAATTTTGGTGAACATAATCTTAAGACGTTGGAGATGTAAAATTGCGAAGGATTTTCAAATAGGCGGTAATATGACGATACGGCGGATCGATAAAATTAGGTATTTATTGAATGGGAGTGATGAGTTATGAATGGGAGGTATTTGTTGCTAGGAAACGCCCTGATCAAAGGTCTTTGATCTTTGTACCTTTGATCTGATATAGCTGCAAGCAGCAATGTGGGGACAAGCATCGAAGGTTCATGTAGGCCTCAGCATGTAGGCCACATGCAGGGTCTGACAGGGTCTAACAGAGTCTGACAGGGTCTAACAGAGTCTGACAGGGTCTGACAGGGTCTGTTCTGACAGGGTATCTACAATGTCATGGCCACGCCCAACAGGAAGTGAGATAATTGTGCCAGGCACACGAAATTTGGTATGGCTGTGCGACTCAGTAAGACGAACAAACGCAGGTGCGAGGTCCCGACCAACGCCGCTTGCGGCTTTAATTATTATTATTATTATTATTATTATTCTTGTTCTTGTTCACACTCGCTGGGGCAATTTTGAGCATGTTCCCATGCTTCAAAACGAACGAAACTTTGCACGGGCATCACAAAGTGCTGCCAGTACGAGCACACAAAGTCCCGTCCCCCAGTGACCCCCAGGAGCTCGATAGCGCCCCCTAGCGCGTTGTCTTTCGGGGCTGGCATACCGTTTAAGATAGGCGCACGAAATTCGGTAGGGACGTGTATCTCAATAATACGAACAAACGCCTCACTGCAATGTCATGGCCATGCCCAACAGGAAGTGAGATAATTGGGCTTTTGTGTGATTTTTGGGTATTGGACATAGAATGGAATTTGAAACACTTCTCCTACACCGTACCTCAGATGGGCTTAAATTTTGGTGAACATAATCTTAAGACGTTGGAGATGTTAAATTGCGAAGGATTTTCAAATAGGCGGTAATATGACGATACGGCGGATCGATAAAGTTAGGTATGGAATTTGAAACACTTCTCCTACACCGTACCTCAGATAGGCTTAAATTTTGGTGAACATAATCTTAAGACGTTGGAGATGTTAAATTGCGAAGGATTTTCAAATAGGCGGTAATATGACGATACGGCGGATCGATAAAATTAGGTATTTATTGAATGGGAGTGATGAGTTATGAATGGGAGGTATTTGTTGCTAGGCAACGCCCTGATCAAAGGTCTTTGATCTTTGTACCTTTGATCTGATATAGCTGCAAGCAGCAATGTGGGGACAAGCATCGAAGGTTCATGTAGGCCTCAGCATGTAGGCCACATGCAGGGTCTGACAGGGTCTGACAGAGTCTGACAGGGTCTAACAGAGTCTGACAGGGTCTGACAGGGTCTGACAGGGTCTGACAGGGTCTGTTCTGACAGGGTATCTACAATGTCATGGCCACGCCCAACAGGAAGTGAGATAATTGTGCCAGGCACACGAAATTTCGTATGGCTGTGCGTCTCAGTAAGACGAACAAACGCAGGTGCGAGGTCCCGACCAACGCCGCTTGCGGCTTTAATTATTATTATTATTATTATTATTATTATTATTATTATTGTATATTTATCCTGTTTTGCATGCTCCCCTTTCCCCATCATTAGTCCCCTGACATCTTGGAGTTTGCTTCTGGGAGCTTATGGAGGATTTAGTCCTCCCCCAGTCACCTCCATCTTTTCATCCTGGTCCCTCCCTCACCCTATTCCTGCCTCTCCATCTTTCCTCACTCTCCTCCATGCTTAACCTGTTTTGAGCGCCCTAAAAACAGCACGCACACACACACACACATGCACACACACACACTTGCACACACACACACACACACACACACGTGCACACACACACACGCGCGCACACACACACACACACACACACACACAAACATGTTAGGTTTCCATGCTTTCTGGGGACATTGAGACTGAGCTTAACCTTAACCAGGCTGTTATTTCCTGGGGGGATTATTGGTTTGTCTAGTTACTTCCATAGACTATGTGTGTGCATATATATATATATATATATATATATATATATATATATATATATATATATATATATATATATATATATATATGTATGCGCTTCTGGCTCCATCCATTTCATCTCCAATTTAGTTTTTACAGTTTTTATTGAAAGAACTTCTTCCCACTGCTTTCCGTAACTGCTGCTGTGAGCCTCATCACTTTGGCCTTAAATTGTTCATATTAACCCGCTCTACATGATCCTGGTTGGGTTTTTTTTCACATTTTTGTATGTAAATTAATTCCTATTCCTTATATAGAACTCGAGTCCAAATTTGCCCTATAACTGCTAGCATCCGTGAGCTTCATTTGACTGGTGCTGAATGCTATGATTGACGTCACACTCCTTAGTCTACTTCTTTATGCAGTCTATGGGTTGAGCCGATATTTGGAAAGAAATAAGGAGGCAGAGCCCCATGATGTGAGTGTGTGTACCAATCTGAGTCCCCACAGTGTGATAAATATCTGGTTTGAGAGCCCAAAAAACAGCACACACACACACACACACACACTCTAAGCCAGTTAAATCCCTTCCAACCATTCATTTTTTCATGTTTTTTTCCCCCCAAACTCAGTTAGGGTCTCCTTTAATGTTAAGTCCAGATGGTTTGGTTGGCAGGTTGGTGGTGGGTCTGGTTGCAATAGGAGGGTACACAGATGTTAACCTCAGTGGAAGAAAATGAACCATGCCATTTCATTTACTGGCATTCAACACAGCGCCATTGTTTACTAGATAGGTAGTGACTGGTTGTGTGAGGAGGAAATGATGATGTTCTGTTACTAGGAGATAGCGGGTTTAAAAGCAATGATTTCTCATGTACATGCTGAAATTAGACAACTGGTGTTTACTGTGGAAATGAGGAGATTTAATTGGGCAATGTTTTGTTTGGAATACAAACAAACAATTGATTTACATTATATGCATACATACACCTTACCATAAAGGTCCTACATGACACAAAATTGACTCTTGTGAGCTTAAAGCCATGTTATAATGTTGTTCACATCAAAAACAGACCTGGAGTTGTGTTCTGTTTCATTCACACATGTTTGAGTAATCCTGATCTCCAAAGCTCAAAATGCTCTGTTCCACCTTGTGATGTCATGAAGTTGTAGTTTTCAAGATAACAGCTCCTTTTATCTTTTGCAATTTGGGCTGGAATCATCCAAATGATTCTAGTGCAGTTGTATGGAATTTTAAAAACACAGGGTAGCACTTCCTGTATTACCACATGGAGGTTTTGTGTGATTTGCATAAATTAAACAAAACTCCAGGTATGTTTGTGAAGAGGAAACAACACTATAACATAGATCAGAATATAGAGTCATATATGGGCCTTTTAAATGTAAAATTGGACTTGCCACAGCCAAGACACATATCCTATCATGCCACAAAAAATGGTACTGAGGGATGGTCAATGGTTCTTCAAAATTTGGTTGTACAATTCATGTGAAAATATTTGCAATTCAGTAATTTCCTAAAAAATATGTATCTGACTTGTCATATGACTGACATTTTTAAATTGTCAGTAGCAATACTATGATTGTTTTGACAAAATAAAATGTATGTCCTTAAAGGTTGTTGTTGTTGTTGTTGTTGTTGTTGTTGTTGTTGTTGTTGTTGTTGTTGTTGTTGTGGCATTCCACAATGATCAGTGTTTGTACCCACACTGTTTATACTAAACATTCAAAAGATTGGCCACATTTTTTATTCATTTTTTCTACTTTCTATATTTTGGCTACATACAGAAGACATCAAATACTGTATATGAAGCAAGATATATGGAATTGTTTGGTAAAGAAAAAAAGAAAAAAAAGTAACTTTTTTTGTTTTTTAGACAAAGCAAATGGTGGCTACTATGAGGATTTAAATATAAAAATAAATTAGTTATTTCACTTTTTTCCTTCACTACATAATTCCATATATATTATTTCATATATTTGATGTCTTCTGTATATATACAAAATGTAGAAAGTACTAAAAAATAAATAAATTAATTACTTGTGATTCCTACCTGCTTTCGTTGTTACAACATTTGAATTGATTGACAAACTTAGCGTGCCCATAACCATATCTGAAGAGTTCAATAGCCAAAAGGTTGTCTATTTCTTACCTTATCTTATCAGTGACAATAATGACAATAATGTATAGTGGATTTTATCAAGAAGGAATAATAATTTGTTAGCAGTAAAATAGATTTGGCTTTTGAAACTACTTATACTTAATATTTACTTACACTAAGAGTAAACTACAATTTATTTCCTTTACTGATCTGAAATAGACTAAAATTGTATGTGATAAATATATTGAGTTCTATAGTGATTCCCACACCTACTCACTATTGACGCGTACATTATTAATATGCATTATGGAGGATGAATCTAGCATACTCAAGGGGATACATGTACTGATTCCAGCATTTACTGTAGGGGTGACATTTAGCTGAATCTGCTCACAATTTTAAGTGGAAACTCTATGGGCAAGTAATAAAGAAGTCCTTCGAGACCTTTAAGTTCTAGCCAGAAATGACCAATCCAACTGTCAGCCTGAATCCAAACTGGACTTATCCAAAGAAATAATTTGAAGAACAAGGTGACAGTGTATAATTGTGTGGTTTTTGTGTTTTTACTGTAGATTTCTTGAAATATCTATGATTAAAGAGTCTGTACCGTGGATCTATTAAAATAACTGGATAGGGTATTGCTGCTTGTAGCTGTCTCCAGTTATGTAGTGGTCACTCACTGGTACTACAGAAAAAAAATCCCTCCAGCTCAGAAAGGATTTTCGCCATAGAGTGCAATGTAATCACAAACTGCCCCTGTTCAGTTGACAGGACACCTACGGTTTTCAAAAAGTTTGGATTTTGTGGCGATTTTTACCTATTTTTTGATCCATCCATCCATCCATTTTCTTCCGCTTATCCGGGGCCGGGTCGCGGGGGCAACAGTCTAAGCAGGGACGCCCAGACCTCCTTCACCCCGGGCACTTCCTCCAGCTCCTCCGGGGGGACCCCAAGGCGTTCCCAGGCCAGCCGGGACACATAGTCCCTTCAGCGCATCCTGGGTCTTCCCCGGGGCCTCCTCCCGGTGGGACATGCCCGGAACACCTCCCAAGGGAGGCATCCAGGAGGCATCCGAAACAGATGCCCGAGCCACCTCAGCTGGCTCCTCTCGACGTGGAGAAGCAGCGGCTCTACTCCGAGCTCCACCCGTGTGACTGAGCTCCTCACCCTATCTCTAAGGGTGCGCCCAGCCACCCTACGGAGGAAACTCATTTCGGCCACTTGTATCCGCGATCTCATCCTTTCGGTCATTACCCAGAGCTCATGACCATAGGTGAGGGTAGGAACGTAGATTGACCGCTAAATTGAGAGCTTCGCCTTTCGGCTCAGCTCCCTCTTCACCACAACGGTCCGGTACAGCGACTGCATCACTGCCGACGCTGCACCGATCCGCCTGTCAATCTCACGCTCCATCCTCCCCTCACTCGTGAACAAGACCCCGAAATACTTGAACTCCTCCACTTGAGGCAAGGACTCCCCACCCACCCAGAGAGGGCAAGCCACCTTTTTCCGGTTAAGAACCATGGCCTCGGATTTGGAGGAGCTGATCCTCATCCCAGCCGCTTCGCACTCGGCTGCAAACCGCCCCAGTGCCTATTTTTAGATCATAAACATTTTCTTAGCTCAAAATCCTTCAGTTGTCTTAAAAAACAGCTTCTTAATCATTAGCTCCAGCTCCACTCTGCTCCACTCTAGCTACTCTCCCTCTGATTGGTCAATGCGATCACATGATACATGAGTTTGCGTTCCTTGCGTACGCTCGCGTGCATTGGCCTGCGCCATTGAGCTTGAATGGGCATCATTTTCCACAGCATTTTCTCAGAGGATAACTAATGCACAAGCTACAGGGTCATCCTTTATCCAATCAGGCACATTGTTACTAAGAATTATGGGAAATAACTGCCTGATATTATTCCAGACATTTGATTCTTAATCATGGTGCATTTTGCAAGTGACCAAAAAGCAAATAGAAGGTAGAGATCGGAGAACTATAAGGAACCACAATCCCAGACAGTTGAAGGACTAAATCTAAAATGCTTTACACACAGCAGTCTCTTTGACCTTAAAGCACACCTTCTATGCAAAATAAATGTTCCAGGTGTTTCCCCTTCTCACTGACCCTTTCGAAGTTCCATTAAGAGTGATTCGTGCCTGTCTTCAGTCATGTTTTTTCAAGATGATACTTTGATAGGATATCTCCTTTTTCACCACCAGTGCACAGCCACTGTGACTTACTTCTTTAGTTTTCCAATTTTCTTAACCTGTGATACATGTAGCATTTGGCAGCACTGCATAGTCATTTTGATACAAATGATAAATAAAATCTGCTACTCGCTAATGTGATTTACAGATATCCACAGGAGGCGCCAGCTTTTGTTGTGATGATGTTTACGGAAGCTCCCATTTGGACATTTTCTTTCACGGAAGTCAGCTGAGTTGTTTCTTTTATGAAATTGTTTTAGATGAATATAATAATTTAAAATCATAACCCACCTCGCTCTCAGTGTCTGTGTATACTGGTGCAGGCCTGGACTGGTAATTGGGCATACCGGGCATTTTCCCGGTGGGCCGACAGTCCTAGGGGCTGATGCCATTCTTTTTTTTTTTCTTTTTTTCTTAGAGACAGGCCCACAATTTAGGACTGAACCAGGACTAAACCAGGACTAAACTAGGACTAAATCAGGACTAAACCAGGACTAAACCAGGACTAAATCAGGATTGAACCAGGACTAAACTAGGACTAAACCAGGACTAAATCAGGTCTGAACCAGGACTAAACCAGGACTAATCAGGTCTAAACCAGGACTAAATCAGGATTGAACCAGAACTAAATCAGGACTAAATCAGGTCTGAACCAGGACTAAATCAGGATTGAACCAGGACTAAACCAGGACTAATCAGGTCTAAACCAGGACTAAACCAGGACTAAACCAGGACTAATCAGGTCTAAACCAGGACTAATCAGGACTAAACCAGGACTAAATCAGGATTGAACCAGGACTAAATCAGGATTTGAACCAGGACTAAACCAGGACTAATCAGGTCTAAACCAGGACTAAATCAGGATTGAACCAGAACTAAATCAGGACTAAATCAGGTCTGAACCAGGACTAAATCAGAATTGAACCAGGACTAAACCAGGACTAAATCAGGATTGAACCAGAACTAAATCAGGACTAAATCAGGTCTGAACCAGGACTAAATCAGGATTGAACCAGGACTAAACCAGGACTAATCAGGTCTAAACCAGGACTAAACCAGGACTAAACCAGGACTAATCAGGTCTAAACCAGGACTAATCAGGACTAAACCAGGACTAAATCAGGATTGAACCAGGACTAAATCAGGATTGAACCAGGACTAAATCAGGATTTGAACCAGGACTAAACCAGGACTAATCAGGTCTAAACCAGGACTAATCAGGACTAAACCAGGACTAAATCAGGATTGAACCAGGACTAAATCAGGATTTGAACCAGGACTAAACCAGGACTAATCAGGTCTAAACCAGGACTAAATCAGGGTCAAACCAGGACTAAACCAGGACTAATTATGAGGGCCGTTTTTTTGTCCCAGTCCAGCCCTGCACTGGTGTATGAATGTGAATGGGTGAGTGGCAGCTTGATTTAATGTTCTTTGAAGACTGAAAATTTGACATTTACTATTTAAATAAAAATGTACAATATAACACCTTTTGCTGCTCACACTATAAAAAGAGTACACGAGTCTATATTGTCACTCTCCCTGGACTCTGCCGCCTCCTTGTGTCCCCCGCCTTGGCATTGCACCGCCAATCTTGCTGTAATCAGCCACTGATTTTTGACTAGTTGCATCACCCTGAACCCCCCCCCCCCTTTCTCTCTCTCTTTCCCTCCCTCCCTCTTTCTCTCTCTCTCTCTACCCTTCCCACCCCTACCCCACCCCCCCATCTCCTCTCTGTCTTGTATAAATATTGCTGGAAGATATATAGTGTTGCTATGGTGATCAGCTCATTTTTTTTGTTTTTTTTCCCTACGTCTGCGTGTGTGTGTAGTTGCGTGCACGTGTGTGGCATTTGTGGTGAGACAGGGACACTCCGGTGCTTGGGGAGACTGCAATGTGAAAGAAAGAGTGTTTGAGAGAAGAGCGGGTGGAAAAAAAAATAATAAGAGAGAGAACCAAAAATAGGACCTGATGTTTTCAATGCAAGCCACGCTCTGCTCACCTCGCGTAGCGCCAAACCCCCCCTCCCAGCCAAAAAAATGAAAAATGCACCCGTTCTCCTCCTCTCCCTCCTCTCCTCCCTCCCCCTCCTCTAACCAATTCGCTTTGGAGGTCTCCGGGGAGAGTTTAAACTCTCCCCCTCCTCTTTTCACTCCCAACCTTGCTCTCCGGTTGCTCCCTGTCTTCCGGAGACACATTTGCACACAGTCTGCCTGATTGGTTTATCTTTACGTGCTAATTTGAGTTTTGTGTGTGGAACCCATGCTCTCCCCTCGATCAACGGCTGGTAACGCAATGACCGGTTGGAGCCGCAGGTCGGGTTTGGGGGTCCACAGAGCTATGTCTTGGAGGGTGCTAATGGTCAAGGGGGTATGCACATTTTGGTTTGGATGGTGGTATTAAAATAAGATTAGACACAATGTGCAGTAGTTATGCTCCAACAGGGAGAAATTAAAGATGCAACAGGCCATGGGGAAGCTGTTACTGAAAAACAACTGGTGAGTAGAAGTCACGACAACAAAATAATGGCCATAATGAGACAGTAATGGGGTCAAATGAAGAGGTACACCATCTGCTTTCAAAAGCATTCAATTTTTCTATTAAAGAAGAAGAAGAAGAAGAAGAAGAAGAAGAAGAAGAAGAAGAAGAAGAAGAAGAAGAAGAAGAAGTGACTTTATTGATCTCACACTGGAGAAATTCTTCTCTGTATTTTAACCCATCCTATATATATCTCCATGATCTTCTTGCTTCGGTTTGGTCAGGACCTAAGCTGGAGGATTTTACCTATGGTGCATGTTTTGGGTTGGTGGGGGAAACCAAAGTGCCCGGAGGAAACCCACCCAGACACGGGGAGAACATGCAAACTCCACACAGAAAGGCCCAGGCGACCCGGGGATCGAACCCAGACCATGCATGCAAACTCTACACAGAACACACACGGAAAGGCCTGGGGCGACCCGGAGATCGAACCCGGAACCTTCAGCTACCGTGCCGCCAAAGGTGGACTAAATTACTTTTTAACAACTTTTATCAATTAAAGGGCCCATATTACACTATTTTCTGATCTGTTATGATGTTGTTTCCTCATCATAAACATACATGGAACATACAGGTTCCTAGATAGAGTCTATTGGCCTACAGTGGTCAGGAATGAGTGCCTGTTGTTGTTTTGTTGTGTCCAAAGTTTTAATCCTTTTTATCAAGAGCGCCCTCTACCTCCTCTTTCTCTCCCTCTCCTTCTCTCTCTCTCTCTCTCTCCCGCTCTCTCTCTCCTTATCCTCCCTCTCCCTCATCTCTCATTCCCCTCCCTCTCCCCCCTCTTCTCACTCTCCTCTTTCTCTCCCTCTCCTCCTCTCTCTTCTTATCCTTCCTCTCCCCATCTCTATCTCCTCCCTCTCCCCCTTCTCTACCTCTCCTCCTCTCTCTCTCTCCTTATCCTCTCTCTCTCTCCTCTTTCTCTCCCACTCCCTCCTCTCTCTCCTTATCCTTCCTCTCCCCATCTCTCATTCTCCTCCCTCTCCCCCTTCTGTCCCTCTCTCTCTCTTTCTCTCCTCCTCCCCCCTCTCTCCCTCCTCTTTCTCTCCCTCTCTTTCTCTCTTTCTCATTCTCCTCCTCCCCACTCATCTCCCTCTCCCTCTTTTCCCATCTCTCATTCTCTGTTCTCGCTGATTATGAACACCTGCAGCAAACAGACACATTTTTGTTTTTCTATACCTGGAGTTGTGTTTTGTTTCATTCACACATGTTTAACACACAACCCTGCATATTTGCCTTGCATGCCTTCAATAAAATCATTTGGATCATTTCAGCCCTAGAGTGGTCAGTCTCTACTGAACTAAAGGTAAAATGTAGCTGTTAACTAGAAAACTACTGCTTCCTGACATCACAAGGTGGAACAGAGTGTTTGAGACTCAGCCTAAATATGCAGGTTTGTGTGTTAAACATGTGTGAATGAAACAAAACACAACTCCAGGTAATAAGGAAACTACATTAGAACATGAAAACAGTGTGTGGCCCCTTTAAAGGTGGACTATTGTGTTTCTATGGAAATGCTATTGCTTTGTCTAGAATGTTCCGTAGTGTGGCATTAAACATGTCTATCTTGCAGTTATTCAGCTACATGCGTATTTGTTAAAAAGATACCTTGAAAAGCATCAGAAGCCCTTCATGACGAGTAATAGACCAAGGCCAGTTACGTTGTCTGGATTGGCGTTACCGGGGCCCCACCCTGGAGCCAGGCCTGGGGTGGGTGCACGCCAACGAGAGCCTGGTGGCCAGGCCTTCCCCCATGGGGCCCAGCCGGGCTCCGCCTGAAAGAACGATGTGGGGCCATCCTACCATGGACCCACCACCCGCAGGAGATTCCATAAGGGGCCGGTGCAAAGAGCAGCAGTCGAAGGCGGGGGCCTCGGCGACCAGATCTCCGGACATGGAGACTAGCTCTGGGGACATGGAATGTCACCTCGCTGGGGGGGAAGGAGCCTGCGCTCGTGTGGGAGGTTGAGCGCTATCGACTAGATATAGTTGACCTGGCCTCCACTCACAGCTTGGGCTCTGGAACCCAAATCCTTGGAGGGGGCTGGACGCGAGCTCCATTTCTCTGACGTTGCCCGCGGGGAGTGGTGGCAGGCTGGTTTGGGCTTAGCCGCCATGTGTTGGAGTTTAACCTCAGTGAACAAGAGGGTCTCGTCCCTGCGCCTTCGGGTCGGCTGGACAGTGCACCGACCGGGGACTCTGTTGTTCTACTGGGGGACTTCAGTGCCCACGTGGACAATCACAGTGACACATGGAGAGGGGTGATTGGGAGGAACGGCCTCCCTGATCTGAACCCATGCGGTGTTCTGTTATTTGACTTCTGTGCTAGCCCGGTTTGTCCATAATGAACACCATGTTCAAGCACAAGGGTGTCCACCAGTGCACGTGGCACCAGGACACCCTAGGACGGAGGTCGATGATCAACTTTGTTGTTGTGTCATCTGACCTCCGGCCACGAATCTTAGACACTCGGGTGAAGAGAGGTGTCAACTGATCACCACCTGATTGTGAGATGTGTCCGCTGGCAGGGGAGGAAGCTGGAAAGACCTGGCAAGCCCAAGCGCATAGTGAAGGTCTGTTGGGAACGTCTGGCAGAGCCCTCTGTCAGGGGCACCTTCAACTTGCACCTCCGGGAGAGCTTCTCTCGGATTCCGGCAGAGGCTGGGGACATAGAGTTCGAATGGGCTTTGTTCTCGGCCTCCTGTAGCTGTGGTTGTAAGGTCTGTGGTGCCTTTTGCAGCGGCAATCACCGAACTCGGTGGTGGACACCGGAAGTAAGGGATGCCGTCAGGCTGAAGAAGGAGTCTTGTTGGCTCATGGGACTCCTGAGGCAGCCGACAGGTACCGGCGGGCCAAGCGTGCTGCAGCCCGGGCAGTCGCAGAGGCAAAAACTCGGGGTTGGGAGGAATTCAGAGAGGCCATGGAGGAGGACTATCAGACGGCCTCAAAGAAATTCTGGCAAACCATCCGGCGCCTCAGGAAGGGGAAGCAGTGCTTCACCAACACTGTTTACAGTGCGAGTGGGGAGCTGTTGACCGCGAGTGGGGATGTTATTGGATGGTGGAAGGAATACTTTGAGGATCTCCTCAATCCCAACGTCACATCTTCCGAGGAGGAAGCAGAGGCTGGGGACTCAGAGGCAGACTCATTCATCACCCTGGCTGAAGTTACTGAGGTGGTTGGAAAGCTCCTTGGTGGCAAGGCCCCAGGGGTGGATGAGATCCGCCCTGAGTATCTTAAGTCTCTGGATGTTGTAGGGCTGTCTTGGCTGACACATCTCTGCAACATCGCGTGGCGGTCGGGGACAGTCCCTCTGTTTAAGAAGGGGGACCGGAGGGTGTGTTCCAACTATTAGGGAATCACACTCCTCCGCCTCCCCGGTAAGGTCTATTCCAGGGTGCTGACCGATATCGAACCTCGGATTCAGGAGGAGCAGTGTGGTTTTCGTCCCGGCCGGAGAACACTGGACCAGCTCTATACTCTCCATCGGGTGCTTGAGGGTGCCCAACCAGTCCACATGTGCTTTGTGGATCTGGAGAAGGCATTTGACTATGTCCCTCGGGGGGTCCTGTGGAGAGTTCTCTGGGAGTATGGGGTTCGGGCCCTTTGCTAAGGGCTGTTCGGTCCCTGTATGACCAGAGCAGGAGCTGTGTTTGCATTGCCGGTAGTAAGTCGGACCTGTTTCCGGTGCATGTTGGACTCCGCCAGAGCTGCCCTTTGTCACCGGTTCTGTTCATTATATTTATGGACAGAATTTCTAGGCGCAGTCAGGGGCCGGAGGGGATCTGGTTTGGGAACCACAGGATCTCATCTCTGCTGTTTGGGGATGATGATGGCCTGATGGCTTCATCGAACCGGGACCTCCAACGTGCACTGGGGCGGTTTGCAGCCGAGTGTGAAGCGGATGGGATGAGGATCAGCTCTTCCAAATCCGAGGCCATGGTTCTCGACCGGAAAAAGGTGGCTTGCCCTCTCTGGGTGGGTGGGGAGTCCTTGCCTCAAGTGGAGGAGTTCAAGTATCTCGGGGTCTTGTTCACGAGTGAGGGGAGGATGGAGCGTGCGATTGACAGGTGGATCGGTGCAGCGTCGGCAGTGATGCGGTCGTTGTACCGGACCATTGTGGTGAAGAGGGAGCTGAGCCGAAAGGCGAAGCTCTCAATTTACGGGTCACTCTACCTTCTTACCCTCACCTATGGTCATGAGCTCTGGGTAATGACCGAAAGGATGAGATCGCAGATACAAGCGGCTGAAATGAGTTTCCTCCGCAGAGTGGCTTGGTGCACCCTTAGAAATAGGGTGAGGAGCTCAGTCACACGGGAGGGGCTTGGAGTAGAGCCGCTGCTGCTTCACGTTGAGAGCTGCCAGTTGAGGTGGCTCGGGCATCTGTTCCAGATGCCTCCTGGACGCCTCCCTTGGGAGGTGTTCCGGGCATGTCCTACTGAGAGGAGGCCCCGAGGAAGACCCAGGACACGCTAGAGGGACTATGTCCCCCAGCTGGCCGGGAACGCCTTGGGGTCCCCCCGGAAGAGCTGAAGGAAGTCTGGGAGTCCCTGCTTCGAACTGTTGCCCCCATGACTCGGCCCCGGATAAGCGGAAGAAAATGGATGGATGGCATCGCCTCTTCACAGATCTCACTTAAAGGGATATGCCACCCCCAGGTCAAATTTGGGCATCTCCCCACAGTCCAGAGACTAAAATAAGTGGTGGAAAGCGTTTTCCTGCTCACCCAGCCATTGTCCGAGTCTGTCGCCACTGACCGCCGCGGTATCTGGTGCTCCTCCGCCTTAGACTGGAGTCTAACGTCGCCAGAGAAAGATTTCGGCCAAAAGGAATTAATTTGCTCGATGCGTTTCCCAATTACTTTGTGTGTAGTGCGCATTCATATCGAGTGCAAATAAATGTGCAAATCAACACGGAGAGCTTGCCTTGGTCATTTTGGGTGGGAACTATTTTCCAGTGCGTAAGAATACAGCCGTATCACGCAGCACGCTACCAGGGGAATCCCTGTTACGCACCGGGAAGGGAGTTCCCCTGTTGCACAACGTGCTGCGTGATACGGCTGTATTCTTACGCACTGGAAAATAGTTCCCACCCAAAATGACCAAGGCAAGCTCTCCGTGTTGATTTGCACATTTATTTGCACTCGATATGAATGCGCACTACACACAAAGTAATTGGGAAACGCATCGAGCAAATTAATTCCTTTTGGCCGAAATCTTTCTCTGGCTACGTTAGACTCCAGTCTAAGGCGGAGGAGCACCAGTTACCGCGGCGGTCAGTGGCGACAGACTCGGACAATGGCTGGGTGAGCAGGAAAACGCTTTCCACCACTTATTTTAGTCTCTGGACTGTGGGGAGATGCCCAAATTTGACCTGGGGGTGGCATATCCCTTTAATCTTATCTTATTTCCGTGGAGGCAGTAAGTAAGTACGTTTAATAAAGGGAAACATTTAAGTGTATTCCCACCAAATAGTCATCGACGGTGGTTCAAATCTCAGTGCTTGTACTTTTATTGTGTTGTTTAGCCATACACCGTCACCCACGTTGAATTTGAGTTCAGAAAACATACAAAAATGGCTCAAATAAACACTTCTCCTTAGCGCCTCAGGGATGTCAGCAAAAGAAGGCCTTTTATTTAATTTTATTGTTTTGTATTTTTGGCTGAGATGGCTGTAGCAACACACCACAAACAGATGCCATGGCAACCAAAAGTGGAGGAGGAGCAAGTGAGTGAGGAAGGGATTAAAGAGAGAGATAGAGAGAGTGGGAGACAGTGAGAGGAGAGGAGGGAATTGAAGAAAATAAAGAGAGAGGTGGAGGGAGACAGTGGGTGGAGAGGAGGAATGTGTGAGGAAAGAAAAGAGAAAAAAAAGAGAAGAGGGGGAGAGGGAGACAGTGGGTGGAGAAGAGGAGCAAGTGTGGACGGAAGAGGGTACAAAGAGAGATGGAGGGAGAGAAGAACAGAGAGAGGGAGAAAGCGAGAAAGGAGAGGAGATGGGAGGATGCAGAGAAGGGAGAGAGACAGAGGTAGAAAAGTGAATGTAATGGTTGAGTGGAGCGGTCTCCTGCAGTCTGGGCTCATATCAGCGCTGCACAGATGGCCCTCTTCTGGAACATTCACACACTTGTTGCCTCTTACCATCTCTCCCTTTCTCCTCCTCCTCTCTCCCCTCCTCTCCCTCTCCTGTCTCTCCTCTTTCTCTCCCTCTCCTCCTCTCTCGCGCCTTATCCATTCTCTTCCCCTCCTCTCCCTCTCCTCTCTCTCCTCTTTCTCTCCCTCTCTCTCCTCCTCTTTTTCTCCCTCTCCTTCACTCTCTCTCCTTATCCTCCCTCTCTTCCCATCTCTCATTCTCCTCCTCCTCTCCTCCTCCTCTCCCTCTCCTCCTCCCTCTCCTTCGCTCTCTCTCCTCATCCTCCCTCTCCCCATCTCTCATTCTCCTCCTCCTCTCCCTCTCCTCCTCCCTCTCCTTCGCTCTCTCTCCTCATCCTCCCTCTCCCCATCTCTCATTGTCCTCCCTCTTCTCCCTCTTCTCCCTCTCTCCTCGTTCTCTCCTACTCCCTCTCTCCTCCTCTTTCTCTCCCTCTCCTTCTCTCTCTCCTTACCCTCCCTCTCCCCATCCTCTCCCTCGCTCCTCTTTCTCTACTTCTCCTCCTCTCTCTCTCTCCTTATCCTCCCTCTCTCCTCTCCCTCTCTCTCTCTCTTCTTATCCTCCCTCTCCCCCTTCCTCTCCCTCTCCCCTCCTCCTCTCCCTGTCCTCCTCACTCTCCTTCTCCTCCCTATTTCCTGAATATGAGAGTGAATATGGTAGAGGAAAAGAATTCTTTCCATCATATTCACTCTTTCCCCTTCTCTTTCTTTTTCTTTCTACGCTGCTGTCTGTCTCTCTCTTGTCTCTTTCTCTCTTCCTTTCTCTCCTTCTCTGCATACTCTCTCCTCTTCTTATTCACCCACACTCTCTCCTTTGCTGTCTCTTTCTCTATCTTCTTTCCTGCACTTTCTCTTCATCTCTCCAGTGCTATCTCTCCCAGATTCCGCTCTCTCTCTTTCCCTCTACCCCCCTTTCTCTCTCCCTCTCTCTCTCTTTCTCTCTATTTCTCTATGCTGCTATTTGTCTCTCACTCTGTCTCTTCCTCCTTATCTCATTTTATCTCTCCTTTTCTACTACTTTACCAGTCTCTCCCAGCTCCCCTCCATCCCTCGCTCTCTCTGTCTCTTAATGCGTCTCTTTCTCTGCGTCTCCCAGCTTCTCCATCTCTCTCTCCCTCCTATTTGTGCATGTCTTTTTTCTAACCATTTCTCCCCTTCTCTGCATACTCATTTCTCCCTCTAGTTCTCTTCTTATTCACTTACTCACTCTCTCTTTCTCTCTTTCGCTATCCTCGTTCTTCCTGCATGTTCCATCGATGTCTTTCCCAGCCTCTACTCTCTCTCCTTCCCCTCTCACCTGTCTCTTTCTCTCTTTCCCTTTCTATTAAAGGAGAATTAACATTTTTTACAATCTGAGCCTTATTTCGGTAATAAAACAAGTTGTTTTACTCACCCATAGCACTTTGGTGTCATATGGAGCACTTCCAGAGATGTTTTAGATTTGCAATCTCCGTAATATGAGTTCTCGGGGCACATGTTTGCGGTCTCCAAATAACACAAACTTTAGCACTTTTCAAATCATAGAAGCTCAATGTCTTAGTCTACACTTTTGTTTGAGTCAAAAGTGGCCTGTAATCCGAGATTTATCCATAGTTTTGAGTAGATGAGGAGGACAGTGCGCATGTGCGGCGTCACAGCTTATTTTGCTCTCTGCTCCCAGGACCCAAACATGAAACGCAAAGGTTCTAAAATGTATCGATTATGTTAAATTCCCCTTTTGTAATCAATTCTCCTGGAAAAATGTGATTCAACTGGACTTCACTTTGTTTTGACTGCATCTTCTGCACAAACACGTCCAAGGCCGACAGCTGCCGCTTATCTCAGACTCTACAAAAACATTGGCACACACTATTGGACTCACACTCACATGTATTAAGTAATGCTGCCCTGTCTATTTTTAGGATGTCTGCTTCTTTTTCAGTTTTCAATCAATTTCATGGATTTCTGATCTTTTCCCTTGCCCCATATCCTTCCCTCTTGTCATCAAAGAAAAAGACACCGTATGTTATCTATCCAACTGTTTTCTGTCATTACATGTTGTGTATAATTGTATTGATTGTATTGCATCTTTTCTACTCTGCATCTTCCAGTCGGCGGCGCGCAAGCGCAGCGGCCCCTCCCCTACCCACTCTATACTGTCCTGCCTGGTTAATGGGGAAACTAAATTTCGAATTCATTCTATGTACATGTACATATGATTGTTTTTCAACAATAAAGCAACTATGACTATGACTATGACTATGAAGCTGTAAATTATGGATAAATCTTGGATTACAGGCCACTTTTGACTCAAACAAAAGTGTAGACTAAGACATCGAGCTTCTATGATTTGAAAAGTGCTAAAGTTTGTGTTATTTGGAGACCGCAAACATGTGCCCCGAGAACTCGCGTTACGGATATAAACATCTCTGGAAGTGCTCCATATGACACCAAAGTGCTATGGGTGAGTAAAACAACTTGTTTTATTACCGAAATAAGGCTCAGGTTGTAAAAAATGTTAATTCGCCTTTAACACCCTCCCTTACTCACTCTGTATCCATTCTGTCTTCCCCTTTCCTCCCTCTCCCTCTTTGTCCACACAATGATGATGGCATTTTGGGGGAAAGTACTTTGACTTACCTGACGAGTCAACGGTTAGAGCAGTGGTTCCTCAACTTGAAGGTCAGCGGATCGGTTCCTGCTCAGACCGAGGTTTTAGATGTCATCCATGCATGTTTGACTAATCTACACTGCAAGAAATGATTTTCAAGAAAGTTAAATTGTCTTGTTTGGGGGAAACTGATCTAGTGTTTTTCTAGTTTTTAGTACAACTAGAAAAAATATCTTGGTAGAGCCAGAAACGCAGACTTGTTTTTAGGAGCTCAATCTACCTTTATCTAATTGAGATATTGCAACTTATTTTGAGCTGAATTGATCCAGAAATGAGCTGCAGCATTGTTCTGCACATGAGCAACCCATCTTTGCTCCTTATTTTAAGACAGAAACGTATTCTTAATTCAAGAAAAGTGACATGCAGTGTCAAACTTCTTTAATGCAAATCATTCATCTGCATCAAAACTTTTGGTCTTTCAATAACATATCCAAAATAATATTAGACAGTCACATAACGCAGTGGAGTTTTTGTGCAACAATATGGTGTGAAATCCACCTCACTATCAACTTGCAAGAGGATTTGTATTTTGAAATGTCCCCATTTCAAAATACATTCTTAATTACACAGTGACATGCAATAATTTCCATAGCATTGATCTACACGGCAGCACGGTGGCTGAGTGGCTAGCACTCATGCTTCACAGCAAGAAGGTTCTGGGTTTGATCCCCGGGTCGCCCGAGCTGCTAAATGGCATCCAAGGTATCTCATTTTAGGATAGTTTGACTATTTAGTTTACCCTTTATTTAAGAAAAACATTCTAATTTCAAGCATTTTTTTCTCATTCTAACAGACTACTATAAGGCACAAAATGCTTGTTTTAAGATTTTGTTTCAAGACTTATTTTCTCAATCAAAGCAGATTTCTCCAATTTGAGTTACTTAAAGGGACAGTGTGTAAGATTTTTACCTGTTAATTACTGAAATTGAAGATCCCCATTCAAAAATACATTGTTTTCCTAGCCTTTTCACTTCCATCATGAAATCAAAGTATTCTTTTGGACTTAGATATAGTCACATAAAAGGGGGATCTTCCCCATATAGAGGCAGCCATTTTGAATACGAGAGCCACAGAAGGACATTTGGGCTCATCCTTCGCCTCGGCTCCTGCTAACAGCTGCTTAGCCGCGCTGCGTTTGGGAGTGAAGGACAGAAGGAGAGAAGGGGAAGGGGGGGGGGGAAGGGGGGAGCCTGTGTAAAGAAGCATGCTGCCGGATCACACATCGTAATGGATACAACACGTATTTTGGACTAAATTGTTTTACTGGATTTTATTCGCTGGATCCTTATGGACAGATTGAGACCAAGTTTATGATGAAATACAGAGTTTGACCTGTGCAAAGCCTTCAAAGGTAAGCTAAGTAAGCTAAGTTTTGTGCTTTTCCGTATAAAAGCCCCATGTGCTCGGGGAGTGATTGTTTTGCAGGGAAATGAATTGCATAGTCAAAAAGAGGAGACTGTAAGGTTTCATTTGATGTGTAGATTGTCATGAATCATGATCGGGATTGTGTGTTTTCATGCGAAAAGAAAAAAAAAAGTGAACGGGGGACCGCGCTTTATGTATACAGCGGTGCGCGGTTCGTGCGCGGGCACGCGAGATTTCGGCGCTACGTCGCGTCCGGGTGACCCTCGAGGTCTGCCATAGCCAAAAGAGGAAGTGGAATAGCTAGTAACCACCTATGCGCCACGAATCCTACACACTGTCCCTTTAAAGGAAAAGTAACGTTTTTTACAATTTGAGCCTTATTTCGGTAATAAAACAAGTTGTTTTACTCACCCATAGCACTTTGGTGTAATATGGAGCATTTCCGGAGATGTTTTAGATTAGCGTTAGGCTAACGCTATAGCCATAGCTCGGGGCATTCCCCGAGCATGTAATATGCCCCGTGCGGGCTCCAAATAACACAAACTTTAGCACTTTTCAAATCATAGAAGCTCGATGTCTTTAGTCTACGATTTTGTTTGAATCAAAAGTGGCCTGTAATCCGAGATTTATCCATAGTTTACAGCTTTGTGTTCCATGTTTGGGTCCCGGGAGCTGAGAGCACACTCCGCACATGCGCACTGGCGTCCTCATCTACTCGAAACTATGGCTAAATCTCGGATTACAGGCCACTTTTGACCCAACGAAATCGTAGACTAAAGACATCGAGCTTCTATGATTTGAAAAGTGCTAAAGTTTATGTTATTTATTTATTTATTAGCCCGCATATTACATGCTCGGGGAATGCTTGAGCTATGGCTATAACTGCGTTAGCCTAACGCTAATCTAAAACATCTCCGGAAATGCTCCATATGACACCAAAGTGATATGGGTGAGTAAAACAACTTGTTTTATTACCGAAATAAGGCTCAAATTGTAAAAAACGTTACTTTTCCTTTAAATCAAGATATATTTGCTTATTTTGAGCAAAAGTTCTACCTAGTTTTAAGCAATTTGGGGACTAGAAAATCATGCTACTTTCAAGAATTTTTACCAAGAAAGAAATGCTTACCCCATTGGCAGTTTTCTTTCCTTGAAATGTTTGACTTTTGCCTCATTTTAAGATTTTTGTACTTGTTTTGAGAAGGGCATTTCTTGCAGTGTAGTGATTTCTATTGGCGACACGGTGGCTAGCGCTCATGCCTCCAGGCACTCCGGTTTCCCCCATCAACCCAAAACATGCACCATAGGTAAAATCCTCCAGCTTTGGTCCTGACCAAACCGAAGCAAGAAGATCATGGAGATGGTCCCTGGGCGCAGTAATGTGCTGCCCACTGCTCCTGATAACAGGATGGGTTAAATGCAGAGAAGAATGTCTCCTGTGTGAGATCAATAAAGTCACTTCTTCTTCTCTTGGTCCCTGTTCAAATCTTCCTTATGATTAGTTGTAAGATTCTGTCCATAAATACACCAAAAAATGAATAAAACTGTACACGGCAACTTGACAAACCTGATGCGATGTGCAGTGCATGAAGTCAAAGTAATAAATGATCAAAGGAGAAGTTCAATTTGTCAACTGGACAATTTGTCCAGTTGACAAATTGAACTTCTCCTTTGATCATGGATTCTACCTGGACGACTGAGGGACTTTTCACGCATCATAAAAGTAGTAAAGTACTGTAGTTAAAGCCTAGATTTGAGGTAAAGTACTGTACTTAAGTAGACTTTACAGTGGATATTTTTACTTTTGCTTCATTATATTTAAGTAAAACCTGCTGAAAAGGCTGAAGGGTTTATTACATTATTACATTTATAGTGTGAGCCAACAAAAAATATAATAAAAAATACACAAACACAACCACGAGTTAGAATAAAAAGATCAATTCAGTTGTTTCTGTTGAACAAAATCCACATATTTGAAGCTTTATTATACCTTAAAATCTGCACAAAATACTTTTATTTTTTACTCTTTAAGTACCTTTTTATGACTCGGAGCTTCAGAAACAAAAGTGAAACTTATAAAACACACATCAATACATTATTTTTGATGAATATAGCATTTCCAAAACAATAAAAGGCAACACGGTGATATGTACTAGCAGTTAATACCCCATAGAAGCAAAATACAGTGGTACCTCACCTTACGAATGACCCAACAAACGAAAATTTCAAGTTACGAAACGCCTTCACGGTAAGTTTTGGTCTCTAGATACGAAAGAAAATTCAAGTTACGAAACGCGAAATCTCAAAAATTCAAATAATGCGCGCTCAGCCACACATTATATGCTTTTCTCAGACTGGATTTAAACTTTTCACACATTTGTCTCTCGTTTAAACACTCAAACTTTCATAGATTTTCAACAAAATTATTAATAGTGAAGTGTGGGGGGAAGGAGGAGGGGGGAGAAGAGTGCGCGGACACGTGTGATAGCGCAGCATGACCCGGCGCGGGGCTGACAGCAGGTCTAGACCAAGGTCTAAACCTGGACTGGACCAGGACTAGACCAGGACTAAACCAGGACTAGACCAGGTGGATTAAAGCAGCGAGGAGGGGTCTGCACGCAGTCTGAGCACATGAACGCATGAACGAGACCCATGCAAGAGCCGCGGTGGTCTAGACCTCCTCTAGACCTGACCAGGTCTAGAGGAGGTCTAGAGGAGCCGCGGTGGTCTGGACTAAACCAGGACTAAACCTGGACTAAACCAGGAGGAGCCCGCGGCTCTTGCATGGGTCTCGTTCATGCGTTCATGCGTTCATGCGCTCAGACTGCGTGCAGTCCCCTCCTCGCTGCTTTAATCCACCTGGTCTAGTCCTGGTTTAGTCCTGGTTTAGTCCTGGTCCAGTCCAGGTTTAGTCCTGGTCCAGTCCAGGTTTAGACCTTGGTCTAGACCTGCTGTCAGCTCCGCGCCGGGTCATGCTGCGCTATCACACGTGTCAGAGCGCAGTTTTCTCCCCCCTCCCTCTTCCCCCCACACTTCACTGTTAATACATTTTGTTGAAAATCTATGAAAGTTTGAGTGTTTAAACGAGAGACAAATGTGAGAAACACAGAACACAATGTTACACTATAAAAAAAGTTACACTATAAAAAAAAACTTGGATCGGGGCCTTGGAACGAATCAGGCTTTTTCCATTGAAATAGCTACTCAACTTACGAATTTTTCACGTTACGAAACCACTTCTGGAATGAATTAATTTCGTAAGGTGAGGTACCACTGTAATAATAATAATAATAATAATAATAATAATAATAATAATAATAATAATAATAATAATAATAATAATAATAATAATAATTCTGAGATCTACCAAGATCAAGCTTTGACAAGAAGGTCCGCAAAATTCATGCTTGTGCACTTTAAGCCATGTTAAAGCTGTTACCTGATCAGAAACATACCCAAGTTGTGTTTTGTTTCATTCACACATTTGAGTACTCCTGCATTATTAGTCTGTCTACAGAGCTCTAAATGCTCTGTTCCACCTTGTGATATTATGAACTAGTAGTTTTCAACAGCTCCCTTTTTAATCCAGATGATTCTAGTGAAGGGGTATGAAATTAAAAAACACAGTGGAGCACTTCAGAATAACGCTCATGGGTTTGTGTGAATGAAACAAAACACAACTCCAGGTCTGTTTGTGATGAGGAAACAATAGAAAATAGCATAATATTGGACCTTTAATTATCTCTGTCTACTAATTTACCATCGCAAATAGTCTTCTTTATCTCAGTATTTCAAAGCCCTCCACCTCCTCTTCTTCCTCCTCCTGTGACGGATGCTAGAGTTGGATCAGATATAGCGCTGCACAGGCGGACCTGGGTCAAGTGCGATTGGTGACCCTGCCCTCCGCCGGCGCCCTGCATGACCTTTGCGACAGAGTGCATTTAGCCCGGGCACAGGTGAGATGTTGATGGACAGCCTGGGCCCCGCTCCCTTTCTCACCCCTCTCACTCCACCCCTCGAGGCCTGGAGGAGGAGAGGAGCTGTATATGTGCACTACAGAAACACCACAGGGACATGAAGGAGATGGATTAGGTTGGGTTCAAAGACAATTGGTGCTGTTTGTTCCTGTTCACTGTACTAATAATAATAAAAATGGTCTAGATTAGAATCTATAATATATAGCTGTTTCCTCCCATACATGTTTAAAGTAGATACATATTTAAAGGGATATGCCACCCCCAGGTCAAACTTGGGCATTAGTCCTTGGGCACAGTCCAGAGACTAAAATAAGTGGTGGAAAGCGTTTTTCTGGTGACGCAGCCATTGTCCAGGTCTGTCAGCACTGACCACCGTGGTATCTGCAGCTACTCCGCATTAGACTGGAGTCTAACGTCGCCAGAGAAAGATTTCGGCCAAAAGGAATTAATTTGCTCGATGCTTTTCCCAATTACTTTCTGTGTAGTGCGCATTCATATCGAGTGCAAATAAATGTGCAAATCAACACGGAGAGCTTGACTTGGTCATTTTGGGTGGGAACTATTTTTCAGTGCGGAAAAAGACAGACGAAGCACACACCACGCTGACAGGGGAACTCCCTTCCTGGTGCGTAACAGGGATTCCCCTGTCAGCGTGGTGTGTGCTTCGGCTGTGTTTTTCCGCACTGAAAAATAGTTCCCACCCAAAATGACCAAGTCAAGCTCTCCGTGTTGATTTGCACATTTATTTGCACTCGATATGAATGCGCACTACACACAAAGTAATTGGGAAAAGCATCGAGCAAATTAATTCCTTTTGGCCGAAATCTTTCTCTGGCGACGTTAGACTCCAGTCTAACGCGGAGTAGCTGCAGATACCGCGGCGGTCAGTGCTGACAGACCTGGACAATGGCTGCGTCACCAGAAAAACGCTTTCCACCACTTATTTTAGTCTCTGGACTGTGGGGAGATGCCCAAGTTTGACCTGGGGGTGGCATATCCCTTTAAGTTATATTAATTTGTAGCGAGCAACTGGGAGGTCGGATATTTCCCAGTTGTTATCATTTCTGAGTGGGTTGCCTTTCTGTGTGGAGTTTGTTCTTCCCGTGTCTGGTTGGGTTTCCTCCAGTTTCCCTCATCAAGACAAAAACATGCTCCATAGGTAAAAAAAAAAAAAAAAAGCTAAGACCAGATGGTTCCCCGGGCACCTGAAAGATGAGCTGCCCACTGCTCCTGAAAGGATGGGTCAAATGCAGAGAATAATTTCCCTAAAGGATAATTAAAAATAAATACAATATTAATGTATGTAAACTTTTTTCTAATTCTAAACCACAGGCTAAAGAAAGGTAAGCATTAAACAAATGTCTTCAGTGGCCCAACATTGTCGAATTTAACCTGTATTAAATGTTCATGTGCATTGCTGGAGTTGTGTTTTGTTTCATTCGCACATTTAACGCATTTAACACACACACATCCTTCTTCTCTCAGTAAGAAAACACACTGATCCCCCCTTTGATATGTCATGTCATGTGGTAATACAGGAAGTGCGTTTATACACCTTCTCTAGAATAATTTGGATGATTTCAGCCCTGAAATTTCCAGTCTCTTTTAAACTAACGGTAAAAGGAGCTGTTAACTTGAAAACTACCGCTTCATGTCTGTTTTTGAGGAGGTAACAACATTATAACATGACTTAAAGCTCACAAGAGTCAGTTTTGTGTAATACAGAACCTTTAACCTCTCAGATCCACTGTTTATGCTAACTAGCGCTGTTGTAATAATAATAATAATTAAAGCCGCAAGCGGCGTTGGTCGGGACCTCGCACCTGCGTTTGTTCGTCTTACTGAGACGCACAGCCATACCAAATTTCGTGTCCCTGGCACAATTATCTCACTTCCTGTTGGGCGTGGCCATGACATTGTAGATACCCTGTCAGAACAGATCCTGTCAGACCCTGTCAGACCCTGTCAGACCCTGTCAGACCCTGTCAGACCCTGTCAGACCCTGTCAGACTCTGTCAGACCCTGTCAGACCCTGTCAGACCCTGCATGTGGCCTACATGCTGAGGCCTACATGAACCTTCGATGCTTGTCCCCACATTGCTGCTTGCAGCTATATCAGATCAAAGGTACAAAGATCAAAGACCTTTGATCAGGGCGTTGCCTAGCAACAAATACCTCCCATTCATAACTCATCACTCCCATTCAATAAATACCTAACTTTATCGATCCGCCGTATCGTCATATTACCGCCTATTTGAAAATCCTTCGCAATTTAACATCTCCAACGTCTTAAGATTATGTTCACCAAAATTTAAGCCCATCTGAGGTACGGTGTAGGAGAAGTGTTTCAAATTCCATTCTATGTCCAATACCCAAAAATCACACAAAAGCCCAATTATCTCACTTCCTGTTGGGCATGGCCATGACATTGCAGTGAGGCGTTTGTTCGTCTTATTGAGATACACGTCCCTACCGAATTTCGTGCGCCTATCTTAAACGGTATGCCAGCCCCGAAAGACAACGCGCTAGGGGGCGCTATCGAGCTCCTGGGGGTCACTGGGGGACGGGACTTTGTGTGGTCGTACTGGCAGCACTTTGTGATGCCCGTGCAAAGTTTCGTTTGTTTTGAAGCATGGGAACATGCTCAAAATTGCCCCAGCGAGTGTGAACAAGAACAAGAATAATAATAATAATAATAATAGGGAAACAAAGCAACAACAATAGGGACCTTCGTCCCCCTTCGGGGCTCGGTCCCTAATAATAATTCATTGCATTTATATAGCGCCTTTCATGACACCCAAAGTGCTTTACAGTTCATTGTTCATTCACTCCACACTTGGTGGTGGTAAGCTACTTTCTGTAGCCACAGCTGCCCTGGGGCAGACTGACGGAAGCGAGGCTGCCAATCTGCGCCATCGGCCCCTCCGACCACCTCCAACACTCATGCACACTCCACTTTCATACTAGGCAAATGTGGGTAAAGTTTCTTGCCTAAGGACACAGCAACAGTTTTTTGCAACTGGCGCCCCCCTGTGGCACCTGGAATTCCCAGCGGTCTCCCATCCAAGTACTAACCAGGCCCTGCCTTGCTTAGCTTCTGAGATCTGACGGGATCAGGCTGTGACAGGCAGGTATGGCCACAAGTTAGGTCACAGTTGAACTTGTGTGTGAAGTGGGAGTCTTTCCATCACCTCCAAGTTCACCAGTGCTAATTACCAGTTCAAGCAGTGATCCAGCTGGGGTTTTTTACTTCACATTAGAGGTGGGAAATATCCATGTTACCATTTGTCAGAAACGGGCCGTTAATTACCAAGTTGGTTAGTTTTTTTTATTATGTACAAATGCATTAATCTTTCAAAGGGAATGATGAATTTATAGAACAGTTGATTTATGTTAAAGGTCCCATGGCATGAAATTCTCACTTTCTGAGGTTTTTGAACGTTAATGTGAGCTCCCCCCCCCCCCATGGTTAAAAGATGCGAAATGTCTAAACTGAGCATTTGCGATCCTTTTCTGCGTTACAAAAAATCGGAGCTCAAACGGGCGATTTGGAACAAGGCACCTTATTGACGTCAGATCGAAAAAAGAAATGCAAATGCAGTTCCACCCCCGTCTGTCTGTACTCAGCGTCTCTGTAAATCACGCCCAGAGAGTTTGGACTTCGAATGCGCTAGGCAATGCGAAATGCGTATTTTAATTTGCCTGGAGGCACGTCCGAGTGTTTCTAGGCTCAGAAGTCCTTTATCTGAGCCTCTGGACCTTTGAACAGCAGTGGTTTAATTTTATTTTCTGTGGAAATTTGTTTATTTTTCAATGGAACGCTTCAAATCTCTCCCCCCGTGCAAAAACAAGGAAATGGATCAGCTGAGAGCTTAGAGCGGAGAGTTTGGCCACGCCCCCACCCTCTACTATAGGCCATCTCTTTTCTCCTCATTTGCATTCAAGCAACAACTCCCATTGAGGAGTAAATTTCTCCTGTGTGAGATTAATAAAGTCTTATCTTATCTTATCTTATGGCCTGTTCAGAGAGAGAAAAAATACTCTTTCTCATCTTATCTCTGTTTCTCATGCACTGAGTGTTGATTTTGAAGAAGGATTCATTTACAGTATTAGGGAACCATTAAGGAGCCATATAAAAGCATCAAGAAGTACCATGTCATGGGATCTTTAAACCTGTTTAGCTCGACTACAGACTGGACTGGTTTGAGAATACAGACCTGTTCTACAAAAAGGGACAGAGTAGGCTGTACTTTATCAGAAGGCTGAAGTCCTTTAAAGGAGAATTAACATTTTTTTTTACAATCTGAGCCTTATTTCGGTAATAAATCAAGTTGTTTTACTCACCCATAGCACTTTGGTATCATATGGAGCACTTCCGGAGATGTTTTAGATTTGCGATAGCCGTAGCACGGGTTCTAGCCGTAGCTCGGGACATATAATATATGCTCCGAGGCATGCAATATATGCCCTGTGTGGTCTCCAAATAACACAAACTTTAGCACTTTTCAAATCATAGAAGCTTGATGTCTTAGTCTACACTTTCGTTTGAGTCAAAAGTGGCCTGTAATCCGAGATTTATCCATAATTTACAGCTTTGCGTTTGTGTCCCGGGAGCTGAGAGTGAAATAAACTGTGACTCTGCACACGCGCACTGGCGTCCTCATCTATTCGAAATTATGGATAAATCTCGGATTACAGGCCACTTTTGACTCAAATGAAAGCGTAGACTAAGACATCGAGCTTCTATGATTTGAAAAGTGCTAAAGTTTGTGTTATTTGGAGACCACACGGGGCATATTACATGCTCGGGGCATATATTATATGCCCCGAGCTACAGCTATCGCTAATCTAAAACATCTCTGGAAATGCTCCATATGACACCAAAGTGCTATGGGTGAGTAAAACAACTTGTTTTATTACCGAAATAAGGCTCAAATTGTAAAAAAAAAACGTTAATTCTCCTTTAAAATTGGCCAGAAGCACCTGCTGATGCTCTACCAGACACTTATCTCCAGTGTCCTCTTCAACGCTGTGGTCTGCAGGGGAGGAAGCCTCAAGAAGGAGGATGCCATGCAGATGGATAAGCTGCTGAGGAAGGCAGAATTTGTGGTGGGTGCAGAGCTTGACTCACATCTGTGGCTGAGAAAAGGGCCAAGCTTCAGTCCATCCTGGATAACCCCCGGACAGGAGCATACCTTCGGGGGCAGGCTGTTGTCCCTGTCCTGCTCCATAGACACTCTCTGGAAGTCGTTGTCTTGTCATGTTTTCTGCTAATGCCCTTTTGTACATGTTTATTGGCCTTGAACAGAGTTAGATAATAGTACTCCAGTAACATTTTAAATAAATTGTACTTTTCAGAGTACTTTTCTAGCAGCATACGTACTTTTACTCCCACTTGACTAATACATTGGTGACAGTAGTTCAGTTGGTAGAGTGTTTGTCCACTGGTTTGAAGGTTGGCAGTTCGAATCGCTCTTGACATAAACATCGGTTTATATACCAGTGTATATAAATTTTATTATTCCAACTCCCACAGATGAATGTTGTCCTTGAGCAAGACATTTAACATTTAATCCAGTGTCTGTGTGAATGGGTGAGTGATTCCTTGATATAAAGTGCTAAAATGTGACCACTTACATTTACCATTTCTATTGAAGTGTTCAGATTTAGTTCATTGTTCACTGTCTCATTTTTGTGTCTAATTAAAGTTTTGTCCTTTTAAATTAACTTCAAATTTTAAAACACTTTTAAAAAACTGTCTATGATTATTAGACAAATTCTCTTGAGTTTTCCCAAATACTCTTATTTGAGTCATTTCTTGGACTACTACTTTAAAGGGACAGTGTGTAAGATTTTTACCCATTAATTACATAAATTGAAGATACCCATTCAAAAATGCAGTGTTTTCCAAGCCTTTTTACTTCCATCATGAAATCAAAGTATTCTTTTGGACTTAGATATAGTCACATAAAAGGGGGATCTTCCCCATATAGAGGCAGCCATTTTGAATACGAGAGCCGCAGAAGGACATTTGGGCTCATCCTTTGCCTAGGCTCCTGCTAGCGCCTGCTCAGCCGCGCTGCATGTGGGAGCGAAGGAGAGAAGGAGAGAAAGGGAAGGGGAGGGGGGAAGGGGAAGCCTTGTGGTGTTGGGTAAACAGAGAAAGGGAAGGGGAGGGGGGGGGGGGCCTCGTGGTTTTTTGGTAAACAAGACAGGCTGCTGTATCACACGTCGTAATAACACGTGTTTTGGACTAAATTGTTTTACTGGATTTTATTCGCTGGATCCTTACGGACAGATTGAGAGCAAGTTTATGGTGAAATACAGAGTTTGACCTGTCCAGAGCCTTCAAAGGTAAGCTAAGTAACAAACCTCGTTTTGTGCTTTTCTGTATAAAAGCCCCATGTGCTCGGGGAGTGATTGTTGTGCAGGGAAATGAATTGCATAGTCAAAAAGAGGAGACTGTAAGGTTTCATTTGATGTGTAGAGTGTCATGCTACACGATCAGGAATGTGTGTTTTCATGCGTTTTTCATGCGTTTTATTTATACCGTAGTTGTCGGCGAGAGCTCGCACAGCGCCGGGTGCGCGCGGCTACGCGAGCTGTCTGCGTTACAGCGCGCCCGGGTGACCCTCGAGGTCTGCCGTAGCCAAAAGAGGAAGTGGAATAGCTACTGTCCACCTATGCGCCACGAATCCTACACACTGTACCTTTAATCCTGAGTTCTTATTTGAGTAAAATCTTTGGCTACTCTACCCAACTTTGACCTTAAGTGTCAAAAAACGGTTTCAAATACAGTGGTACCTCACCTTACGAATGACCCAACAAACGAAAATTTCAAGTTACGAAACGCCTTCATGGTAAATTTTGGTCTCTAGATACGAAAGAAAATTCAAGTTACGAAACGCGAAATCTCAAAAATTCAAATAATGCGCGCTCAGCCACACACATTATACGCTTTTCTCAGACTGGATTTAAACTTTTCTCACATTTGTCTCTCGTTTAAACACTCAAACTTTCATAGATTTTCAACAAAATTATTAACAGTGAAGTGTGGGGGGAAGGGGGAAGGGGGAGAAAACTGCACGCCGACACGTGTGATAGCGCAGCATGACCCGGCGCGGAGCTGATAGCAGGTCTAGACCAAGGTCTAAACCTGGACTGGACCAGGACTAAACCAGGACTAAACCAGGACTAGACCAGGTGGATTAAAGCAGCGAGGAGGGGACTGCACACAGTCTGAGCGCATAAACGCATGAATGAGACCCATGCAAGAGCCGCGGGCTCCTCCTGGTTTAGTCCAGGTTTAGTCCTGGTTTAGTCCAGACCACCGCGGCTCCTCCTGGTTTAGTCCAGGTTTAGTCCTGGTTTAGTCCAGAACACCGCGGCTCCTCTAGACCTCCTCTAGACCTGGTCAGGTCTAGAGGAGGTCTAGAGGAGCCGCGGCTCTTGCATGGGTCTCGTTCATGCGTTCATGCGCTCAGACTGCGTGCAGTCCCCTCCTCGCTGCTTTAATCCACCTGGTCTAGTCCTGGTTTAGTCCTGGTTTAGTCCTGGTTTAGTCCAGGTTTAGTCCTGGTCCAGTCCAGGTTTAGATCTTGGTCTAGACCTGCTGTCAGCTCCGCGCCGGGTCATGCTGCGAGTGTCAGAGCGCAGTCTTCTCCCCCCTCCTCCTTCCCCCCCACACTTCACTGTTAATACATTTTGTTGAAAATCTATGAAAGTTTGAGTGTTTAAACGAGAGACAAATGTGAGAAACACAGAACACAATGTTACACTATAAAAAAAAGTTACACTATAAAAAAAAAAAAAACTTGGATCGGGGCCTTGGAACGAATCAGGCTTTTTCCATTGAAATAGCTACTCAACTTACGAATTTTTCATGTTACGAAACCACTTCTGGAACTAATTAATTTCGTAAGGTGAGGTACCACTGTATATAAATTTTATTATCCAATGTAAACTTTATTTTCTTTTTTTGTCTTTCAGATTCTTTTTATATAAGACTGGTTATGTAAAATTGTGCAAATGAACAGTAAAGGATCTGATTAGTTGTTTTGTCATGACAGTGAGCTGCTTCTGACATGACAATGACGCTCCAACCAGTGTAGTGTGTCTCCCTCGTGTGTTCAAATGCTGTACTACATTCAAAAATCAATTCACTACATTGTCCCCCATCTCCCTCATTTTTCCATGACTTTACTTTATAAACGACTTAAATACACTTTCTCACACTCGTTACTTTAGTTTGTCTGTTAAACCATTAATTTAATCACCAGTAGATTTCTCGTTTGAAATCAACTAGCTTCGTGCCCTCTCAGCTCTAGTCTGCTTGTATAGATTAATTAGCAGCTTAAAATGTGTTACAAACAAAAAACACCACGTTTCACTGTACAAGGGTGTAAATAGGATAGGCATGGATGTAGTTTGTCCGTGAATGAGCTGCCATAGGCCCTGTGTCTGGTTAAGATTAGGCACAAATCTGTGACCGTTAAAGGAAAAGTAACGTTTTTTTACAATCTGAGCCTTCTTTCGGTAATAAAACAAGTTGTTTTACTCACCCATAGCACTTTGGTGTCATATGGAGCACTTCCAGAGATGTTTTAGATTAGCGTTAGCCTAGCACGACTTTTAGCCATAGCTCGGGGCATATAATATATTCCCCAAGCATGTAATATGCCCCGTGCAGGCTCCAAATAACACAAACTTTAGCACTTTTCAAATCATAGAAGCCCGATGTCTTAGTCTACGATTGCGTTTTGAAGCAAAAGTGGCCTGTAATCCGAGATTTATCCATAGTTTACAGCTTTGCGTTTCATGTTTGGGTCCCGGGAGCTGAGAGCACAGTCCGCACATGCGCACTGGCCTCCTCATGTACTCGAAACTATGGCTAAATCTCGGATTACAGGCCACTTTTGCTTCAAACGAAATAGTAGATTAAGATATCGGGCTTCTATGATTTGAAAAGTGCTAAAGTTTGTGTTATTTGGAGACCGGAAAGTAATGCCCCGAGCACTCAAGTTAACAGATACGCTACAACATAACTTCTACGAAACTGCTCAAAATGACACCAAACTGCTATGAGTGAGTAAAACTACTTGTTTTATTACCGAAAGAAGGCTCAGATTGTAAAAAAAAAAACGTTACTTTTCCTTTAAAGGTCCTATTTTATGCCAAATTTACTCTTGTAAGCTTTAAGACATGCTAGAATGTTGTTTCCTCATCAAAACAGACCTGGAGTTGTGTTGTGTTTCTTTCACACGTTTGGAAAGAGCCAAAAGTGTCTCTCCAAGGCCCCAGGGGCCCTTTTCCGCTAAGCAGAGACCGGAACTCAGTGCTGATGGTCGTTGTGGACTATTTTAGTAGATGGGTTGAACTGTTTACTCTGACTGGATATACCAGGCAAACAGGGCGTGGTTCTCTAAAGGTTTTTGTTTGTCACTAAAATACAACTTTTGATCAAGTTTTATGTAAAAAGATTGGAACAAGTTTAACCTTCTACTGAGGCTCTTTGGCCAACAGTGCCTTTTATTTTAGTATCTATCAAACTAATTTAATAACAATAATACAACTGTGGGCAAGTGAAGGTTAAAATACCATAAACATGTGAAGCAATGCCACCTAGTTTTTGGTTACAAACACTAGGAACTGTCCAGGTTAAAAAGTTCTAAAATAAGACTAAAAGCTGAATAATTTAAAAGAGTCATTTATTAGAAATGTTAAAATATGAACATAAAACCAATTTGGCCCAGTGACAAAATATTACAAATCCATTCAAATCGGTGGGGAGTTCTGGGAATTAAAAACAAGAGCGAGTCCTTTCTGTAAAAACAAGGAAAGGAGGGGGTGTCACACGTGCTTTAAAAATAAGGTGTTTGTGTGAAGAGGCGGCAGTGGCAAAGTTGGTAGCGCGTTTGTCTAATTATTCAAGGGTTGGTGGTTCGAATCCCGCTCTTGACGGGTTGGCTGTGTGTGATCCCAGCTCTCACAGATAAGTGCGGCTGTTGTGTCCTTAACCCACAAAATTAAAATGATACTATGATTGGTGTGTCTCTGCTTCCTCCTCACAGCAGGGTCTCTCTGGACAGACACACACACACACACTTTTAAAGGAAAATTAACGTTTTTTTACAATCTGAGCCTTCTTTCGGCAATAAAACAAGTAGTTTTACTCACCCATAGCAGTTTGGTGTCAATTGGAGCAGTATCGCAGAAGTTATGTTGAGCCATTCTGTTCTACTAATGATCCCGTATCCGTTAGCGTGAGTGATCGGGGCACTGATTTGCGGTGTCCAAATAACACAAACTTTAGCACTTTTCAAATCACAGAAGATCGCTGTGTCAGGGTAGACTTTTAGTGGATTCCAAAACGGCCTGAAACCCGATATCGCAACAGAAAAGTAAAGTTCAGAGCGGTGTTAGCTTCTTTCGGACTATCGGTGTTTACAAAACAGCTGAGTTCACGCATGCGCACTGTCCTCTCTGATGACGTCATCAAATGAAACTATAGCTGCATATCGGGTTTCAGGCCGTTTTGGAATCCACTCAAAGTCTACCCTGACACAGCGATCTTCTGTGATTTGAAAAGTGCTAAAGTTTGTGTTATTTGGACACCACAAAGTAATGCCCCGAGCACTCATGCTAACGGATACGGGATCATTAGTAGAACAGAACGGCTACAACATAAGTTCTGCGATACTGCTCCAATTGACACCAAACTGCTATGGATGAGTAAAAGTACTTGTTTTATTGCCGAAAGAAGGCTCAGATTGTAAAAAAAACGTTACTTTTCCTTTAACACACACTCACTCACACACACACTCGCATACACAAACAAATGTATAAACGCGCACACATGAACACATACACACACCCTCAGACACATACATACACACACAAACACAAACAATGACACACCCACACCCACACTTATATACATACACAAACACACACTCGCACACACACGATGACACCAGATGACTGTGTGTGCTCAGACAAGTTCCTTTCATTTTGAAACTAATATTCAGGAGGTGCAGCTGTTTGAAGGTGTTGGTGCGGAGTACAAACTGTAGACAAATTCAAATGCCCGGGTCACTGGCGGATGCAGAAGTCCAAAGTGGTTTTACCACCTTTTTGAACGCCTAGGTGTAACCAGGTTTGAAAATCCCCATTCTATCCCATCCCTTCGGTTCAATCCAGTCCTGTTCTTCCTCCCATCTCTCAGTTCACTCCCACTTCCTCTCACTCATGTTACTTCTTGTCGATCAACCAATCACATCACTGAGTAGCCATATTAAAGCTTCCCATTCAGTTGTGTGGAGAGAGGCCCAAGGGAGCAGTGCTTAAAGGACCCAACCAGACCCAACTAAACCGTTGACAGACCTGATGTGACCCAATTGAGGAGAGATTCAAGTGAACTGGCCAGGTGTCCTTGTCCCTCGGGTCCACTGGATGGCGAGCTAGAGCCCTGAATATCCACCGGGTCTGGTAGGAGGCGAAAGCCTGCAATTCCCATCTCCACACAAACTCGAACCACCATTTTTTTCAATAGCCCAACCCTCTGGATTTCGATACGCGTCTGAACATTCTCAACATTTGCCATACTCAAACTGGACATTTTGAGTGGTGCGTTTGTGTATCCGGTTCCGTTTTTGTTTCCTCAAATCCAAATCCACCCTGGACTTTGATGGGGTTTTTTTGAGTTTCCAACTGGTTATTTTTTTTCTGCTGCAGCTCTGTAAATATTTTGTTCACATTTATTTTTTTCCTGTAAATACACTTCCATAACTCTATTTCATTTGTCAGTCTCTCTTATTTACTTGTCCCTGCCATCTTGCAGTCAAACCCGGTCTTCTGATCACTAGCCTATTCCCCAGTTATTACCCAGTTATTATATGTTTATAATCCATACACGTGTTACATAAGCCATTAGGAACGTGGTCATATAGCACCATCTCCTCTGTGGGAGAGATATGGTCAGCCCATATTCCCATGCACATAGATGGACTGGGGTGTGTTAGATCAGGGTTAGATGGAATAGTCTTGAGAAAGAAATCAAAGGATCGAGTACAATAATGGTATTTAAGAAATACATAAAATCCAGTACAATAGTATGAAAAAAAGCAAATTAAATTGTCTTGCATAAAAGTGATAAATACCCATTTGCAACTGATTAATATTTGTGATTAAAATTAAATGTATTGATTTGAAATGTTTTAAATATGACACAAACTTGATTCTTGTGAGCTTTAAGTCATGTTATACTGCTGTTGCCTCATCAAAAACAGACCTGGAGTTGTGTTTTGTTTCATTCACACATGAGTAACCCTTTTAATGTTAGTCTAAATACATCTCCAAAGCTCAAAATGCTCTGTTCCACCTTATGATGTCACATAGCTGTAGTTTAAGTTAACCACAACCTTTTATCTTTTCTTCAGCAGAGATTGGAAATTCCAGGGCTGAAATTATCCAAGTGATTCTGAAGGTGTAAGGAGTTTTAGAACACAATGGAGCACTTCCTGTATGTGTTCAGTATGAGAGAAGAACTCAGCCTAAATTATGCAGAGTTTGTGCGTTAAACATGTGTGAATGAAACAAAACACAACTCCAGGTATGTATGTGATGAGGAAACTATGTTACAAGATAAATCAGAAAATAGTGTAATATGGGCCCTTTAAAGGGATAGTGCGGTATTTTTGATGTAAATCTGTATGGCTTCCCCTTCAACAGTGTCGTCCATTAACAGTGACTTACCGATGACAGCGTCGTCTGTCGCCCAGTTCTGCTCCGGTTCCGTAGCTCGCGAATGTAGTTCCGGTAAGTTAGCAGGGACATTTAATGAAGCTTGTTTTTCTTCTCAAAACAACATTTAGAAGTGAACAGGCTCATGTAAACATCCTTACTTACCAGACGACGCTGTCATCGGTAAGTCAGTGTTAATGGACGACATTGTTGAAGGGGAAGCCATACAGATTTACATAAAAAAAACACACTATCCCTTTAAAGCAGTGCTTCTCAAATAGTGGGGCGGGCCCCTCTGGGGGGGTGCGGTGTGATGCCGGGGGGAGGGGGGCGTGTGACCCTGGGAAACATGTTTTTTTGCCGTACTGTACTAGAACTAAGTGTAATTGCACATCAACAACAGTAGTTGGCAGTAGTGCTCTCATTGTTGCTCTGGGGCAGGGGTCGGCAACCTTAAATAAGCGATATACAGAACAGACTCACCATCACCCAACATCCTCTGTCACAGAAAAAACACGTATATTCCATTGAGTCGTGTCCTTTAGTCCGACAGAAGCTGACGCATCAGCGGCACAAGGAGAGAGCTTTTTTTTTTTTTCAGCGCTTTTAGCTTATGCAAATGGGCCATGTGGTTTGGTTTTAAGTTTCATTTCTGTAAAACGTAAACAAATGTGCGCAAAGCTGCATTAAAAACACATTAATATTTGAGTCCTCAGTGCAAAAAGACAGTGCAGTCTTTGTTGTAAGTTGCTTTCTTTCTTTTTTTGTTTTTAATGTTAAAGGTCCCATGGCATGACATTTTCACTTTCTGAGGTTTTTGAATGTTAATGTGAGCTCCACTACCCATATATAAGCATCAGGAAGTACCATGTCATGGGATCTTTAATAACGGATACAATGTTATGCAGAGGTGTACTAATAACAATTTTCTAGACAAATAATACTATTTATAGTCGCATGCAAGAAAGGGGGCGTGAATTTTTTTTTTTTTCTTCCTGGGGGGGGCGTCACAGAAAATAATTGAGAAGCACTGCTTCAAAGTAACTATCAGTGTTAATGTATTGTCTGGAAAGGGGGCAGACAACATCTTTCCACTCATTTTTATTAATTCCTTTTCATTTTTATTCATTTTAAATAACAGTGCACAGAAAACATTCATCTTCAAAGAGAAAAAATGAAAAAATGCTCTGCACCAGATTGAGCTACAAGCTCCTTTCCATCTGCAGTCCCTGTGCAGGTACAGAACACGCATTTCTTGTATGTTAATACACTGTTTTCTTTTTATACTTTATCAATTAAATAAAAATGAACAAAACCCCAGCCTCTTCAGCAGAGCAACAGTGTCTTTAGGAATGAGCTTCTGGGTCAGGAGGTCGGTGATGAGGGAGATCTCATGAGCCACATACACAAAGATGAATCTACTGACCAGGATGTTGAGAGAGGGGTTTCTAGGGATGAGCGCTAAAATGCCCTTGGTGTCTGCTGCCAGCAAGATGTGGTACTGACAGATGAACAGCTAGGTACACAGCACATTTTGGGGTTAATTTTATACTTCTAGGAAGAGACGAGACCCTGGATCTTACCTCCAAACCAGGTGAAAAAGGAGCTGTAGACGGAGCGAGCAAAGCCAAGAATGTTCCTGATGAGGATGAAGGACAGAATCTGAGGAGACACAGGAGCATCACAGAGAGGTTAGCACCAACTTTACCTTTTGACTATTCAAATGGATGTGTGCAATATGATAATTACAGAGGCCTCAGAGGACAAATAAAGATGAAATCTGTAATATAATTTCTACTGTCTGGAGGCCAACATCACCTACAGGGAGCACAGAGATGTAGGGGTGCATCTTGTTGCACTGGGCTTTGGTTTGGCAGTTGCTGGCCCACACTGAGCTCAAGATTCAAGATTCAAGATTGTTTATTTGTCATATGCAGAATCAACACAGGGTCAACAATGCAATGAAATGCTTAGGATCAGAAGAACCGTTGACTAAGATAGTCAGAAGTCCTAATAACACGCAATAATAGTAGCCTACATGGTAAAGTGTTGCAAAAGTGCAGGGGAAGAAGTAAACAATACAATAAAAATATGTAATAAAAAGTAATACAAATACAAAGTACAATGTACAAAGGTACAGGTAGGATTAAAGAAGGTGTAAGTATTTCACAGATTGCACATAATATGGTGTGGTGTAGGTGTTGCATGTGGATTTCGTATTGCACATAGTATGGTATAAATATTGCACATAGGTTATTGCACAGATTATTGCACAGGTAACAGTAGTTTACAGTGAGGTAGTGACAAACATGATACATTCATATAGAGCAGCAGCAGTAAACATTATGCATAATGAAAGGTAGTTTAGTGCAGTATTATTGAGAGTTCAGTATTATTTAGAGTATTACCCAGAGTTCAGTAGTCTGATACTTGGGGGTAATATCTGTCTTTGAGTCTTTTTGTGCGTGCTGGCAGGCTCCTGTATCGTCTACCAGAGGGTAGCAGATGGAAGAGTCCTTGTGCCGGATGAGTATGGTCCTTAGTGATGCTGCGTGCCTTACGCAGACCCCTGCTGTGGTAAATGTCCTGGATGGAGGGGAGACTGCTGCCAGTGATGTCCTCTGCCGCTCGCACCACCCTCTGTAGTGCTTTGTGGCTCTGAGCGGTGCAGTTCCCATACCACACTGTGATGCAGCCCGTCAGCAGGCTCTCCATGGTGCACCTGTAGAAGTTTGTGAGGATGCTGGTGTTCATACCAAACTTCCTCAACTTCCTCTGGAAGTAGAGTCTTTGTCGGGCTTTCTTTACCACAGTGTCTGTATGTTGTGTCCAGGACAGATCCTCAGTGATGTGTACCCCAAGGAACTTAAAGCTGCTGACCTGCTCCACCTCAGCATTGTTGATGAGTATGTCTAAAGTAAATTAAAGAGGACACAAGATGTTAGGAAGTCTTCACTTTGCTCTGAGAAGTACTAGTATGTCAGGTTTTCATACAAAATGAACTACAGCACGAGTCCAACACTTTCAATGAAAGAGAGCGCAGACAGGAGTAGTAGGACCAGGGAGACTTTAGCTGAGAACAGAGCTTCACCTCTGGTCTCCGATAGTTTTTTCTAAAGGAACACATAAAAGAAGGCACACACCATCCCCTGTACCACAGCCTGCAAACACATGATCACTCACATCCACATCTACTGGAACAGAGCAGTCTTGGAGCTACGGCACCAATGCACTTACAAACCGATCCAGTCTCCAGGTGAACCACCACTCGTGGATGTTGCCATTGAGGTAGACCCCAAAGCCGTTTGTTTTGAGAATAATGGCTGGCTGATTAAGTTATTGCCTGGCTAGTCAACTCAGCCAAAACCTAAATGGCTGCTGCAGCAGCTAAACTACAGCAGCTACAAATGGCAGAAGCTGCCATTTCATGCATATAGTCTATGTTTTATTCAATCAATCAATCTTTATTTATAGAGCACTTTTCATACAAAAACAGTTTTTGTCTTAAAGTGTTTGTGGGTTTGGGAAATCCCAGTTTATTTCAAACCCACAAACACTTTAAGACAAAAACTTGTCCACCCAAAGGACAAAACACCGAGCCACAAACAAAGCAATGTGGTCTACTCCATTCAGTGTAGTGAAGACTGCAGTGAGCGCTACACTGGAGAAACAAAACAGCCACTTCACAAGAGGATGTACCAACACAGACGGGCGTGCCAGAGTGGACCGTCATCTGCCGTACATCTTCACCTAGAAGCCACGAGCCATTCTTTTGAGGACAGTGAGGTTCAGATCTTAGTCAGGGAAAAGAATTGGTTTGAGAGGGGAGTTAAAGAGGCTATTTTTGTCAAAAAAGAGAATCCTTCTCTGAACAGAAATGGTGGAGTCAGACATAATTTGTCTCCCATCTATAATTCCATTCTTAAGCCTAGATCAAGCAAACAGGGGAACAATAGGGCTAGCCAGGTCAGGGCCAGAGGTGTGAAAAACAGTCATTGTAGGGATGAATAGGTTTGGTAATCTAGACGCCAGAGAAACAAAAGACAGAAACCAATGAGATAGTTTCGGAAAGTAGTTAGCTAGTTAGCTCCTCCCTGCAGCCAGATATAAGCAAGTGTCTTACCAGCATTCTTATTAGAGCTGACGAAGCCTCTCGGATGAGCGGCGAAACGTTTTCGACCAAACAAACTTTGTCCAGTTGACAAATAGAACTTCTTCTTTTATCATCATAAATATTATGTTTTACATCTGATTACCTCAAGACCTTATGATATCCTCCACACTGTGTACTTGAACATATAAAAGTGATGATCACCTATTTCATTCAATTTTGAGTGTTTTAATCAACCTTGTTACACCTGTGGTGTTCCCGGTCAAAAGTGACCGCCATAGGAAATGAATGGGTATCCAGAGTAAATTAATTCAACATACAGAAAAAATCCCCATACAAACTGCCCCAGCTCACTCACTCACTCTCTCACACACACTCACTCACACACACACACACACACACACACACACAGTTGATGAGCGCCTGGTTCCTTTCAGAGGTCGCTGTTCCTTCAAGGTGTACATTCCAAGTAAACCAGGGAAATATGGCATAAAGATCTGGGCAGCATGTGACACCAGGAGCAGCTATGCCTGGAATATGCAGGTGTACATGGGGAAACCCAGTACTGGAAGGGTATGCGTGTTGTGCTGGACATGACAACTGGTCTCCAAGGGCATAATATCACAGGTGACAACTTCTTCACATCACATGCTCTTGGTCAGGAGCTACTGAAAAAAAAGCTCACTATGGTAGGGACAGTGAGGAAGAACAAGCCCGAACTTCCTCCTGCGCTGGTATTGACCAGAGGAAGACAGGCACTCTCATCACAATTTGCATTCACTGACACTCACACTCTTGTGTCATACGTTCCCAAGAAGAACAGAAATGTCATCCTGATGAGCACAGTACACAAAGACGCCGCTGTCAGCACCACAGAGGACAGGAAGCCCCTGATGATCCAGGACTACAACAAGAACAAGGGAGGCGTTGACTGCCTTGATAAGGTAATGTAAAGTCTCATCATGCATTTTATTTTATTTTTATCTAGGTGAATCATAGCATTTTGTGTACGACAGATTGAATATTGTTCCTAATCTCTTATTATTTATTGTTCCTTTATTGGCGGCGCGTGTGGGTAGCGCTCATGCTTCACAGCAAGAAGGTTCCGGGTTCGATCCCCGGGTCGCCCGAGCCTTTCTGTGTGGAGTTTGCATGTTCTCCCTGTGTCTGGGTGGGTTTCCTCCTGGCACTCCGGTTTCCCCCATCAACCCAAAACATGCACCATAGGTAAAATCCTCCAGCTGAGGTCCTGACCAAACCGAAGCAAGAAGATCATGGAGATGGTCCCCGGGCGCAGTAATGTGCTGCCCACTGCTCCTAATAACAGGATGGGTTAAATGCAGAAATGGAATTTCCCCACTGTGGGACTAATAAAGGCATAGCTTTATTGCAGCTTACTGGTACATACACCTGTAAGCGGATGACGGCTCATTGGCCTGTGGCACTGTTCCACAACATCCTGGATGTGTCAACTTTCAACGCGTATGTGGTGTGGACAGCAATCGACCCAACCTGGAATCAGGGGAAAAGTTTCAAGAGGAGACTTTTCCATGATGGAGAGCAGTTTGTCCAGTGTCCTCCTGTCCCTCACTGTGACAAATGTCTCCAGCTCACAGCTGATCACATGACCAGCTTTGCGGATCAGTTTGTCAATCCGCACAATGTCCCTTTTACTGGTGCTGCTCCCCCAACAGACCACAGCGAAGTAAAGGGCGCTGGTCACCACAGACTGGTAGAAGATCTCCAGTAACTTACTGCACACATTGAAAGACCTGAGCTTTCTCAGGAAGTAGAGTCTGCTCATGCTCTTCTTGTAGACAGCATTACAGTTGTCCCTCCAGTCCAGCCTGTTGTTCACATGGACGCCAAGTACTTGTAGCAGTCCACTGTTTCCACGTCATGACCCTGGATGGTAATGGGCTCCATTGATGTCCTTTGTCTCCTGAAGTCAATCATCAGTTCCTTGGTCTTGTCCAAGTTCAGGACAAGATGGTTTGCCTGGGACCACACCACAAAATTTGCAATCAGTGTCCTGTACTCCAGCTCCTGTCCCTCCCTGATACACCCTACCACCGCAGAGTCATCAGAGAACTTCTGCAGATGGCAGGACCCTGAGCTGCACTGGAAATTAGAGGTGTACAGAGTGAACAAGAACAGAGACAAGACTGTACCTTGGGGAGCTCCAACATTACTGACCATAGTGTCAGACAAGGTAGTCCCCAGTTGCACATACCGAGGTCTGCCTGACAGGTAGTCAGTAATCCAGGAGACAATAGAGGAACTGACACCCATCCTGAGCAGCTTCTCACCCATCAGAAAGGGCTGGATTTTGTTAAAGGAGCTGGAGAAATCAAAAAACAATATCCTTACAGAGCTCTTAACACTAGAAGAAGAATGACTTTATTGATCTCACACAGGAGAAATTGTTCTCTGCATTTAACCCATCCTTATTATTATTAGGAACAGTGGGCAGCACATCAAACCCGGATCAAACCCGGAACCTTCTTGCTGTGAAGCGTGAGTACTAGCTCACTCAGCCACCGTGCTGCCTATCCAGGTGAGAGTGAGCCTGCTGCAGAAGATAGATTACAGTGGTCCCTCGCTCTATCACCGTTCACTTTCCTCGGCCTCGCTGTTTCGCGGATTTTTTATTTTTTTATAGTGTATAAGCGGAGACATGAGTCTGAGACCGGGACTAGACCGGAACTAGACCAGGACTAGACCAGGACTAAACGTGGACTAAACCAGGACTAGACCAGGTCTAAACCTGGGATGGTCACGCAGGGTGGTAGGGACTAGAGCTATGATGTCCTTCACGAGAGCGCCTGGGTGACAGGATGTGTGGCCTTTGTTTACTTGCACGAGCCGGACCATGGAAGAGCCAAGAATCAACACGGACGGGCCCGGCCCGGATGCTGCGTGACCGGGGGAGCCGCAGCGGGGGGAGCCGCAGCGGGGGATGGACACTCGCGCGCAGAGAGGGGACAGTGGGTCTTCCCCCCTCACGCCTAGCGGACGAACCCGACCCCGTCCTAGAGAGCAGTGGAGTATTGGCGACGCATTGATAGCCATCCCCCGAACTCCGGGGCGGTCTGATTTTGGAGCCGGGGTGAAATGCAACCAACCCTTGTGAGCGCGGGTTAGTGGGGGAAAATCCTCATGGTCCAGGATATTGAATTTATTTGACAAAGCTACTGGAGTAGAGCTGATCGGGGCTTTAGACCTAGTCCCTCGCTGAAGTGCTCATACATGGTCGGGTGGTGAGGGCTGGTGCTCAGAGGCGTCTTCGGAGCAGTGAACCGTGTCAGCCAGTTCGGCACTGTTAGCGGTGGCCTGAGTCTTGCCCAAAATGATATACAGGTCGCTTTCCACTCGACTTTTGCAAATGGCATGATTATGTTATTCCAAAACAACGCATATCCATGTGCACGTGTCCGCGCGCACCCCCCCCCCCCCTTCCCCCACCCGCGCTTCACTATTAATACATTTTGTTGAAAATCTACGAAAGTTTGAGTGTTTAAACTAGAGAGAAATGTGAGAAAATGTTAATACCAGTCTGAGAAAAGTGTATAATGTGTGTGGTGAGGCATTTACAGCCTTAAAACATGTGTAATAATTGTAAAATATAAAGTTGTCCTACTTCGCGGATTTCACGTATTGCGGGTTATTTCTGGAACATAACCCCCGCGATAAACGAGGGATTACTGTATATCATCCACACGCAGGCTGATAGGCAAATTGTAGAGGATCCAGGGATGGTGTCACCAGGGGTCTGAGCTGAGCCAGAATAAGTCTCTCAAACACTTTCATGACATGAGATGTCAGAGCAACTGGTCGGATGTCATAGGCTTCACTGCAAAAAAGCTTGGCCAAAATATAAGATAGAAACACTTAAATCTATCAGAAAATGACTTAAAAAGAAAGAAAGAAAAATTATATGTCCATGCAGCAAGATCATTTTACTTGACAAGATATCTTAAAATAAACTCCCTCTAGAAGCAGTCTCAGAACTAGTAAGTAGATAATAAATCTGAAAACAAGATGAATAATCTGATATGAGTTTTAAAATCTTGGCCATATCAGAAACATTTGCAGTGTTCTTGGGCACTTGCACAATGCAGGAGCATCTTCCATAGCATCTGTATCCTTTCAAGCTTCAGGCTCAATGTGAAGAGAAAGTGCAGGATCCCAGTGAGCTGTGCTGCACTTGTCCTCAGGACACGGGGTTGACTTGGTCTGGTCCAGGAGACTTGTTTTGGTGAACTTTCTCCAGTTGCCTTCTCACCTGGGCAGGTGACAAAGACAGTGAGCTGGGTTCCTCCGTGGGGGTGGGGGTGGGGGGTTACAGGGTTACACAGCACTCATCAAGACTGTTTGAAAATGGGTCTTCATGTATTTCTGGGCCCACTGGAACCGTTTAAGGGTAGCCAAATAGAAGGTTTATGCATAACTGCAGGCCTCTGGAGGATTCTACACCTTGATGTTCGCGGGGACTACAGAGGCACCAGCAGCATCAAATACAGTACCTGTTTGCTGCTTTGTAATGGCATTTTCACAGCTGCTCTCTTAATCAGATATATTTGTCTGGCAGAAACATTCCTCATTATGTCTTTATCTTCACAAATCCATTTGTGGTCTGAATCAGCTACAACTCTCTTAATAGTACGATGATAACATTAAGTTCTTGTGAAATATCGAATACCGTCCAAGGTATTCAACCATTTCAAGCTTTTCAGCACTACAGAGATCCTTTTTATTTCCCATATTGCTTAAAAATGGTGCTCTGTTTAATAATGTAGAACTCCTTAAAGGTACACTGTGTAGGATGGTGGGTATTGCAATTCCGGTTCTAGCTACGGCAGACCTCGAGGGTCATAAACAACAGTAATAAGTAGCAGAATCTCCCAGGAACCAGTAGGTGGCGGTATGCGCAAGCAACGCGTAACCCGCCATTAACCCGAAAGTGAAAGTGTGTGAAATCCACGGGCCACTGCCGACAGCTATAAAGAAAACGACGAAGGCGGAGCCCAAAATACAGTATGTCCTTCTGCGGCTCTCGTAGTTAAAATGGATGCCGCTACATGGGGAAGATCCCCCTTTTATGCAGGTGAAATCGACGATATCTAAGTCCAACAGAATACTTTGATTTCATGATGGAAGTGAAAAGGCTTGGAAAACACTGTATTTTTGAATGGATATCTTCAATTTCGGTAATTAACGGGTAAAAATCTTACACAGTTTACCTTTAAGTCATTTTTCCTTTAAGTGAACTTACCTGGAAAACTCATTTGCACAAGTGTGTGAGATGATTTCACTGACCCAATGAGCCTGAGACACAAGACCATCACTGGAAAATGAAACATTTTACCTTTGACACTTAAACACAATTTGCATAACAATTTGGTATAATTTAGAGGTCTAATTCTAATTGTCTTTCATATGTAGCTTCACTGTGTTGTCTTGTTTGTGTCTGTACTGTTCATCAGAGGGAGGTGCTAATTGTAATTTCATTGTTTGTTTTTTTGTCAGTGAATGAAGGAAATAATCATAATATATGCTAAAACACAGATTGGCACTAAACATTCTGGTTGTTTCGTGGCATTTGCTCAGTGAAGACAGAAGACTCTGAGGAAGAGGGCATAGGGCAGACACATAGGGGCAGATGCACACACACACACACACACACACAGCTGTGTGTGCGTCTATGTGTTGGTCTGCCCTGTGCTGCTCTCGGCTCGAGTGACGCTGTTGCAGAAATACGTTCAGAGAGAGGAGACAGATTGTCAGATCCAAATGAATGAAGCCACTTCAGAGTGCTGAAAAGTCAGGCTAGGACAGATTAAATATTAAAATACACAGTCTGACCCAGAAATAAGTTAGTTAATATGATTAACTTAGATTCAGGAGCTGGACCACGCCTCAACCTCCTCGCCAGCCAACCACAGCTTATCTCGACCACGCCTTCAATTACCCAGAAGCCCTATTTATACGACCTATCCCGACAACACCATCTGTCAGCATTTTCGACCCCCTCCCTCACATTCCGTATCTCTAGTCCAGTGGAGTTTCGAACCAGCTGGGTGACAGGATTGGAGACGGAGCCTGCACACTGAGTCTCCCCCCAGACATCTCATCTATCCACTTTCAATAAATATCTTTATTGTATTCCATTGTTGTGGCATGGTCCTTGCCAGTGAAATTGAAAATCTGGATCTGGTCATCCAGATGAAGCAAGTGATGAAACATAGACATGTCCCATCGATCACCTCCACTGATGGGTTTATGTAATAAATACATTAAAGGCACTCTCCTGGACTGCCATCATTCACAAAGAGACAGGGAAAACACACCATCCAAAAGCATTCATAGACAGACATAGACCCTCTAGAGGTGTCTGCCTCAAACGCAAAGGCGCCATTTTGAAGTAGCATTCTAAATGCAGCGCAAGGTTCTCTCATTCTCCTGTGCTTTAGATTAGACTTATTCACTTGTGTTGTCTGTAGAAACTCAAAATAAGCCGACAGCCAGTGTTGGGAAAGTTCATTTTCTACATGAACTAGTTGAAAGTTCAGTTCACACATTTCAAAATGAACTAGTTCGTTCATAGTTCATAATTGTTTATAGTTAGTAGTTCGTTCATCGTTCCAAAAAATGAACTAGTTCATAGTTTTTTTTTCCAATACATTGCTGCGAGCTATTATTTTTCAATATCATTGCCAAAGCCCATATAGAACCATAGACAGCAATCAAACCATGTGTTAGATTCCATCTTCATATCCAATTTTACATCCTTATCCAACTACAAATAATGGTCCCCATAATGATAAAACACCTGCAATTCAACATAATAAAGAAAATACTTAAATAACCCCTATATGGTATGACTTAATTAACTAAGAGACTTAAGAAAACAAAATAAACCCACAAATTAACATTAGTGATTCCCCCTTTAATGTGGCCATCTTTAGCGCACCACTCTGCGCTGTTTCTCACAAGACCAGGAAGTGCCACAGTTTGGCCCCTGAACCAGAGAGCAGGAGGAGGAGAAGGTCTGGAGAGCATGAGTGGAACAGAGTCCAGAGAGCAGGAAACAGTTTGTAAGCACTCCTGCAGTAGCAGCGAAAGGTTTGGGGCAAACCAGGCGGAGCGAGAAGGAGAGAGGGAGAGAGGTGCCAGTCGGGGGGGAGGGGGGGGGCACATGGATCGGAAATTTCAGATGGATGGATCAGAAATCTGAGACCCTATTGAACTAAGTTAAAGAGATAGCGCGTGACGTTCACAGACACCAGAATGAACTCGTTCACAGTTCGTTCATCAGGCAGTAATACAGAGCGTTCAGTTCACGTTCACCCAAAATATGAACACGTTCATGAACTATCGTTCAGTGAACGCGTTCAGGGACAACACTGCCCACAGCCTCAGTGTAACTGGAGCAGCAGCACAGGCCTGGTCATGTCCTGAGCTCAGAACTCTCATTGGATTCTTTCTTCCTCAGGATGAAGCTGTAGTAATAGCAGACACTACTCATCAAGTCCCGAACTCTGGGAGCCATGTGGAGACCATCGGCAATTTCACTGATGTTCTGTAGGCCCATCTGACGGATGGCTCCAAACAACTTGATTCGAGAGTTTCCTGTTTTGAAAACCTCTACTGCAGCGTCACTGTACAGATCAATCTGTTCGTTGGTTATTTTCTTCTGATATGGATTTAATGCTGACCATTGCATTGGCTCTGCAGGAAAACAGGCAAACAGATGCACTTTCTGAGAACAACTCTCCAAGTCTGCATCTACCTGGACATACACAGACATATGCTCATAGTCTTCCAGAACACACATTTAAACAAGTAGAAAGTTTAGCATATTATTGAGGGAGTTTGCGTGAAAAAAAAAAAAAAAAACATCAAAGTGTGACGCAAGTTCAAATCAGACAAAATGACAATACAGCAAATGAGGCTTACACCAGTTTATGTATAGGCCTATGTTTTTTATTTATAAGCCAAGGCCTGCTTCAGGGGTGTCCCATTTACAAAATGTATTTGCTAAATTATGCATAATATTTTTTTTACTGTGTGTATTTTTGTCATTTTGTAATAAATAACATAATTTCCGGACTATAAGTCGCTACTTTTCTCTCACACTTTGAACCCTGCGGCTTATACAACGATGCAGCTAATAAATGGACGTCTTATTTGTTTATGAACACAGCAGATGTGGCGCAGTTTGAGCCTCTGTCTGTGTGGTTAACAGGAAGTTACAACACTAGCGAGCGCTGTTGTCAGCACTAAAACAGTTTATCACCATGTGATAAAACAAGTTATGATGCTGAATGAACACTAGTGAGTGAGATCTTAATGACCCATATGCGTAAAATTCAGGTGAGTGCGAAAATAATGACAAGAAACTTCTCAAACTTCAGTAGCCGAACTTCCACTTACCTGATCGATAGAACTAGGGCCCCCCACACAGACATGATCCCACACACTGACATAATCCCAGGACAGCAGCTCTTTCTGCAGGAGACCAGGAGAGCACAAAGTGACGAGGTGCAAGAGCAAAACAGAAACAACGCACCAAGGAAGATGCTAACTTGTTTGTGTTTTGTTATTTTGCGCTTCATGCACACACCCTCCTCATGGAAAACACACAAAGAAATGCATATGATGCAGCTTTTAAGTTGGTTGTTGAAGAAGGAAATAGAGTTGCTGCACATGAGCTTGGCATCGATGAGTCGATGGTGAGACGCTGGTGACGGCAACGTGATGAACTGACTCAATGCAAAAAAGACGACAAAAGCTTTCAGAGGTAATACAAGCAGATGCTCGGAACTTGAAAACTTCTTGAAGACGTGGATACCTGCGGGTTAGAGACAGGTGCGGCCTATATCTGTACAAAAATAAAATTCTTTGACAATTTAGTTGATACAGCTTATATTCATGTGCGCTCAATAGTCCGGAGGTTACGGTAAATAAATAAATGTTTCCTTACTTACAAACATTAAATCATGGAAAAATCAAAAACATTTTTTCACTAATGTGAAATGTGTTGTACTTGAATGGCAGACATGGGACCAAGTCACACATGTGCAAGTCTCAAGTAAGTCTCAAGTCTTCACCTTCAAGTCACAAGTAAGTCTCAAGTATTTTTTTCTTGGGCAAGTCAAGTCAAGTCAAGTCACAGGCTATGTCAAGTCAAGTCAAGTCCTGTAATAGGTCAAGTCAAGTCCAAGTCAAGTCACCTTTGGCCTATTGTTGTAATTTTAGCTGCAGAATCTGATCTTAATAAAGTGAAAGGCAATATATAAGAAAGTGTAAGTAATCATCACTGGCTAATGTGCCCAACCTGTTATCAAATATTTGTATTGTAAATACTCATGTTCAGTAAAATACATCATAGACTCAAACAAAACAGTGATGATGTAATTATTGGTTATTTATTGGCAAAAGTGATCTGTACATCGAAAACCAAACTGTTTCACATGTTTTCAACATTGTTTCAGCATTGAGTTGAAACCAGTAACAGCTAAAACAAACTTGTACTAAACTTTGTTACACTCCCAAACTCACTCTGTCCCACACACACTTTCTAACACACACACACACACACACACACACACACACACACACACCTACACACACACACACACACACACACACACACACACAGAATATCCACAAGTAGCTATCCTTTTACAAAGTAACAATAACAGCTAAAACAAATACTAACTTACAGTAAATTAAACTGTAAATTAAACATTTCTCCTCACACACACACACACACACACACAAACACCACTCCTCGCGTGTGTAATGGGTCAGGCGCGCTCCTCGAGAGCTCGTGTATTTAGACTACACCTTTGTAAGAGACTGACTAAGAGTAAAAAGTGATGAGAGTTTTGATTATTATTATTATTATTGACCCTCGGTCAAGTGATCTCCTGCATACCACAAAACCAAACCAACAACTGATCTGAGCAACGCCAAGATACAGTACATTAACGCCACATAGTCCTCCACCACAAGCGCAAACACAGCGCAACTCTCACATCTGAGGGGACGAAACCAGAACTGGACCAGGTCTAGACCTGGACTAAACCGGGATTAAACCACCACGGGCCACTCTTTGCTGATTTTGTGCGGCTGGTTTGTGGCTGGGGCTGAGAGTACGCGGTCCGGGCGCCGCGGATCGTTTTCGTGCTCGCAGCCCCGGTGTACGCGCGGCCTCGTGCCGGTGGTGGTGCACGTGGTGCACGCGTTGCGTCCCAGGACATGGCAGTGCCGTTGAATGAGCACGAAAACATTATGTGAACACGCAAGTCATTCAAGTCATCGTGTCTCAAGTCAAGTCAAGTCCCGAGTCCTAGACTTCCAAGTCCGAGTCAAGTCTCAAGTATTTCATTTTTTGTCGAGTCAAGTCACAAGTCATAAAAACAGCGACTCGAGTCGACTCGAGTCCAAGTCACTAAGGTCGTTTTCACACCTGCCTTGTTTGGTTCGTTTAAAACGAACCAGAGTTCGTTTGCTCCTTTGATTCGGACCTTTTGTGCTGGTGTGAATAAAAACCAAAAGTCTCGATCCGGAGCAAACAAGCGGACCGAGACCACCTAAAAAGGTCGGTCTCGGTCCGGTTCCATACGAACTCTGGTGCGGTTCGCTTGAGGTGAGAATGCAGACCGGACTCGATCCGACACAAGTTGCCTTTTTGTACTTAACGAGCTCCCGTCGTATGTCGAGCATTATGGGAAACCGAGGCTTATGAAACTAAACGAAACGAAACAAAACGAAACTTACGAGGCTTACTTACGTTTTGCGTGAAGAGCAAGAGTCAGAACTTGATGCGCGCACGAGCGCTGTCCTCCGTAGTCGTCTTGCCCTGTGACTTCGTCATTTGTAAATTGATTGTAAAATAGTGTAAACCTCACGATGCTGCTCAAACATTTGTGCAAACTGTATAAACTGAGTAAACCATATCGCTAAGGCTAGATTGAAAACAGCACGTAACACCATAATTCTCCTCCTTCCGGGTTTGGACACCGACAGGGCTCATTCTGTCCAATGGCTGAGCGACCTCAGCACATGTGCTTTTGTTTATAGACTTTAGTTCGCTTGGGGAAAAACTGCAGTGTGAAAGCGAACCGCACCAAAATAAAAAAATAAAAAAAATGTTTGGTCCGGACCAAAGCAAGTGAACTATTGGACTTTCCTGGTGTGAAAACGACCTAAGTCTCAAGTCCCCATGTCTGTTGAATGGTGTATTAATATTATAATAAAAAAATTGATGTATATCGTCTTAAAAGAGGAACGAGCCAAAAAATCAATGCACAAAGCCCTCTCCAATGAAGCTTTAAATAGTTTGTATTGATAAAATATGCTAAAGCTCCACACAAACCTCAGTGCTGCTCTGGTCTGCCCGCACAATTAACTGTACAGCTGCTTCACACCAAGATGGATTCTCATGAGTTTGTGAAGTCACAAGGTTTGTAATAATATAAGCTGACCTTGAATGTGTGTGCTCAGCCAAGCCTTCCTGAGATGCAGACGTGGACTTTAGGTCGTCTTTGTACTGGTGCAGGGCTTTTGCACTGGAAGTCTCTGATGATCCACTGGTTAAAGACAGGCTCCATTAAGACACATGTTATTTTTCTAAGCAGCAGATTGTCAGACTTACTGAAGCAGCTCCAGTGATCAGGGCATCAGTCTTTACATTAGCCTGCAAAAGTGGTAGAGGTAGAGGCACATTTCTAGCTATGTGTGTGTGTGTGTGTGTGTGTGTGTGTGTGTGTGTGTGTGTGTGTGTGTGTGTGTGTGTGAAGTGACAAAAAAAGTACACTTTGACTTTGACTTGACAACAATGTTTATAGTGTAAGACATTAGCTAACTATGATGTATCCTTTTTTGTAAAGCAAGTATTTATTTTGCAGATTCTGACCCTGCTCATGACGGAGTGAATGGACTCCCTTTGCTCCCTAAATGTATAGATGGATTGAATGGAGATTTAGGGACAGTCCTTCAAAGGGATTGTAGGTGTCTTAAGCGTGGACGAGATGTGAGTGTGAATACAGTAAGATGCCCCTATAATAAGTGAACTGAAACCAAGATTATCAGAGCATGTGCAAAGTATGAGGAATATGTATTAATTAAATCAATATGAGGGGCGGCAGTAGCTCAGTTGGTAGAGCGTTTGTCTAGTGATCCAGGGGTTGGCGGTTCTTGACGGGTTACAGTCATTACAATCATACACCCCACATCACAAGCACAGTCTTGCCTATGTCAACAGCAGAACATTCTCTTCTGCCATTGGACTCAGGTTTCAGAGTGAAGAGTTTCAGTGCTCTAGAAGCCACTTGGAGGAGCAGTGAAATGTCTTCACTTTGAAACACTAGTCCAGTGACAGAAGAGACAGACAGGCCCCAGGACACCAGCACAGGACACTAGAAAGAGATGAGGCCCCAAATGAGACAGGATAGAGCACCAGGAGCAGTGGTGAGCTGCAGCTGTGGGGCAGGTGCTTCCAGTCACTAAGTGCATCAGGTACTCACCCAACACTCACCATCTGCTGTAATTGTGCATCATGCAGCCATCAGGCTGCCAGACACTGTTCCCCAGGAAGCGTCCAGTGGATAGCAGCCACTGACAGGAGTCTGAGGGACACAGTGAGACAGGGCTCAGACTGTAGGCCTGTAGAAGGAGGGACACATGCACACACTTACCACTGTAATAATGGGACACTGAGTGACAGACCAGGAGGATGCTTATTACTGCTAAAGACAGGACTTAAGCATTGTCAGCGGTGAAATAAGACCCGCTAAAGCTGCATGCCAAGCCCACCATCTTGGCTCCTCTGTGACACCAGGCCGGTAGATGGTGGTAGCTTCATGACACTGAAGCCCTTTCATCTCCATCAGAGCCTGGGAGTCCTTCTCCAACACAAAATCTGCTTCATCCTGGGCACAAGAAACAGTCTGTGGTTTGAGTCTGTGTGAGTCTGAGAGTGTGTGGCATGGTTCTATTAAAATAACTGGATAGGGTATTGCTAGCTTAGAGCTGTCTTGAGTGGGACACTCACTGTTACTTCTACCAGTGGTAGTACTACTACTGATACTTCTCCTACCCAGAAAGGATTTTTTCCATAGAGCGCAGTGGAATCACAAACGGCTTGTGTTTGGCTGACAGGGCACTTACAGTTTTCAAAAAGGTCGGCGATTGTGGCGATTTTTACCCATTTTTAGATCACAAGCTTTTTCTCAGCTCAAAATCCTTTAGTTGTCTAAAAAAACAGCTTTTTAAATCATTTAGCTCCAACTCTGCTCTAGCTCCCAGCACTTAGATTGGTCAAAGTACTCGTTGTGCATGCTCGTGTGCATTTGTGTGTGCCCGTCTGAGAAAAGAGCTCTATTGCACATGTTCAATGGGCAAGGAGCTACTGGAATTATCTAGCCAGGCTAGGCTAATCTAGAGACATGTGCCAGTGAGCCCGGCCCACTGACTTGAATGGGCAGCCAAGTCTTTAATTGAGGAATGCAGGTCCAAATTGAAAACCCTGGAAAAACAGACACAAGGCTCAACTCAGCTTTAAGACTTTTATTGATTTTTTTCAGCTTCTTCATCAGCAGAAGATCGAAAACCTTTAAAGTAAACAAATATGTGGGATATATATGGGATAATGAAATTACATTTACATTTTCGTTAGTATTTTAATCTATTTGTATTTTAATTAATATATTTTAATTATTTTAATAACATTTAATATATGATAAAAGAAGAAATTCAATTTGTCAACTGGACAAAGTTTGTTTGGTCGAAAACGTTTCGCCGCTCATCTGAGAGGCTTCGTCAGTTCTGGTTAGAGTGCTGGTAAGACACTTGCTTATATCTCGCTGCAGGGAGGAGCTAACTAGCTAACTACTTTCCGAAACTACCTCACCTATTGGTTTCTGTCTTTTGTTTCTCTGGCGTCTAGATTAGCATACCTATTCATCCCTACAACGACTGTTTTTCACACCTCTGGCCCTGACCTGGCTATCATTATTGTTCCCCTGTTTGCTTGATCTAGGCTTAAGAATGGAATTATAGATGGGGGACAAATTATGTCTGACTCCACCATTTCTGTTCAAAGAAGGATTCTCTTTTTTGACAAAAATAGCCTCTTTAACTCCCCTCTCAAACCAATTCTTTTCCCTGGCTAAGATCTGTGGACTACATCACGGCAGCGGAAACCGCCATTAGAAACAACAAGCTCACAGAGACAGAAGTCAGAAGTCACAGCTGCACTGAGCAATGCTAAACTTCCACCCTCAAACGTAACACCAGAGGAAAGGAAGGCCATCATTGCTTTAGAGAGGGACCAGAGCATCCACATCCTGCCTGCGGACAAAGGGAGATGCACGGTGATCTTGGACTCAGCAGATTGTGAACAGCCTACTCAGTGACATGACAACATACGAAGTACTGAAACGGGACCCCACCAATGGGTACAAAAAGAAGATCATTGATTGCTTGCAGAAGTTGAGGAAAGAAGAAGTCATTGATCTACAACTGTATTACAGACTGTACCCTGGTGATGCTATCCCGTGCATCTATGGCCTCCCTAAGATTCACAAACAAGGAGTACCACTCAGACCCATTGTGTGTAGTGTTGACTCCATCACATATAATGTGGCCAAACACCTAAAAACCATCTTGGCTCCATTGGTGGGCAACACGGAGCACCACATTGAGAACACAGCCGAATTTGTAAACAAAGTTAAGTTTCTCCAGTTTGGTCAGGATGAGACAATGGTTTCCTTTGATGTAACCTCTCTTTTCACTTGTATCCCCACAGCTGTAGCGGTCGAAGCACCGAGAAGGAGTTTACTACAGGATTCCAAGCTAGAAGAGAGAACCAAACTTTCTCCTGCTCCTCCGGTGTGACTGAACTCCTCACCCTATCTCTAAGGGTGCGCCCAGCCACTCTGCGGAAGAAACTCATTTCGGCCGCTTGTATCCGCAATCTTGTCCTCTTGGCTCACCTCCCTCTTCACCACAACGGTCCGGTACAACGACCGCATCACTGCCGACGCTGCACTAATTCGCCTGTCAATCTCACGCTCCATCCTCCCCTCACTTGTGAACAAGACCCCGAGATACTTGAACTCCTCCACTTGAGGCAAGGACTCCCCACCCACCCGGAGAGGGCAAGACACCTTTTTCCGGTTGAGAACCATGGTCTCGGATTTGGAAGAGCTGATCCTCATCCCAGCCGCTTCACACTCAGCTGCAAACCGCCCCGCTGGAGGTCCCGGTTCGATGAAGCCATCAGGACAACATCACCCGCAAACAGCAGAGATGAGATCCTGTGGTTTCCAAATCGGATCCCCTCCGGACCCTGACTGCGCCTATAAATTCTGTCCATAAATATAATGAACAGAACCAGTGACAAAGGGCAGCCCTGGCGGAGTCCAGCATGCACCGGGAACAGGTCCGACTTACTACCGGCAATGCGAACACAGCTCCTGCTCCGGTCATACAGGGACCGAACAGCCCTTAGCAAAGGGCCCTGGACCCCGTACTCCCAGAGCACTCTCCACAAGACCCCACGAGGGACACGGTCGAATGCCTTCTCCAGATCCACAAAGCACATGTGGACTGGTTGAGCAAACTCCCATGCACCCTTGAGCACCCGATGGAGAGTATAGAGCTGGTCCAGTGTTCCCCGGCCAGAATGAAAACCACACCGCTCCTCCTGAATCCGAGGTTCGACTATTGGTTGAATTCTCCTCTCCAGCACCCTGGAATAGACCTTACCGGGAAGGCTGAGGAGTGTGATTCCCCAATAGTTGGAACACACCCTCCCTTCTTAAACAGAGGGACCACCACCCCGGTCTGCCAGTCCAGAGGTACTGTCCCCAACTGCCACGCGAAGTTGCAGAGACGTGTTAGCCAAGACAGCCCTACAACATCCAGAGACTTAAGATACTCAGGGCGGATCTTATCCACCCCCGGGGCCTTGCCACGAGGAGCTTTCCAACCAGTAACTTCAGCCAGGGTGATGAATGAGTCCGCCTCCGAGTCCCCAGCCTCTGCTTCCTCCACGGAAGACGTGACGGCGGGATTGAGAAGATCCTCAAAGTATTCCTTCCACCGTCCGATAACATTCCCAGTCGAGGTCAGCAGCTCCCCACCTGCACCGTAAACAGTGTTGGTGAAGCACTGCTTCCCCCTCCTGAGGCGCCAGACGGTTTGCCAGAATTTCTTTGAGGCTGTCCGACAGTCCTCCTCCATGGCCTCTCCGAACTCCTCCCAATCCCGAGTTTTTGACTTTGTGACCGCCCGGGCTGCAGCACGCTTGGCCGGCTGATACCCGTCAGCTGCCTCAGGAGTCCCACGAGCCAACAAGACCCGATAAGACTCCTTCTTCAGCCTGACGGCATCCCTTACTTCCGGCTACCACCAGCGAGTTCGGTGATTGCTGCCACGACAGGCACCACAGACCTTACAACCACAGCTATGGGCAGCCGTATCGACAATAGAGGCCGAGAACAGAGCCCATTTGGACTCTATGTCCCCAGCCTCCCCCGGAATCTGGGAGAAGCTCTCCCGGAGGTGTAAGTTGAAGGTACCCCTGACAGAGGGCTCTGCCAGACATTCCCAACAGACCTTCGCGATACGCTTGGGCCTGCCAGGTCTTTCCGGTTTCCTCCCCCGCCAGGGGACCCAACTCACAACCAGGTTGTGATCAGTTGACAGCTCTGCCCCACTCTTCACCCGAGTGTCCAAGATACACACCCGGAGGTCAGATGACACGACAACAAAGTCGATCATCGACCTCCATCCTAGAGTATCCTGGTGCCTTGTGCACCGGTGGACACCCTTGTGCTCAAACATGGTGTTCGTTATGGACAAACTGTGGTTAGCACAGAAGTCCAATAACAGAACACCACTCGGGTTCAGATCAGGGAGGCCGTTCCTCCCAATCACCCCTCTCCAGGTGTCACTGTCGTTGCCCACGTGGGCGTTGAAGTCCCCCAGAAGAACAATGGAGTCCCCATTCGGTGCACTGTCCAGCACCTCTCCCAGGCACTCCAAGAAGGCCGGGTACTCTGCACTGCTGTTCAGCCCGTAGGCCGACACAACAGTGAGAGACCTGTCCCCGACCTGAAGGCGCAGGGACGCGACCCTCTCATTCACCGGGGTGAACTCCAACACACGGTGGCTGAGCCGTGGGGCAATGAGCAGGCCCACACCAGCCCACTGCTGCTCCCCGCGGGCAACGCCAGAGAAATGGAGAGTCCAGCCCCCTTCAAGGAGTTGGGTTCCAGACCCTAAGCTGTGAGTGGAGGCGAGGCCGGCTATATCTAGTTGATAGCGCTCAACCTCCCGCACGAGCTCGGGCTCCTTCCCCCCCATTCATAAGCATAGACATTCCATGTCCCCAGAGCTAGTCTCCATGTCCAGAGATCTGGTCGCCGAGGCCCCTGCCTTCGACTGCCGCTCAGATGTCTTTGCACCGGCCCCTATGGATCCTCCTGTGAGTGGTGGGTCCACAGGAGGCCTGGCTCCAGGGTGGGGCCCCGGTAACACGAATCCGGGCAACGTAACTGGCCTTGGTCTATTACTCATCATAAAGGGCTTGTGAACCGCTCTTTGTCTGACCCGTCCTCCAGGGTGAGGACGGGTGACCCTACCAGGGGCATGAAGCCCCCAACTACATAGCTCCCGGGATCATTCGGGCACTCAAACCCTTCCACCACGTTAAGGTGGGAGCTCAAGGAGGGGTTGTTAAATAATATACACTTTAAATTAGTTACTTACTTACTTATACACTTTAAGTTATACATTTTACAACAATTACATTTTACAACAAGTACATTTTACAACAATTACAACAAATTGGAATATATTTTAAACAACCAATTGCCAATTACATTAAATTATTCAATTAAATTTTTAACATTTTCAGAACTTAAATTAAATGACTATTTTCTGAATTGATGTATTAATTTACTGTTAATGTAAATTTGGACATTGATTCAATTAAATAAATCAACCAATTGCATTTACAATCTAACTAAGGCTTCTCATTGTGATACTTAAACAAAATATTCACTTTTGACACTATTGTGTCCTTAGGGTCTTAACACCATTTTCACTATTTAAAATATACTTAAAAACTAATTTTACAGGTAGATTTCCTCACTGGTAGCGTCTGTGTTTTCCCTTTGCATTCCTGGGTTTGGTTTGGCCTAATGAAATGAGCAGCAGACACTACTGGCTTACCTGCATTTTGGCGCCATCTACTGGCCAGACAAGGAATGAGCTAATAAGGAGGGGAGGAGGGGAGGAGTGGAGGGGAATGGGGTTCGGATTGGAGGTGAAGACTAAGAACAGACACTATGACTTGACACTATGAGCTGTGGTCTGACTGAGAGCTGTGGCCTGAGTCTGTGGCCTGAGTCTGTGGCCTGAGTCTGTGGTCTGAGCCTGTGAGCGGTCCTGAGCAGTGGTCAGAGTGGCCGGTCCTTGCAGTGGCATCAGGACAGAACTCTGTTTTGGGCAAAACCCCCTCTCTCCTAACACCTGTTGTGATGTCTCTGGGTGATCACACAGCTCACACACAGGCTATACCAAATAAGAACCCCTATTGTGACAATATGCCAAAAATTGCCAAAATTTCTGGCAGTTGCTGCACCAGGTGCCACAAAAAATATGACCATTTACCAATGCTACAATACCACACTGTCTAGTACGGCTCAGCAGAACAAACAGAAAGTGGTACAGCAATCTGTACTATATATATATATATATATATATATATATATATATATATATATATATATATATATATATATATATATATATATATATATATATATATATATATATATATATATATATTAGTTTTCAAGTTAGCAGCTCTCCGAGGTCAGATGCATTTTCCTCCTCTCCCTTATCTCTATCTGCTCTGCTCTGTGTCTGAGTGCCTCTCTGTCTTCGTCTCTGTTCCTCCTGTTGGAGTAATTTACGAAATCCTAAATTATGGAATTGATAAACTGGTCCCTCAACGCAAATTGGCACGCACGAAAAAATGTGGATTTGGGAGAGCCGACTTTTCCGACCTTTCCGGACGGAACCTTTTACTTATTGGAATTTTGATAGCTGGACATCTGATTGGCCTGGGGATGTTTCTGATCCATCGGAATGAATAAGAATCCCCCAAAACTGTAAATGAACACCATAGCGGAGCTGTTGCGGACCTAGGGAATGTACTACATCAGAAGGTGACACAGATTGAGGACCTGTACCATCCAATCTGTGGATATCCCCCGATGCTCGGATACAATCACAAATAATGTTTGTGGAACTGTGTGAAACAAGCAGCTCAGTCCACAATCACACACCAGGAGGAGGACTGGAGTCTCAATGGCCCAGCTTGGTGACGTGAAGAAACACTGCCCTTCTTCATAGTTTTCTGCGTCAGCTGGTAGTGTTTTCAATTTGAGAGAATTATGGAGATGTGTGAATGAAACAAAACACAACTCCATGTATGTGTGTGATAAGAAAACTGCATTTGAAGGTAGATCAGAAAATAGTCCCTTTAATTATGATGTGAATGACAATAATGACAAGGACAAAAGAGCCACACATAACACTTGCATTGTTTTTAATGTCAGATTGTACAAGGAGTCTTTTTTTTACACTATGTACCACAACAGACAGCACCAGCTCGCCTTATATTTACAATAGATTCCACCAGATCAACCAACACAAACAATGTCATGGAAATGTGGCCAGACAGGAGAAGAGGGGGAGGGCATCCAGCAGAAGATAAGAGGTGCAGACAGAGGTGGGTAGTGTGTTACTTCAAATAGCATTATTCGAGTAGAAGTAGTGGTTAAGTAAGAGTAAAAAAAGCATTTGGAGAAAGTACTAGTCAAGTAAGAGAAACTGCTGTGACGTGACATCTGGTTTACAATATGAAGTGTGAATTAATGCACATAATTTGGTGTTTTCAAAAGATACAACACAAAAATGGTAAAAGTATTATAAGTACAATTGTATTTAAAAGTTACTTGAGTAAATTAGGAATCATAGTCTGTATATATAAATGGACATTGCTAATCTGCCAGCTGCCGCGGTCCAAATAGGAAGTGAGCATGGGGGCGCTTCCAGCTCCATTGACTGGTTCCAATTGACTTAAAGGAAAAGTAACATTTTTTTTTACAATCTGAGCCTTCTTTCGGCAATAAAACAAGTAGTTTTACTCACCCATAGCAGTTTGGTGTCAACTGGAGCAGTTTTGAAGACGTTATGTTGTAGCCGTTCTGTTCTACCACTGATCCCGTATCCGTTAGCGTGAGTGCTCGGGGCACTGATTTGCGGTGTCCAAATAACACAAACTTTAGCACTTTTCAAATCACAGAAGATCGCTGTGTCAGGGTAGACTTTTAGTGGATTCCAAAACGGCCTGAAACCCGATATCGCAACAGAAAAGTAAAGTTCAGAGCGGTGTTAGCTTCTTTCGGACTAGTGGTGTTTATAAACAGCTGAGTTCACGCATGCGCACTGTCCTCTCTGATGACGTCATCAAATGAAACTATAGCTGCACATCGGGTTTCAGGCCGTTTTGGAATCCACTAAAAGTCTACGCTGACACAGCGATCTTCTGTGATTTGAAAAGTGCTTAAGTTTGTGTTATTTGGAGAGCGCAAAGTAATGCCCCGAGCACTCACACTAACGGATACGGGATCATTAGTAGAACAGAACGGCTCCAACATAAGTTCTGCGATACTGCTCCAATTGACACCAAACTGCTATGGGTGAGTAAAACTACTTGTTTTATTGCCGAAAGAAGGCTCAGATTGTAAAAAAAAAACGTTACTTTTCCTTTAACATTGAAAAGATTTAACTGCTGCAGTGAGCCTTGTCATTTTTATCTTAAAATGTCTGTATTCACCCATTATACATGATTCTGGTGGTTTTTATTCCGCTATTTTGTCCATAAATAAATTCCTATTCCTATTATAGAACTCGGCTCCAAATTCACCCCATAAGTGCTAGCCTCGTGAGTTTCATTTGACTGGAGCCAAATGCTATGGGTGAAATCACACTCACTTAGGCTACGTCCACGCGACAACGCTCCTGGATTTTTTTTTTAATGCGGGTTGAAAAAAATCCGCGTCCACACGTGTTGGATCAGTAAATATTCGCGTCCAGACGAACGCGGAGCACTGAGTGAAAACAATGTAATACATATGTCACACCGATATGTGGCGCTGTAAACAGGAAAGAGCCAGAGCCACCGGAAACGCAATACTACAAAGAGCACATGCGCATAAAGTCCTTTGTCTTCCGCAAACACACAAACACAAGAAGATACGAACGATGGCGAACGCACGCGCAAAAGCCGACTCCCTCGTTTGGACAGACGACGAAGTGGAGTTACTCCTGCGAGTTACGCTAGATTACAAAAGCCAGCAACATCAGCAGAACGTCGACTGGGAGTCCACTTCTTTGTACAGGCTATGAACTGAATACTACCCACCTCTATCCACAGAGGATTTGAAATGAACAGGCAAGGTGTAAACATGTAATTTTGGAGAAAAAAAAAATCTTAAAATTAAATTGAAAATACAAAGCAGTACAGTGCAGTTTAATACGGCATTGTTTTGTTATCATTTAGTTCTTGAAAAGAACATTTCAACACAAAATCCTCATGATGAATTTTACTTGAGATTTAATGTTTGGATTTAAATTTGATCATCTTGAAAGTTGGGTCAAATGCAGACATCTAATATGAGAAGAAATGTCAGTATATAAACATGTCCATATATTTTCATAGCAGGTTTATAGAGGTCTGGACTAGAGAAGTGGGCTGCAAGAATCATCTAAATCCATGTTAGCATGCTAGTGGCTTTTGGCCTCTGAGAGAGATGAAACGGGCTTATAACTCATCACTGTGAATGATTAGGATGCTCAGAATGCATAAGGTAAGTGAGGACTCATTCAGTTGTAAAATCCCAATTTACAGGGCCTATATCCAGGTCCAGTATTCTTGTGAGCTTTAAGCCATTATAGAATGTTATCATCTCATCAAAAACATACCTGGAATTGCATTTTGTTTGATACACACCTTTGACTAATCTTTTATTATTAGTCTTCAAATCTCCAAAGTTCAGCATGTTCACCTACATATTATTGTCCCCATAGGGAAATTTGTCTTCTGCATTTGACCCATCCTTCAGTGCCACTGGGGCACCTCATCAGGAGAAGTGAGAGTTGGAATGCTGTGCCCTGGGACCCATGTTAAGTCAAGACTACCTTAGCTGGAGGATTGTGCCTATTGTGCATGTTTTGGGTTGATAGAGGAAATCAGAGGAAACACACCCACACGGGGAGAATATGCAAACTCCACACAGAAAGGTCTGTCCAACCCAGGAATCAAATCTGCTATGAAGCAAAGTGTTTTCAGTTTGAGAGAAGAACTCAGCTTAAATATGCAGGTTTGTGTGTTAAACATGTGTGAATGAAATAAAAACACAACTCCAGGCGTGTTTGTGATGAGGAAACATTAGAACATGGATCATAAATGGTGTAATATGGGCCCTTTAACATGGAATGATACAATAGGTCAATTTTTAAATATAAAAACATTATTGGCACTTGAATGTTATTACACGGTTTATCCCAGTCGCCATTGTCAAGATTTCAATAGATTCAGTAGATTATTACTCCATAACTGCCCGTCCCAAACTGTTCCAAACCGTGCCATACTGAGCTGCAGAGTAAAGCTTTGTTGAAAACTAAAATAAACTAATAATAATCCGACAACATCTTGCTTTGTCATCACTAGTGTTAGTCAAGTTGTGAAGGACTGCATACTATGACAAAATTTCAAACAATATTGAAAAAAGTATATTGCATTAGCATTAAATGCGAAATAAACACTAAACAACTCAGTTTTGTGTATGGTGTTTGAATAGCATGGTCTACTGTTCCTTCCACTTTTTGGTAATTTTTGTGCAAACTACTTTCTGGTCAACAAACAGCCATAATTTCCCCTTACTCTCTTTAGTGCTTCAGGTACTTCCCAGTTTAGCAGCTGTATTTGGAAATGTGGTTGTGGGTGGAGTTTAGGTGTTAAGTTCTTTAAATTTTTCCCCACAGTATTCCAATAAAGTTACAATAATTTTAACATTTATCCTCATCAAATAATGTAATTTTGTCATACTGTGCAGCCCTGGCTACAAGTTACAACAACTAATACAGAATTTTAAAAACTATTTGTGAAATTTGAAGCCCAGTAGCCCACGCTCTCTCTCATTCGCACGCACGCACACACGCAGACACACACACACACAGTATTGGGAGTGAGTTTAGCAGCGTCGGCAGAGTCCGATGATGGCAGTGGAGTGGTGGAGCACGTGGAGTAGGAGGTACAAGCGTGAGGGGCTGTCTGCTCAGAGTTGCTCACTCAGAGGGCCACGTTTGGGGCTAGGCCTGCTCCTTTGACCAGGCAGAGCAGGAGGGGGTTTGCCCAGTTTCCACCAAGGAGGATGCTACTCAGGTGTCCAATAATTTACCCATTACCAAGTCATGTTCATTTCAGATAATGATTGTTATATAGAAAAAGGCAGAATGGTGATATTTGACTTTATTTTACAATAAAGCAAGCGCAATGTTGTATGCATTTTTTGCCAAACAGCTGCAATACTTTGTATAATGTAGTGATGACATGTCCAATATAAGGCCTTTAAACCAGTGGACACACTGTTCAAAGACTGCTACATTAGAATACGGTTGAGCTAGTCCCAGACCAGTTAGCATCTGATTACACATCACATTTCAAGTACCAAGTTAGAGACATGTTTGACATCACCAATTAGAAACATCAGACTTATTCACACAAATTAATAAATTAATCTGAATGTTGTATACTCATACTGGGATGTATACATTTTAAACTTTGTTTGTACATGACACTTGGAATCTTGCACAGCATTCTTATATATCATGTTGAGAGAGAAACTGAAAAGTCCCAGGGACAGAACTAAACTTCCACGTTTCTTTTGCATTTGTGCGTCTTGACAAACCTATTATGCTGTGGAAGCATGAGCCAGAACACTGGCTGCTGTGAACACTGGTTGGTGGAAGCTGGGCTGCTCCTCAGCTTAAGGACAATGTGTGACCACTGTGACAGATAAGAGCCCCAGAAGACCCTCCACAGAAGAAGACCCTCCACAGAAGAAGACCCTCCACAGAAGAAGACCCTCCACAGAAGATGTCCAGGGTAGAGCTCCAAAGGAGGCCAGGCTCAAACCAGGCTTTACTCAGGACAGGGGCAGAGAAGAGAACGCGTGTCATCTAAAGTCAGACTTTTATTATTAGTATCAGTATCAGAGCCAAGGCATGAGTCTTCATCAGCTGTCCATGGCACAGGAGCAGAGTCTAGAGCATCCTGTTGCGTTTATGAGTGGGGGAGTCTGTGATGACATCACTACAGGGGGCGGGGCCACGTTTGCGGTTGGCAGTGGAATCCAAATGGAGCGCCATCTCCTCGGCAATAAAAGTGTTCAGGTCCACGTCGTGTAGGCCATTCCTGCGTCGGCCCAGGGATTGAGCGGGGTGAGTGGGGGAGCCGGGGGGGCCGGAGCGCACAGAGATACTTGCCATAGCACCACTGAGACCTGGAGAGGAACAACATGCCACATCAACAGAACATATTTCTGCTTGTGTTCAGAGAGCTACTGTGTACAGTTGAGGAAAGGCCTGCTGTTAAAGCAGACCATTTACACATGACACAAACAACTATGTATTGAGATTATACAAGAACTGGGTGTCCTGTTTTTAAGTCAGGATTCTGTTCATAGTCACATTTCTCATAGATTTGAGAGATTGGAATGAATTGTGCATACCCAATTTAAAATCTACTTTGATAATACAACAGCACAATAAAGAATACAAGTCCTTTAGTATGAGCTACTCCCAGCCCACATAACCACAGCCACCAGGGGGCACACACAAGGTCACAGTACTAACCATGCAGTGCGATGGCCTCTCTGAAAGGCTGCAGGTCCGTCTCCACAGAGCTTCCTGTCTCTGGGGCCGCAGGCCGATTAGCTGACACCACAGACACTCTGGGCGGGGCTCGGGCTGTCCGAGGGGGTGGGGCTTTTCCACACAGGAAGCTGATGAGATCTTCCCGCCGGATGGTTCTTCTGCGTTTCTTCACCCAGGCGATCACCTCCTTATTTCTGCGCTGGCAGCCCAAGTGTATGCCCAGGTCATAGCTACGCTGACGGGCCTCTGTGCTCTCTGGGGGCAAACACAATCAGTACTCTTGTATGTGTATGCAGTACTCATGCATCATTACATTTCTCTCAGATTTCACCCCTCTCTATAACTTTTCCTGTCAGACTCATCATTTTGGTCTTAAAGAGAAGGTACTTTACTTATGTGGGGTATTAACTGCCAACACATTTAGATCACCATGTTCCCTTTTATTGGTTTGAAAATGCTATACAGTGGTCTCTCGCTCTCCTTCACTGTTCGTGGCCTCGCTGTTTTTTTTTGTTTTTTTTTTAAGTGTAACTTTTTTTTTTATAGTGTAACATTGTGTTCTGCATCCTGATTGGCTAAGAGACTGTAGACCTTTGCCGATTGATAGATGGGGGATGCAGGGGGGACCGGGACTAGACCAGGACTAAACGTGGACTAAACCAGGGCTGGACCAGGTCTAAACCTGGACTGGTCCTGGACTAAACCAGGACTGGACCAGGTCTAGACCTGGACTAAACCGGGACTAGCCCAGGTCTAAACCAGGATTAAATCACCCCGTGTGGCTCTTTGCTGGTTTCGTGCGGCTCTTGCGTTCGTTTGTGCGTGTGCGGTCCTGAGGGGGAGGCATGGTCCGGGCGCCGCAGTTCGATCTCGTGCTCGCAGCCCCAGCCTTGTGCCGGTCGTGCTGCTCTGTCACGGATTTGACCACGATGAGCGGGTGCACGTGTCGCGCACTTCTCCAAGGGTTTGGTGCGCGTCGCGTCCTGGGACGTGGCAGTGCCTTTGAATGAGCGCGGTGCTTTCTGCGGATCCAGTGACTCATGTCTCCGCTCCCCTCGCGCGTCCCGGTCTCCCGGCGGAGCCCCCACGCTTCACTATTAATACATTTTGTTGAAAATCTACAAAAGTTTGAGTGTTTAAACGAGAGAGAAATGTGAGAAAATGTTAATTCCAGTGTTTTAAGGCGTTTACAGCCTTAAAACATGTATACTAATTGTAAAATATAAAGTTGTCCTACTTCGCGGATTTCACTCATTACGGGTTATTGGGTTAGGTTCCGGAAATAACCCGTAATGAGTGAAACGAGGGACCACTGTATTCACAAAAAACAATGTGAACAATTTGCCCCCCTGCGCTAAGTCACTTCAGAGCACTATCATAACACTATCAGCATGCATGCTGCCAACTACCCCCAAAACTACTGCACATCACATCAGGTTCTCCAAGTTGCTGTGTACAGTTTTGTGTCATGTTTTTGTATATTTATGAGAATTGTTGTGTGGGAGCATGGGTGATGCAGGCTTGTGGGCGGAGCAATGCACAGAATTTAACCATGAGGGTTTGAATTGGGCCCAGGAGAGATAGCTAAAATACTCAAACATACATGGATAATATCTTAAGCCTCTTCAGGCGTGTTCTTGATGAGGCAACAACATTATAACAACAATTTTGCATAATCACCCCCTCTTTAAAATGTTTGTAACAAACCACTGTACATGATCCTGGTGTTTTTACTTCACCATTTTGTCCTTAAATCAAGATATGGACATTAATAACATACTAATTAGCTGGCCGTTTTCCCCAAGGTTGCTCCTGCTAGCTTGAGCAACAAGTTTGATTGACAGCGTTGCTAGAAGCCGCCTCTGCCAAACAGCAGTGTGGACGGTAAGAGCCTTTACCTTCAACTAGTGATGGGCCAAATGAGTTGATGCATCGACACGTGTCAAGCTCAGCAAGTGACGATTCATCACCACAGAGAAACAGAAGATGGGCCTGTTCAGTGTTGGCTCATTTTAATCAATCCCAAGTGAAGCTCACTACAGATTTAATTATTTTACTATTATTTTAGTACAATTTTCACAACCATTCACCTCTTCAAGTATCAAGTATTTGCCTACTTTAGACAATAGGTTGTGATTTTCTTTAATGAGACTGCATGTCATAGATGCTCTGATATCAGAGCATCTATGACAAATGTGTTCACGTGTCTGAATGAGCGAGCCCTGCACTGTGTCAATGCTTCTGTATAGGAAGCAGTTCAATTTTTAAACCACCAGACGACACTATAGAACGCACCAACACAGTGTCAACATAGTGTTGGAAATGTGTTACACACCTTGAGGCCTCATGTACCCATCACTAATTTCAACACCCTGGCTCCTGATTGGCTTTTTGGCTGCTATAATACTTTTGCATGGAATTCCAAATATGAAACTGCTCCAAATTAACTGCAAGCCACTCCTTTAAGCAGTCTATGGCATATAGGTTAAAAAGCGAATTACAAGAAATCTGTCCAACTATGGAGTATACTGCTACTGTATAAATAAAGGATAAATAAAGGATAATAAAATAAAAAATTAAATTAAATAATAAATTAAATAAATTCAGCAGTACTCAAGTGTAAAGAACAACATACATTGTCCAGATGCGCTTTCAGGTAAGAAAATTCAATGAACAACTTCCCAATCAGGATTTCTAAACTGTATTAAGAAATTAAGAAGTGACTTTATTGATCTCACACAGGAGAAATTCTTCTCTGCATTTAACCCATCCTGTTATTAGGAGCAGTGGGCAGCACATTACTGCACCCAGGGACCATCTCCATGATCTTCTTGCTTCGGTTTTGTCAGGACCTCAGCTGGAGGATTTTACCTATGGTGCATGTTTTGGGTTGGTGGGGGAAACCGGAGTGCCAGGAGGAAACCCACCCAGACACGGGGAGAACATGCAAACTCCACACAGAAAGGCCCAGGCGATCCAAATCTTACAACCAACGTGCCACACAGGGATCGAACCCAGAGCCTTCTTGCTGTGAATAGTGAGTGCTAGCCATTCAGCCACCCTGCCCAGGACTCTGTTCTAGAGTAGTGCAGAAATGTTTCCTTTATGTGCATCTACACGTAGCGAATGCTTCCTCCATGAATCCCACCTATGGCCTAAAACAACACTCACCTTTGTATAGATTAGTGACAGCAGTGGCGGCATTCTGAAAGGGCACCCAGAGGGACAGGCCTTGCTGCTGCTGACATACCCTATCTGCAAAGAAAGAACATAAATATTTATACTGCAACGTAAACAAGTGGCAAATAACTCACACAAGACCTCTTAATAAGCACTGTGTGCAAGTAGGCCAACACAACAGTCTTAAACCAGATGCCCTGCTAGTCAGCAGAGGAAAATATTTCACTTGAAGAGGACCAATCTTTATCCCTTTGAGACAATATGGACGTAATATTTTTTAAATCCATCAGAAAACAGTGCCAGCAAAAGACTCATTTTGTCCATTTCAATCCAGCACCTTATCGTTTGCATGCTTTTATCATAATTTATATCAACATCAGTCATTGTTTTATGTTGCGCCATATTGCCTGTTGCAAATTCCTAGTTTGTGAAATTAATTTTGTTCATTGACCAGTGACCATGGCTATAAAATTAAACAGGATTATCATTTTAAAAAGCTATATTGAACTATTTTCTGATCTGTTATAATTATGTTACCTCATCAAAAACATACCTGGAGTTGTGCTTTGTTTCATTCACATATGTTTTAACACACCTTTTCTCAAACAGAAAACACTCTATTCCACTTTGTGATGTCATGTGGCAATACAGCAAGTGCTCCTCAGTGTTTTACCCAGAATCATTTGGATTATTTCAGACTTGGAATTGCCCGTCTCTACTGAACGAAGGTAAAAAGGTTGCTGTCAACTTGAAAACTACTAAGACATCACAAAGAGGAACGGAACATTTTGAGTTTTGAGATGTAAAGGATTACTCAAACATGCATGAATGAAACAAAACCACTCCGGGTCTGTATTTGATGAGGTATCAACACTATAATACGATATCACATAATAGAGGACCTTTAAGATACCTTTGTATAAAACAAGTTTTAGATCTTTAAATTTCCCAATCAGCTTTTAGGTAGTTTTATGATTACAGGCTGCATACATTCCAATTAATATCTTCACACAATCACAACCATTGTGATATCCTCTTAAAAACCACATATCTTCTACAGTGATCTATTAATGGTGCCACAACAAACATAAAAATCCTCTATTACGCAAAATTGACCATGTTACAACGTTATTACCTCATCAAAAACATACCACGAGTTGTTTTATCCACGCATGTTTGAGTAATCCTTTATAATTAGTCTGTCTGCATCAAAATGCTCTGCTCCAGCTTTCTGCTTAGTAGAGATGGGGAATTTCTAGGGCAGAAATGATCCAAATGAAAGTATATGTCATTTAGAAACTCAGAGGACCACATGACAACATAAGGAGGAACAGAATGTTTTTTGTTTGAGAGAAGCACTCAATCTAAACATGCAGGGTGTGTGTTAAAACGTGTGGATCAAACAAAACACAACTCCAGGTCTGTTTGCGATGAAGAAACAACATTAGAACATAGAACAGAAAATAACGTAATAATTCAATGCTACCCAATATTTCTAAAATTAGACTCGTCCCTATAGACACACATTAAGCCAATAGAAGTGGTCATGTTTGGAGCAAACCATTTCTCAAGAATTGATCACAGTTCCACCCAGCCATCCAATGTAAATCTATGAGGAAACTACAGTGCACTGCTGCTTAGTATACACATCGTTTACTAAACTCCTTGCGCCATTTTGGAGTGTGTTTTTGCTCGCATTGATATGATAAACACAAAGACAACCTCAGTCATGTCGTGCACAGACAAAGTAGGTCCATTTTGCTCATCGATAAGCCCGTGTATTTGCGTTTCAACTTGGTCTGGGGGGTCAGAAAACGAGGATTGGGTCGACCAACTCCTCCCTGGGTTTCGCCATTTTGACGAGCTTGGCATCATTTATCCGCTGAACAAATGCCATTTACGTGAGCCATATTGTGGAAAAGCAGGACACCACGGGGGAGGAAACGATAGATAACGGTGTCAGCGTTGTCCATTGACCAAAAAAAGATTTCTAAGTATTGTATTTTGGTGGTATTCCTCCCTCGAGTGATTGCAACATAGCGGTCAGCTGTCCCCAAGCCTGACACTGACCGGTAGTTAGAGCTGTTAGCACTTAGGACATAGTTAGCTCAGGGGGTTAGCGTCGGAAAACAACAAAAATCGACGTTTTTGTGGATTTGAGGGTTTTGTGTCTCCTCGGGAAAGTTCTTCACACGTTTAGACACCACACACGCGTCGTAGGTTGTTAAAACATCGACAAACGTGAGGTAAAAGGATCGTAATGGCCTCAAGTGAAATGTAAACTAGGCGCTAAGGATGCTAAGGGTATTAGCATATACGGTGCCCTTTGTGTGTAGCTCTCCACCCAGCGATAACGTTAGCAGCAAATCGAATAATCCAGATTTTTTATTTGTATTTATCATTTTATTACCACAACACATCGAAACTCAAATAGCTAAGATATGCTCTATAAATGCTCCAAATTGAGAAGAATTGTTGCAAATCTTGACAGAATTATGACAAATAATAAAAAGAGCATTAGATTCAAGAAAAAACTAAAATAAAAAAACGACACAACTGGCCACTTTGATTGTCATGCAAGGCATTCCTGAAGAAAATTTCAAAGAATTTTCACAAACATCGAGAAAATTATTCAATTTTTAAACTAAATATGCACTGTGTTTCTATTTATGGAATATCAATGTAATAAAAATAATAAGGCGTATGTATTGGAACAAATGTTGACATATTTTGATGACTGCTGCAATCAGATCGTTTTTATTTTACGTCATTTAATCAAGGCCTTTTTTTTACTATCCGATCACCTTCAATGCTTTTTATTATCCCACAGAAGCCAGCTGGTTAGCATGAGGAGGGGGGATTAGCTTCTTTTAGCCTTTAGCTCCTGCTAGTTAGCTCAAAACTTGGCTATTTTTAGTACAAACCTTTATATAGTTGTGCTACGGCCGTGGCGGAGTTTTGGAAGAGGTGCCATAGCTTCTGCGGACTCTGCTCTGTCTCCTCTTCACTCGGTTCTTCTTGATCGGCCTCGGCTAAGCACTGTCGTTCCCATTTAGAGAACCAATGCTCCGGGCCGTGCTCCTGAATCTGAGCTTCCCCCTCCTCCTTCCTCTCCTCCATGGCTCGGATCTAGGGGTTTTTCGCTTCGGATACGAGTTTATTTTTCGACGAGTCTCAAGATCTTTCAGTGTAAAGTGTAAAAAACACGACTGCCCTAGCGATCTACGTTAAAAAGAACGAAAGATCTGCGGTTAGAGCCGCATCATGTACGTTTAAAATCCGCCTGCTCTGTCTGAAACTAAAGAACGCGACGATGACAACACCTAGGAATTTCTGGAGCTGGCACCCGCACGAAGCCCCGCCCAAATTCCCACTTTTTAGCGAAGCGATTGGCTGAACGAAGTTTTTAAGGCGGGACTCTGCGAAAAACGCCGACTCTGATTGGCCGGTAAGAAAAAAAGAAAAGGTCAGAGAAAAACAACACTGTGGCTGCGTTCTATTTCTGAAGACTTGGCTCCTCATAGCTTCCTATTCGATTCCTAAACGCGGAACCCGCCCATAGACAAAAATAAACCAATAGAAAACGACTTGATGCTTTTTTAAATGGCTGTTTTTGCCTCGTGGGCGGGATTTATAGCTAAGGAACCGAGGAGACGATGCTTTGAGGAGACAAGTGATCAGAGATGGAGCGCGCCCGGCTCTGATCCCACCCTGAGATGTTCACATTCTGTTCGGTAGATGGCGCGCTGACCAATAAGACTATTGACTATATTACAAGGTTGTTTGTCGTCTACGTTGTTTTCGAGGCGCGTGTTTACAGTTGAGCCCCCTTTCTGTCATTAAGCTGTTCGGTTTGAACTTAATTTGAGCATAATCTACTTATAAATCCTTCCATAGCCCACCACTAAAAACAGGTCTGAAGGAAAGGATTAGTAGCCTAAAGAAATCCAATATGTCTTTGTTTTACAGATTTCTTTATTTTTAAAAATTGAATGTATAGGCTGTATAAAGAAGTGGACTAGGGAAGTGTGACCTCACCCACAGTGATCAGCTCCAGTCAAATGAAGCACAAGAGGCTAGCAGTTATGGGGCGAATTTGGAACCAAGCACCATATTAGGAATATGATTATGTAGAGCGGGTTAAAACTAACATTTTAAGACTAAAATGGAGGCCCCATGAACACTTCCTATATGAAATGTGGTGGCTAGCAGGTTAGATATGGCCATTTACAGTCCTATCTATCATCCAGAAAGATTAACATGACTGTGCACTTTGTTTATTTCAGTGGTGCATGTGAAATGAAGGAGCTCATTGGTCACCTGTCATTTACAAACAAAATGATATTTCTCTCACCTCAGTTTAGGACTTCACTCATTGATTCTGCAGATATTTATTTGTTTTTCAGTCTGCTGTGAAAGGCCTTTTTTTCCCTTTCTTTTTCAATGTTTTCAAGTTTGTCCCTGATTGGCTAATCCACCTGTCAATCCCGCCCATCTGAAGACTCACTGGTGACCAGATTTCAGGCCCGAGTCTGTAGGGGTGCAAAATGGTGCATTGCAACCTAATTTATAAAGGTGTGCACCCTCACTGATGCACCTTCAGTCAGTTTGGCTTAGACTCGACGCTGTCAGACTCACATCTTCACAAAGTACTGAAGAAGTGTGTATTTTGGATTCCATGCTAATTTACTTGATAATATTGAAAACATAAATAATTTTGTGTAGCTGAAGATATTGTGGCTTTGATAGGCTACTATTAATAAAAAGTGCACAGTGTAACAGCAAAAATGTAAATCTGAAAGTGAATGGGCTCGCTTCTCCGCAGAACTGATCTGTTCTGCTGGGTTTGAGAAGACATGTCACAGTCTATAGGCCAATATGATTGAATACAGGTAGAGAATATTGTTAAAATACAGATTTGTGTTGTAATATGCTGCTCTATATTTATAGATTGTTGTTTTGTTGTTTTTAATTTGTTGTTTGTAATTCCCTTTGGTCCATGTTGCCACAATGAACCCGTTGCCACACAGAGATTCAGTATCATTAAATAACATTTTATTATAGGCAGGTTATCACACCTTCCTGTGGCCATAACATTTTTCTTTACAGGTGTGGGAAGGTCCAAAGCTCAGTGAATTTTATAACTCAAATTTACATATACTGCTTCTCAGCTTGGGGTGGGCTTCATCTGCCAAGGGTAGTAGTAGTAGTAGTAGTAGTAGTAGTAGTAGTAGTAGTAGTAGTAGTAGTAGTAGTAGTAGTAGTAGTAGTGTTTTGGAGAATGTCTAGACATGTGGTGTATGAGATGCAGGATCACTGTATGGTGGAGCCGGGGCCCATTGTCACGTTCCACCGGCTGCACTACAGCGTCCAGGAAACCAGGTTCTGTCGAAAGAATGGCCCTGAGAAGCTCATCCTCAAAGATGTGAGGTAAGAAGACCGTTGTTCCAAACATGTATTGTAAGGAAGTCAAGATACTGTTCACTATAGAGTGTTGCCATGAGGTATTACAGGGTTTGATGTACGTTATAACTATGGGAGAAGTTAAAAAACCACTGACACCACAACTGGTTAAGGATGCTCAGTATATGGCAAAAGTATCAATATTTCAATGTTCGGTGAAGCAAGAATCTATATTCCAGCAAACAAAACATATCACAGTGATCATCTGACAGAAATGTTCTGGTTTTGCTTAGTCCAAGTCCAAAATGAGCCTTGTATTTTTCTCTGTTAAGCTTTTATTTAAATGATAATTAAAAAATGTTTACGAGAGATTTTATTTTATTTATTTATTTATTTATTTTCCATAACCGGTGCCAATTGTTTGTAACCCAGGAAAAGCTCTGGTCTATAAGTTTTGGTGACATTTTGAGGCCAGTATGTAGGGCTGATTTTGACTTCCCCTGATAATAATAATAATAATAATAATAATAATAATAATAATAATAATAATTATTATTATTATTATTATTATTATTATTATTATTATTATTTCCAAAGAACAAACTCATCCACACACGTATTTGTGTTCAAAGTGCTCAAAGAAAGCTTTATGTGTATTCTTTAGGCACAGGCTGACATAAATAAAATGGTCTGCTGGACATTTAAGGCCAATAGTCAAGACACTGAATAGTGCAAATATCAGTGGAGACAGGCTAGCTCTATGTTTATTTTGACACAGGTAATGTGTTGTTTTTGTTTTATTATAACTGAAATGTTTGAATTTAAAAGTATATGAAAATATTTCAATAATATGTATATTGTAGAACTTAACAGCCACATCACATACCACATTATTTTCTAGTATCCTGCAGTCCTACTTAGGATGATGTACTTGAGAAATCGCAACTGGAAGGTTCCATGAGATATCAAGTTTTTTTAAATGATATCGAAGTTCTGACCACTCACAGAAAAAGGTTTGATTCTAGTGTGTGTGTGTGTGTGCATCGGTTTTCCCTACCACTAAGCACATGTACATTAGGCCCCCATCTGGTACCAGGACTCCTCTGAAAAAAGAGGCTCTTCTTCTCAGTGGGACTGTCCTGTTTAAATAAAGGTCAATGAATAAATAAAGTGGATTCAATATTTTTGAAAAGTCTTCTACCCACCAATTACCATAATTACAATATAAACAGATAAACCAATCCAGTCCAAAGACCCACACATTTATGTTAAATTGTATTTAATTTCCCACATAAACTTTAAACTTTTTTTAAAAACAATAACAAAATGTATTGAAATGGGATACACGATTGTGTAAACATACAGCCATATTTGAAATCTGATGAACTGAAGGCAAACACGGCCACATGGAGACTGGAGCTATTTAAGAAGAAGAAGACACTTTATTCATCCCCGTAGGGAAATTATTTCTCTGCATTTTACCCATCCTTCAGGAGCAGTGGGCAGCTCGTCTTTCAGACACCCAGGGACCCATCTCCATGATCTTATTGCTCGGCTTGGTCAGGACATAAGCTGGAGGATTTTACCTTTAGAAGAATATACTATAAAGATGCCACATATCAGACTAACACAATCTTGAAAAACCCTGCGATATCACATTAGAACTGATATACTACCCATTCCTAATCATTTTTAAGGCTGACTTAGATATTTTGAAATATGAATTATCATTATTTTTATTGCATATTTGATTTTCTTCTGCTGTTCCTGTGCTTTGCTTTGCCCTTATTGGGTATACAAAGGTTCTTATGTCATATCTTATCTTACCCCCATTCACCCAAAAACTCTGTACTTGAGTAGTTTTGTTCTACTATGTATCTGTATTTATTCAGTCGTATTTTCCAGTGGCATCATGAGACCGGGGATGAACGCTATCATGGGCGCGACAGGGAGCGGCAAAACCTCGTAAGACTGTTTAAACTCCAACCTGCACTGTCATGTGCGGTGAACTTTGAACCCCACTGAGATAACTGCTGTGTGTGTGTTATCAGGCTGCTGGATGTGATCGCAGGCAGGAAGGACCCCCGGGGACTGAAGGAGGGCCAGGTGCTGGTAAATGGGCGCCCTGTGACCTCTGAACTTAGACTTAGCTCCGCCTACGTCGTCCAGGTATGAGCTTTTTAAGGGTTTTTGGCATCTTTGGGGCAAAAAAGTGAATAGAAATGTTATTATGGAGCATGATAGAATAGCTTAGTTTAGTTTAATTAAGAAAACATGATTTATCCCTGAAGGCCAATTCTGTTTGCAGTCAGACTACAGCATAAAACACACACATACAGCAGTTCACACAGGTCAGGTCCTCATACAATATGGGCATCAGAGCTGGGCAGTGCAAGGGCAAATGAGGCATAAAGTACACATGTGGCATGAGTGCAAAGGTTAGATACGACACAGAACAGCAACATTAAAAAAAAATAAACAATAAGATAAAAAGACTTATGTCTATTTCACCTCTGTGTTTATGAGTTGAATGGCAGAAGGAATAAAGAAATCAGCAAATGTATTTGTTTTCTTGCTGGGGGCAAGATAGCACTTCCCAGAAGGCATCAGGGAGAACCCCTCTTTTAAAATGTGATCTGAATTGCCAATAATATATTTGGCCTTCTGGAGAGCCTGTCAGCTCCATAAAGAGTTGATGTTGGGCATCTGCACATCTGTTATCTTTGAGCACGTTTTTACAATGTTGTTCAGGCTGTTTTTGCCTTGACTGACAAACCATAAAACCAACAGGTACAAGAAAAGGTTAAAAGGCCCTCAATAAAAGAATAATAAAAAACACACAGTATTGGTTTGGAGACATTAAAAGAGTTCTCTGTTCTTTTGTTCTTTTTTATTATTATTTTTTATTTTGGTATCACCAGGTCTGGTTTCAGGGTGCCGAGGGGGTGGCTGGCTGGTGCTTAGGGGTGTGGTCCGGATGGCCGCCTGGATCCGGGTGTTAGGGTCTGGTGTTTGGACTCTTGACTCCACCCTGCTGGCCGTCATTTGCACCGCAGCCTTTTTCATTTTGACAGCTCCTTGTTTTGTTTTCACTGCCTGCCACACCCCCTATGCCCCACCTATGCCTCACCTGTTTCCACTCCGTGTAATTAGTCTTTTCCCTTCCCAATTGGCTCAGGTGTGAATTGTAGCTCCTATTTAAGTCTGTCTTGTTTTCTGTTCTGTGTCGGACCGTCTGTATTTACCTGCCTGTTTCCGAGTAACCTGCATGCTGTAGAAAACCTGTTTTTGTGAGTACCTGAAACCTGATCCTGGATTTTTTTGTTAGAACTTTTTGTGGACTCAAGGAATTGTTTTTTTGTTGCTTCAGTTCAAACCTGATCTGGAACTTTTTGGTTGTACATTTTTGGACTCTGTCTTTGAAAAATAAAACACAACTCTGATTTTTGGTCTCTGTCTGCAATTGGGTCTCTGTCAGAAAACCCTTACACCGGGGTTCTTTGGGGTTTTGTATGGGGGACGGGGGCACCTGGAGGGGGGCGACGTTATCTAGGTGCACCTTTAGTTATTACTGTTACTGCTGTTGTAGTGGGATGATTGCGGATGGTCTGGACCTGGACCCTCTCCCAATGTTTTGGATTGTTTTTAATGCATCATTTCTTAGGCAGGGCAAGCTGAATACCTACACCTAGGCTGCAGGACAATGTCCTCCTTCTTTTAATGCATCATTTCTTAGTGAGGGCTGAATACCTACACTTAGGTTTGCAGGACAATGTCCTTCTTTTAATGCATTTAGACACTATAAATGGCATACACATTATAGGGCAACATAGGATATGAAGAAATGTTCGGCGAGGGGGGAGAAGTGGATTTTAAAGTGGGGCGACAGCGGTGATGGTGATGGACGGAAGGTGTGCTTGGGTGCTCGTCCCTCTCTAGGTGCTGTCCCTGTGTGGTCCTCTGGAGGATTCCTGGGTGCTGGCGGTGGTCCGGTTTGCGCTCTGGGTCTGGCCGGTCATCCCTTTTTGCCGCCTGGGGGTTTTTCCGCTCGGGTTCGCTGGCTGCCTTCTCGGCTGTCCAGTGCATGGATGGGGGGTGGGTGGACGCCAGTGTGGGAAGAGAGTGGTGATGGTGATGAGGAAAGGACGCTGGTACAAACGAGGGGAAAAAAAAAAAAAAAAAAAGGAAGGAGGGTTTGGGGAAAGGAAGGAAGGAGGGAAAGGAACAAAAATGTATGCCCTGTCTAGGCTACCCCACTATGGTGGGACACAGCCTTTGTATATAGATAGATTTTTTTATTTTATTTTTTATAGGGGTAGGGCCATTCACACTCAGCGGTCCTACTGTACAATTTTACTGTCTTAAAGGAATAGTAACGTTTTTACAATCTGAACCTTATTTCGGTGATAAAACGTCATTTACTCACCCATTGTACTTTGGTGTCATTTGGAGCATTTCCGGAGATTTTGTAGTTTAGCGATATCCGTTAACGTGAGTGCTCGTGGCCAATGTTCCCCCTAATTTTTCATGTGTCTGAGCAAACACACTAACTCCCTGAGCGTTCCTTGGACCCCTGTGAGCAACATCCAACATGCACACTGTGGCCACACCAGTATCACACCTGAGATCATCACAAGTTACAGCTTATTCATCAAATTACTGCAGTTATTTGCGTTAGATTACTTTTAATTTCACTGATTTTTTTTGCTCCACTTAGAATGACAAAGAGAAAAATCTGTTCATGAGTTTTGTATATGTTGCATGTCAGTGAAACATTAAACAGTACAATATTTTGAAAAATAACCTCAAATAATTAAAATAACTTCAAATAAAAAAAACTGTGGGCTACGGCCCATAAATGAACAGTGTATAAATCTGTAAAATTACATTAAGAGGTTTTTTTAGCTTGATAAATATAGCCTGCATATAGCTGCAGATTTGTTTTATGGATTGTAGGACCTATAGGTCATAAGATGGGTAATCTTTCCCAAAATAATGATCACCAAAATAAGTATAAATTATTATCACTTTATATCTTGTTTTTTAATTATTAGCCTATTTCAGTAATTTTGCATGAGTGACAGCGCTCTGTGGTATAATGCTCTGGGGAGAGGATTCACACTTTGAGAAAGTCCCATCTTTTTGGCTCACAAAAAAACTATGAAAACAAAGTAAACAGGGGAAGATTACATTATGGCTCTACCTGTCTCCTCTTCCTGTGTTCTTCCCTCCATGATCTGCCGCTCTGACAGCGGAGATGTGCAACTACAACTACTGAAGGAAGCTAGAGAAACACGGTGGAAATGTGTCTGTAGTTGGCTTCTCCCTGACGCGTGTCACATTCACATGTGCATCTATCAGATTGGTCGTTCCGTGCGTCTAACCAGCGCTTTGTTTGTCAGTTGAGGTTAGATTTTATTTTATGCGCTGCACGCACCTAGAGGGAGCTCTGGTTAGCATTAGCGTATCTTAACTCCGCTGCACTGTTATTACTGTTATAACGTGTATGGGCAGGGCACGTACACAAGTACTGTCAATGCCATGATTTGCTGCATAGCGTAAGTGAATCGTACCGTATGATTGGCTGGGCACCTGTCACTCACTGAGTTACAGCAAAATGATACAGAAAAAATATAGATCTAATTCATTTACAGTGCGCTGCATAAGGTTTTCTTGTGCGCTGAGAATGTGCGAGCAGTGCGCAATTGCGCAGGCGCGCAGCTTAGAGGGAACACTGCTCGTGGCATACAGTTGCGGTCACCAAATAACACAAACTTTAGCACTTTTCAAATGACAAAAGCTCAATGTGTTAGTCTACACTTCCGCTGGAGTCAAAAGTGGCCTGTAATCTGATATCCAGCCATGGTTTCAATTAGATGACGTCATCATGGACAGCGCGCATCCATGCATTCATTCCACTACTTTGGTTAGAAGACGCTCAGAACTTTTCTGTTGCGAGCGAGACATGGCTGAAGATTAGGACTTTGAGACTGAAGAGGACTTATTTGAGTATGATGAGTATGATGAGTATGATGATATCGTTTTGAGCCTGAGTATACGGATGAGGAGGTATTAGAAAGAAGGAAGCGGAGACAGTTTGAGGGGCAGCGCACCAGAGAACAGCCATCGGTATCGCATTACTTCTCAGAACCGTGCGCTGAATCCGCTGGCCTTCCTTCTTTTCCTTTGCTGGTAAAAAATCGTCCGGACTGAAGTGGGTACTGCAAACACGATGGTCCAAACGTCTTACAGCTTTGCCTTTCCTGTTTGGGTCCATTCTAAAGGCAACGAGCCACAGCTTCAATAACTCCGGATTGTGATGAGGAAGCCTGTGAAAACTCAACTTCCTCCAAGCTGTCATTTTGTTTTCACAATCGGGATAAATGTATGTTCGCACCATTTTCTCAAACGGAGATGTTTTCTTCTTCTTAGCATCTTTCTGACTGTAACCGAGAGCTGAGAGCGTCGTCTTACCTGCAAATCAGCTGTGAATGCACGCATGCGCGCTGTCCACCAAAACCATGGCTGGATATTGGATTACAGGCCACTTTTGGCTCCAGCGAAAGTGTAGACTAACACATTGAGCTTTTGTTATTTGAAAAGTGCTAAAGTTTGTGTTATTTGGTGACCGCAACCGTATGCCCCGAGCACTCACGTTAACAGATATCGCTAAACTACAAAATCTCCGAAAATGCTCCAAATGACACCAAAGTACAATGGGTGAGTAAATGACGTTGTTTTATCACCGTAAAAACGTTACTATTCCTTTAGAGGTATATTGTGAGCTTTAAGCCATGTTAGAATGCTGTTAACTCATCAAAAACATACTTGGAGTTGTGTTTTGTCTCAATCATATCATACATTTGAATAATAATTTATTATTTGTCTCTCTACATCTCCAAACCTAAAAATGCTCTGTTCTGCCTTGTGTGGCACTGTGGCAGCTTTTAAGGTAACAGCTACTCTCTACCTTTTGTTTAGAAGAGATTGGTAATACCACTTCCTGATTTACCGCATGACATCAAGGTGGAACAGAGTGTTTTCTGTTTGAGAGAAGAACTCAGCCTAAATATGCAGGATTTGTGTCTTAAATGTGTGAATGAAATAAATCACAACTCGAGGTATGTTTGTGATGAGAAAATGACATAACATAGATCAGAAAATAATGTAATATGGACCCTTTAAAGATACAGAACTACTTAATTTGAACCTGTTTGCAGTTGTCTAAAGTTATTTCTTGCTCACCTTATGCATTCCAAGCATTATCATTATTCACAGTGATGAGTTTCTAAACACTTTTTACAATTTTCGGAGACCAGAGCTGACTTTTGCAGTGACGCAAAGCTAATAAAAACTCCTGTGATGCAAAGCTAAAAAAAAACCCTCCTGATTATCAAACAATAAAACTCTTTATATTTAGATACTGATAGGACATAGTGAACTTACTTTGACCTCAAGAGCTGCTCATGTAATATATCTGTACTCAGACAAGTACAAGGACAAATTTTGCTCAAGTACATAGGAAAAACTTGAACCATTAATATTTACCAAAGGATCATCAAAAAATCTGCCACCTGCTTTACCCTAGCCTACTCTTACTGTGAGCGGGGTCAACTTTCCACAGAGCTGACCTCATTTTAATTTTGTCTCCATGGAGATAAATAAGTTTCATGTTATACTCTGGAACATACTCTGAACCATAATATAGAGACAAACAAGTGGTGGACCTTCCCATTAGAGAGGTTACATAGTGCACCTTTAATCAACTGATTCAGGGAGTTCTCTTTTAGCAGAGATATTCCCATTGGTCTAATGGTTTGGGAATATTTCTGCTAAAAACAAGAACTCCCTGAATCGGTTGAATAAATGGGTAAGGTGAGAGCCGTCTGGACTCCCTGTACTCAAGACAGTTACAGCAGATGTTCCAGAGGATTCTAAAAGACGTGCAATGTCCTCTAAACTCAGAGTTTCAGCTGCTTCCCTCTGTTCAGAGGCTTTTAGTCCCAAGATATAGAACAAATGTATTTATGTATGTTAGTACCTTCTTTTGGAAAATCATGTTGTTTATATATTTAATTTCTCGCCAAACATTCTGGATGAATTAAAGGAAAAGTAACGTTTTTTACAATTTGAGCCTTATTTTGGTAATAAAACAAGTTGTTTTATTCACCCATAGCACTTTGGTGTCATATGGAGCATTTCCGGAGATGTTTTAGATTAGCGTTAGGCTAACGCCGTTAGGCTAACGCCGTTAGCCTAGCGCGACTTATAGCCATAGCTCGGGGCATTCCCCGAGCATGTAATATGCCCCGTGCGGGCTCCAAATAACACAAACTTTAGCACTTTTCAAATCATAGAAGCTCGATGTCTTACTCTATGATTTCGTTTGAATCAAAAGTGGCCTGTAATCCGAGATTTAGCCATAGTTTACAGCTTTGCATTACATGTTTGGGTCCCGGGAGCTGAGAGCACACTCCGCGCATGCGCACTGGCGTCCTCATCTACTCGAAACTATGGCTAAATCTCGGATTACAGGCCACTTTTGACCTAACGAAATCGTAGACTAAAGACATCGGGCTTCTATGATTTGAAAAGTGCTAAAGTTTGTGTTATTTGGAGCCCGCACGGGGCATATTACATGCTCGGGGAATGCCCCGAGCTATGGCTATAAGTCACGCTAGGCTAACGGCGTTAGCCTAACGCTAATCTAAAACATCTCCGGAAATGCTCCATATGACACCAAAGTGATATGGGTGAGTAAAACAACTTGTTTTATTACCGAAATAAGGCTCAAATTGTAAAAAACGTTACTTTTCCTTTAACTATTTATGGAACAAAACCATTCTGCACTGGAGCTCTGTAACACTTGGTTTGTAATTGTGTTTTAGATGTGTTTATTGTATAGAGTGTGGATGAATGAAATGTGAAATGTGTGACCAGCCTCTCAAATCTGCAAAACAAATTTACCTATGGGTACGAATAAAGCAACCTAACCTTACCCAACCTAAAGGGGCTCATATTACACTATTCGCTGATCTATGTTCTTACAATGTTTCCTCATGACAAACATACCTGGAGTTGTGTTTTACCTTGAAAATTACCACTACATATCAACATTATAACGTGACTTAAAGCTCACATGAGTGAATTTTGTGTAATATGGGAACTTTACGTATTTTTTAAAAAGACATATTCTTTTCCAGTGTCTTTCTTAATGCTCTGTGCTGTTGTGTAGGATGACATTTTGATGGGGACCCTGAGTGTGAGAGAAAACCTCCTCTTCAGCGCTAACCTGCGTCTGGACCCCTCACAGTATTCCTCCAAAGAAAAGGAGAGCCGAGTGGACACCATCATCCAAGACTTGGGCCTCACCGACTGCGCAGACACTAAAGTATGCAAAGACAACTATTCATTTGATGTAACGTGATCTTATTTTGGTTAGGAATGAACAAACATTTATGCTAAAAGAAGCTACTGTTTTTGACCTGATTTAAAGGTCCCATGGCATGAAATCTTCACTTTCTGAGGTTTTTGAACGTTAATGTGAGCTCCCCTACCCCCCCCCCCCCCCCCCATGGTTAAAAGTTGTGAAATGTCTAAACTGAGCATTTGCGATCCTTTTCTGCGTTACAAAAAATCGGAGCTCAAACGGCCGATTTTGAACAAGGCACCTTATTGATGTCAGATCGAAAAAAGAAATGCAAATGCAGTTCCACCCCCGTCTGTCTGTACTCAGCGTCTCTGTAAATCACGCCCAGAGAGTTTGGACCGCGAATGCGCTAGGCAATGCGAAATGCGTTTTTTTATTTGCCTGGAGGCACGTCCGAGTGTTTCTAGGCTCGGAAGTCCTTTATCTGAGCCTCTGGACCTTTGAACAGCAGTGGTTTAATTTTATTTTCTGTGGAAATGTGTTTATTTTTCAATGGAACGCTTCAAATCTCTCCCCCCGTGCAAAAACACGGAAATGGATCAGCTGAGAGCTCAGAGCCGAGAGCGGAGAGTTTGGCCATGCCCCCACCCTCTACTATAGGCCAGCTCTTTTCTCCTCATTTGCATTCAAGCAACAACGCCCAGAATAAAGAGTTTGAGAGAGATATTTATGACTCTTTCTCATCTTATCTCTGTTTCTCATGCACTGAGTGTTGATTTTGAAGAAGGATTCATTTACAGTATTAGGGAACCATTAAGGAGCCATATAAAAGCATCAAGAAGTACCATGTCATGGGATCTTTAAATGGTTTCACCTGACTCCATTTTGGGCACAATATATAATACGCCATGTAATAATATAATGTCATTAAAAACATACCCTGAGTTGTGTTTTGCTGACACGTTTGAGTAATCATTTATCATTAGTCTGTCTACATCCCCAATGCTCAAAATTGTCTGTTCCACCTTGTGATGTCATATAGTGGTAATTAACACTTTTCTTTTACCTTTAGTAGTTTAGATTGGTTCAAATTATCCAAATGATTCTCGTGAAGGTGTATGGAGTTTAATAACACAGTGGAGCACTTCCTGTACAACCATATGACATATGACATCACAAGGTGGAACAGAGTGTTTTCAGTTTGTGAGAAGAACTGTGTTATTTAAGATATAAACACTTCTATCTATAAATCTATCAGAAAATGACTTAAAAGTAGTGAAATGATCTGTCCATGCAGCAAGATAATTCAGTTATCTTAAAATAAATGACCTCTAGACTAATATTAAGCAGTCTCAGAACTAGTAAGTGGATAATAAATCTGAAAAAAGATGAATAACCTGATATAAGTTTTAAAATCTTGGCCAGATCAGAGAAATGTGCAGTGTAAACATGTGTGAGTGAAACAAAACACAACGCCAGGTCTGTTTGTGATGAGGAAACGACACTGGAACATAGATCAGAAAATAGCATAACACAAGCTCTTTAAAGTTGCACTATGACTATTCAGCTTGTCTTCATGGAGATGTTACTGCACTGCGGGGAATGTTCCACACTATGCCATTAAACAGGCCATTGAGCCTGTGTTTCATTCACACCTGTTTACACTGCAAATTTCTCTGATCTGGCCAAGATTTTCAAACTTATATCAGGTTATTCATCTTGTTTTGCATCTTTTGCCAAGGTCACTCCCACTAACATTTAACAACAGGTTCAAGTACCCGATTCCTACCATTGTACCAGTTGCTGAGTTAGTCTGTATCTTTCACAGATTGGTACAGAGTTCTTGCGTGGCGTGTCGGGAGGGGAGAGGAAGCGCTGCAGTATCGGCATGGAGCTCATCATCTCTCCCTCCCTGCTCTTCCTGGACGAGCCCACCACAGGACTGGACTCCAACACGGCCAACTGCATCATCGGCCTGCTGCACAAGTACTGTACACACTTTACAAGTACTATTCACACTCCACAAGTACTATACACACTATAGAAAGAAAAAGAAAGAAAGAAAGCTATGCCTTTATTAGTCCCACAGTGGGGAAATTCCAGTTCTGCATTTAACCCATCCTGTTATCAGGAGCAGTGAGCAGCACATTACTGCGCCCGGGGACCATCTCCATGATCTTCTTGCTTCGGCTTGGTCAGGACCAAAGCTGGAGGTACCTATGGTGCATGTTTTGGGTTGGTGGGGGAAACCGGAGTGCCCGGGGGAAACCCACCCATATACAAGCACTACTTAATGGTTCCCTAATACTGTAAATGAATCCTTCTTCAAAATCAAGACTCAGAAACAGAGATAAGATGAGAAATAGTAATTTTTCTCTCTCAGAACAGGCCATAATGGGCGTTGTTGCTTGAATGCAAATGAGGAGAAAAGAGCTGGCCTATAGTAGAGGGTGGGGGCGTGGCCAAACTCTCCACTCTCTGCTCTGAGCCCTCAGCTGATCCATTTCCGCGTTTTAAGAGCGGAGGAGGAAAGGAGAGCCTTTTCAATGAAAAAAACCACATTTCCACAGAAAATAAAATTAAACCACTGCTGTTCAAAGGTCCAGAGGCTCAGATAAAGGACTTCCGAGCCTAGAAACACTCGGACGTGCCTCCAGGCAAATAAAAAAACGCATTTCGCATTGCCTAGCGCATTCGCAGTCCAAACTCTCTGGGCGTGATTTACAGAGACGCTGAGTACAGACAGACGGGGGTGGAACTGCATTTGCATTTCTTTTTTCGATCTGACGTCAATAAGGTGCCTTGTTCCAAATCGCCCGTTTGAGCTCCGATTTTTTCTAACGCAGAAAAGGATCGCAAATGCTCAGTTTCGACATTTTGCAACTTTTAACCATGGGGGGGGGGGGGGGGGCTAAACAGGGTAGGGGAGCTCACATTAACGTTCAAAAACCTCAGAAAGTGAAAAATTCATGCCATGGGACATTTTGCAAGTAAGACGGAGTGCGGGATTGTTTTCTCCTTGTGTGTTCTGGGTTTGCTCCCTCGCCTCCGACGCACCCGTCTGAAGAGATTGAAGTGCGAAGTTCTCATTTTTGGATGCCATGGGACCTTTAAAAGGTGACAGTGCAATTTCATAAAACACATGATTACATATGGTTAAAAAAGCCAGAATTAGCCAGAAGGCTGATTTTCATCTGTAGTCCCCTGGCCATGATGTAAAAGGCAAAAAGCACACAATACATATACAATATAATACAAAATACATACACAGACACTTACTATATAATAAAGAAAGAATACAACATCACAACATATCACAACATAACATTTGATCATAACATCAAAACATGTGATTTTTTGTTATGTAGAAATGACACCTAACATCTGTCAAGGGACTACAGATGGAAATTAGCCGTTTGGCTAACTCTGCCATATTTACATGCAAATGTTGATTACAGGGGGTCCTCGGGTTACGACGGTCTCGGGTTACGACGTTTCGTGGTTACGAACGCGCCCCCATTAAAAAAAATATGTATATATTACGCGTCATTCCGTCTTACGCGGTTTAGCGTGGTAAGAGATGTAAACAAACGCGAACGGCGCACGGCGCACGGCGCACGGCGGAAGAATACGCTCTGTTGTGGTTGTAGGGAGAAGAAGACGGCCTCGTGTGTGTGCCCAATGTGGGCGGAAGTACCTGATGTGGGCTCTGATCTGCTCCTATGAAAGCGGCAGTGATAACCAAACAGCGTAGTGGTCTAATTATTGAGATGGAAAGGTTATTGGTGCTTTGGTTGGAAGATCAAAGGCAAAATCCGGTTTACGACGAAATTCGGGTTACGACGCATCTTAAGAACGGATCTACGTCGTAACCCGAGGACCCCCTGTAATATGCACTGTCCCTGAAATAAACAAATAAATAAATAAATCACAGCAGGCTTGTCTTTTAGCGTTGCAGCTGTAGGTGTTGATAAGCCACATTTTCACTTTTTTTGTGAAGGCCTTGTATGTTGTGAGCAGTTTAACCTCCTCAGGTACTCGCGATCTTTACTGACTAGGCCGACTTACTAAAAGTGCTCCTGCACAGAGGAATGTAACAGTCACCTCTGACAGAGCCTCGAGTGACACGCTCACTCCACTCACACTATCCTTTGGCTGATGAACTCAAACAGACAAATTATGCAGTACTTTATAAATCAATTTTAAGTCAAGCAGTTAAGCAAACGTGTGAAGACTGTCCCAGTTTAAAAATGCTGTTGTTGTTTTTTTAATTGTGCAGTGATGATAGTGCCAAGGTTTTTATCCATAACTTTAATTGCTTGTTTGTGCAAGACTTCCAATTTTTTTATTTATTTTTTTGCTCTGACCAGCCTGGGACCAACTGGTCAGGCAATAGTTAAAGTAACTAAGAATCATCGAATGCAAGTACATCTTTGTGGCTTCAGTTGACATTTCATTTCAAATTGCACGAAAATTTGGGAGATTTAACTTGATTATTTTTACATAGTTTGTCAATATGAGCTTTAAAGGAAAGCTGTGACTCTATTATTAAAGGTCCCATGACATGGTACTTCTTGATGCTTTTATATGGCTCTTTAATGGTTCCCTAATACTGTAAATGAATCCTTCTTCAAAATCAACACTCATGAGAAACAGAGATAAGATGAGAAAGAGTCATAAATATCTCTCTGGAACACTTTATTCTGGGCGTTGTTGCTTGAATGCAAATGAGGAGGACAGAGATAGGCCAGAGCAGTGGGTGGGGGTGTGGCCAAACTCTCCGCTCTTTCCTCTTTAGCGGTGTGCTGTGCGCTGGCCCCACTTCCGCGTTTTTGCACGGAGGAAGAGATGAGAAGCGTTCCATTGAAAAATAAACACATTTCAGGGCTCTCAAGTCTCACGCATTGAGAGTGTGACACACGCAATTCGACGTGTTCACACGCTCACACGCCACACATGGTATTTCTCACGCTGATTTTTTTATTTTATTTTTTTTTTGTAACCAGAAAATCGGTCTGTGTGGCTCAGTTTATGCAGGCACCGCGCGTTTTCAGCGAAAAAAAACTCCCCCTCCTCCCCGTCCCGCTCCCCGGAAAAAAATCAGCCAATCAGAAAATAGATTGTTCTGTTGTTGGGCAGACTGTAGAGTGTAGTTTCAGCTGCTAAGCGCACACTGCGGTGATGATAAAACAAACTGAGAACCATCAGGTAATAACTTCATTTATATAACTCTCATTAGTTGCTTTGTAGTTTAAGTTTGCTCTTTAGACAAACATTTACAGCAGGGCTCTCAAGTTTCACGCATTGAGAGAGACAATTTGACGCGTTCACATGCTCACACGGCATTTCTCACGCAATTCAAGCCCCCCCCCCGCTCCTCGGAAATTATGCAGTCTCACGCACGACCCCGCTCAAAACTTGAGAGCCCTGCATTTCCACAAAATAAAATTAAACCACTGCTGTTTCAGAGGTTCGGAGGGTCGGATAAAGGACATCTGAGCCTGGAAACACTCTCACGTGCCTCCAGGCAAATAAAAAAACGCATCTCGCATTTCGTAGCTCGTTCGCAGTCCAAACTCTCTGGGCGTGATTTACAGAGAGTGTGGGTAGAAACACAGACGGGAGGTGGAACTGCATTTGCATTTTTTCTTCAATGTGACGTCACATAGTTTCCTTGTTCAGAATCGCCCGTTTGAGCTGTCTTTTTATCAAACGCAGAAAAGGTCCGCAAATGCTCAGTTTAGACATTTCGCAACTTTTAGCCATGGGGGGGGGGCTAAACAGGGTAGGGGAGCTCACATTAACATTCAAAAACCTCAGAAAGTGAAAATTTCATGCCATGGGACCTTTAACCCAAGATATTTATATTGGCTGACAATTTGTATTTTTTCTCACCCTCAGGAGCACTACAAAATGGATGTTATTGCAATATTTATATCATAATATGAGAGAGGAACATGCTTTACAATTTTTTATGTGGTTTGTTTTAAAGGTCATCGTCATTTCATCTTTTTTTTTTTTTTTATCAGTAGGTAGTTACAGTTTAATTTTGACCCAGTGTTATTACTTCTTCCGAATGGCACTTAACCCATTATCATTTAACATTTATTACATTTGACATTTACTAACTACTCAAACAAGCACAAATAAAACAAAAAAGAAGTCTATGTATGTTTTTCATGAAGAAACAACTTTATAACATGGTAAAATAAACTAAAGAAAGCTAATTTGACACAAGAAAGGACCTTCAGTTTAATTTCTCTAATAAAATCATCACTGTGTTGTATCACTGTATTGTATTGTAATATAAAGCCTGTATCTCTGTGTGCAGACTGTCCCGCAGAGGTAAAACAGTGATCTTCTCCATCCACCAGCCACGTTACTCCATCTTCAGACAGTTTGACCACCTGACCCTCATGCACAAGGGGGAGATGGTGTACGCCGGACCAGCCATGCAGACTCTGGACTACTTCACAAACCTCGGTATGGACAGCTCTCTCCTACTTCTCTTCATACTTTGTAGCTGATGTCATCAATATTCTTTGGGAGTGTGATGCTAATTGCTGGCACTGCTCTGTCTGGGGCTTTGTTAGACTTATTAGAATTTGAGATTTGTTTTAACCTGTTAATGTTCCAAGGGGGCTGATACCTTGTGCTTTTTCTTAATTCATTTCTGTATGTCCAGCTTCTGTTAAAAGGGAACTATCAGTCTCATGGACATGTAAAACATTAATGGAAATCTGCAGCCCACTTATTTTCAGTCAAATCAACCATTCTGAGAAGAAAGGACCAGTTCGTACTCCAAACCCACAAATGAAAAAATAACCCAAAAATTCTAAAAGATTGAATAGGAATTTTATATGGATTCCACCTGGACCTTTTTGCCTAATTACAAATTCTTAAAGCTCATGTTTAGTGAGAGCTGCTTCAGCCTTGACATGGGAATTGTCTAGACCCAATAAATGCTCATGAAATAAATGTCTACTGTCTTTCAGACAGGGATACCTGCTATACCTATTCTTATACACTCAACAAAAATATAAACGCAACACTTTTGTTTTTGCTCCCATTTTTCCTGAGTTGGACCCAAAGATCCAAAATTCACTCCAGATACACAACACTACCATTTCTCTCAAACATCGTTCACAAATCTGTCCAAATGTGTGACAGCGAGCACCTCTGCCCCGCCGAGACAATCCACCCCACCTGACAGGTGCGCCACATCAAGATGCCGATCTGACATCATGACCAGTGCACAGGTGCGCCCCAGACTGCCCACAATAAAAGGCCACCCCGAAATGTGCATTTTTTTTTTTTTTATTTATTGGGGGTCTGGGGACTCAGAACCAGTCAGTATCTGGTGTGACCACCATTTGCCTCATGCAGTGCAACACATCTTCTTCGCATAGAGTTTATCAGATTGTCAGTTGTGGCCTGTGGAATGTTGGTCCACTCCTCTTCAAAGGCTGTTATGGACGAAGAACACAGGTGCATTTTATTGATGGCATTTTGAATGCACAGAGATACCGTGATGAGATCCTGAGGCCCATTGTTGTGCCATACATCCATGAACATCACCTCATGTTTCAGCAAGATAATGCACGGACCCATGTTGCAAGGATCTGTACACAATTCTTGTCCCAGTTCTTGCATGGCCAGCATACTCACCGGACATGTCACCCATTGAGCATGTTTGGGATGTGCTTGACCGGCGTATACGACAGCGTGTACCAGCTCCCACTAATATCCAGCAACTTCGCACAGCCATTGAAAAGGAGTGGACCAACATTCCACTTACCACAATTGACAATCTGATAAACTCTATGTGAAGAAGATGTGTTGCACTGCATGAGGCAAATGGTGGTCACACCAGATACTGACTGGTTCTGAGTCCCCAGACCCCCAATAAAGCAAAAAAAAAAATGCACATTTCGGGGTGGCCTTTTATTGTGGGCAGTCTGGGGCGCACCTGTGCACTGGTCATGATGTCGGATCGGCATCTTGATGTGGCGCACCTGTGAGGTGGGGTGGATTGTCTCGGTGGGGCAGAGGTGCTCGCTGTCACACATTTGGACAGATTTGTGAACAATGTTTGAGAGAAATGGTACTGTTGTGTATCTGGAGTGAATTTTGGATCTTTGGGTCCATCTCAGGAAAAATGGGAGGAAAAACAAAAGTGTTGCGTTTATATTTTTGTTGAGTATATTTACCCTCAAAATTTAGGCAGAATTTGAAATCTGACTTTCCTGTGTAGAGCTTGCTCCCAATTCAAATTAAAGTACAGAGGCAGAGGACTGTGGAGACCAAAACTCAAGGGCCTCAGCTTCACAAAGAGTCCAGCTATTCATCTGTGCAAGATTTCAGAAACAGATTCAGTTTGAAATGAGTCATGCCCCCAAAATAGGCAAAAACATTTAACACAATCTGACCTTAAACCGATGTAGCTGGAACAACAGATGAGATATTTGTGGTTAAACAAGACCCTCTCAAATAATTTTACAGTCACAAGCTAGTTAGCAAAAGCCATGAATCATTCTCACCTTTTTTGTTGAAAATCAAACTCCTAAACACCTAAACAGGATCATGACTGCTTGTATGAATCCCAGGCTCCTTAAAGTGTGTTGTTTTTTCTTGAGTTTCAGTCTATCTTAAAACTTTTTGGCAGTGTTTGCTAATGTGTGCATTGTGTCACCATTGTAATTGATAAATATTCTACCACACACATACCTGTAGACCCCCCAGCATGATGTCACTGCAGTAGCAATAAGTAAGCTTTTGGGATACATTTTACCCATGGAAGAAGCTTGTGTTGTCTGATAGGATACCAAATTGAGACCTTCAATAACCCGGCTGATTTCTTCATGGACATCACAAATGGAGAGACCAAATCGACATTGCCACCTTTTAACACAGGTAATTCCAGGACTGAGCAATAGTTTTAAACTTAGATAAGATAAGCCTTTATTTGGGGATATTATGGTGTTGCAAGTTCAAGAACAGCAGGACTGTTGATTCTTGTGACCTTGAAGCTGTGTTAGAACATTGTTACCGCAACATCAATAAAACTCCATACCTGGAGTTGTTTCATTCATACGTTTGAGAAATCCTTTATTATTAGTCTGTTTAGATCTCAAAAGCTCAGAATGCTCTGTTCCACCTTGTGATGTCATGTAGTGGTAGTTTTCAAGTTAACCTTTTGTTAAATACAGATTAGCAATCCCAGACCTGAAATCCAAATGATTCTGATGTCAGTGTATGGAGTTAAAAACACAGTGCAACACTTCCTGTATTAAAGGGATATGCCCCCCCCCAGGTCAAACTTGGGCATCTCCCCACAGTCCAGAGACTAAAATAAGTGGTGGAAAGCGTTTTTCTGGTGACACAGCCATTGTCCAGGTCTGTCAGCACTGACCGCCGCGGTATCTGCAGCTACTCCGCGTTAGACTGGAGTCTAACGTCGCCAGAGAAAGATTTCGGCCAAAAGGAATTAATCTGCTCGATGCTTTTCCCAATTACTTTCTGTGTAGTGCGCATTCATATCGAGTGCAAATAAATGTGCAAATCAACACGGAGAGCTTGACTTGGTCATTTTGGGTGGGAACTATTTTACAGTGCGGAAAAAAACAGCCGAAGCACACAGCACGCTGACAGGGGAATCCCAGTTACGCACCAGGAAGGGAGTTCCCCTGTTACGCAGCGTGGTGTGTGCTTCGTGTGCTGACAGACCTGGACAATGGCTGCGTCACCAGAAAAACGCTTTCCACCACTTATTTTAGTCTCTGGACTGTGGGGAGATGCCCAAGTTTGACCTGGGGGTGGCATATCCCTTTAACACATGACATCACAAGATGGAACAGCCTAAAATATGCAGGGTTGTGTTATACGTGTGAATGAAACAAAACACAATGAAGCATTGATGACATATTTTCCTGCTTTGTTCACAACTTCTGTCACACTCAAAGTGAGTTACATCAAAAACTACTCATTCACACACACACACACACACACATACACACACACACACACACACACTCGCACACCAGTGTACACAGACGAGGTAGTGAGTGAGGCAAGCTAAGTGTCTTGCCCAAGGACACAATAACAGCAGCCTCCTCAGACACCAATCAGTGTATAGGCCTCAAGGCACTCATTCTCAGGCTGTAGTTCACTAAAGAAATTCTTGGTGAACTAAAGACATGATCAATTAGCCAACTAAACAGTAACTAAACAAGTAAAAGTGGCAAACGCTCTGAAAACTGTTACGTATCTCTGTGTATCTCATTCATTCAATATTTTGTGTTGCTGATGATGTCTTTTTATACTTTATGAATGAAATAAAATAAAATAAATAAATAAATCTGACCTAAACTGCACTCACAAGACTATATCTGCATGGGAGTTGAAGCAAATATGACATAACAGATTAAGCATGTGAATCATGAATTTAATCTTTACATAGAAATACCAAAAAATACCAAATCTTCAGCAAACTGTCTCATTTCTCCTTTCTGCTGTTGTCCTTAGAATCTAAATAAAAATGATTAATCAACTGATAGGACTAGACACAGTCAATCATACTCTCCATTTACTGCATACTGTAGCTATAATGTATATAATTTATCCTCTGTATCTTATATCTTGCCTGCTGTCTACTCCCCAGAGAACGGCCACACCTTCCTGGGCCAAAAGTACCGTGGATCGCGGCAGAGCAGAGTTGTGCTGGAGGAGCTGGAGCAAGCCCACCAGAACCAGATTCTGGGAGGCAAGAGCTTGGACCAGAGCATAGACTACGTCACCTCCTTCAGCTATCAGGTCTGATCACCTTTGTGCACCCAGTGAGCAGGGCGGTTTACCTGTCAAGGCCATAATAATAATCAGATCTCAGTTTGGTCCCCACACCCTCTGTCGCTTCTCGAGACAGATTCAGACAGTACTGTGTAATCACATTTGTTTATTTCAATTGACACATGTGAAACGAATGGACTCATAGGTCTTCTTTTTTGAACAAGCTCCAACATACACTTAGCCCTGTGTACGCTTTAAATTTGACCTGAGCAGTGGTCAGCCCAATCACAGGGCTGCTGTGCACAGGGGGAGGAGTTTGGACACACCTCCGCATTCAGTGTTTGTTTTTTTCTACATTTTAAAAACACACAGAAGACATCAGAGTTATGAAGCAAAATATGTGGAATTATATAGAAAAGAAAAAAAGTTAAATAACAATTTTTTTTAGATATATATTTTATGTGTAGAATCTCTCTGTCATCCAGGTAGAATCCTAACCTGGGAAATCCCAGGCTGCTTCCGTTTGTTCCGATTCGAAAGACAGCCTGGCGACGAGGCTAAGCGAGATCTCCTGATTTGGGGAGCCAATCAGAGAGCGGGGAGGGGTGGAAAGACGGTGACGCGTACTACGTGACAAACAGAAACTTGTGGTTTGAACTGACAACTGACATGATTGGCTATGGGCTACGTATACGCCAAATGATAGACATTCGCAACGCCCAATAAACGGCCGTTGGCGATCGTAAACCACACCTCCACTACGAGATATTTAGTAGGTGCTCCCAGACCATATATCACTTGTGATATGGTCTGGTGTAAACCAGGCAAGTAGAATCCATGGCAAAAGATAAGATAAGATAAGCCTTTATTGATCTCACACAGGAGAAATTTACTCGCCACAGTAGCTCCAGGACATTTGGACAAGAGGGAAAAAGTGCATGCAGGCAGGGAGGGGATAAAGTAAGTAATAAATAATACAAATAGTAATACGTAATAATAATAATAATGGAAAATAGTAATAATGATAATAGTAACAACAAGCATCAACATGAAAAAGGAGGATATTGCACGTCTGGCCTATATGTTAGAATTATACAGTCTGATGGCAGTGGGGATGGAGGATCTGCGGTAGCGCTCCTTCTTGCACTGGGGGTGCCTCAGTCGGCTGCTAAAGGAGCTGCTCAGCTCCTCAATAGTCCAGTGCAGAGGGTGAGAGGTGTCGTCCATGATGGACGTGAATATGGCCAGTACCCTCCTCTCAGCCACCTCCTCTACAGAGTCCAGAGGACAGCCCAGGACAGAGCTGGCCCTCTTAACCAGCTTATTCAGTCTTTTTCTGTCCCGTTCTGTGCTGCTCGGGGCCCAGCAGACGACAGCGTAGAGGAGAGCAGAGGCCACCACAGAGTCATAAAAAGTCTTGAGCAGAGGCCTGCACACTCCAAAGGACCTCAGTCTCCTCAGGAGGTGGAGGCGACTCTGGCCCTTCTTGTACAGGGCATCGGTGTTGTGGGACCAGTCCAGTTTATTGTTGAGGTGAACACCCAGGTACTTGAAACTGGAGAAATTCAATTTGTCAACTGGACAATTGGTCCCTTATTTGGTCGAATACGTTTCGCAGCTCATCCAAGCTGCTTCTTCAGTTCTGGTCAGACACTGGTGGACACTGCCTATATCGGCCTGAAGGGAGGAGCTAACTACAATGAAATGACTCTGAAACTACCACACCTACTTGTTTACAGTTTCTGTTAGTTAGGTAGGCCTATTCAATAGGCAGTGGGAGTGGAGTGTGGGGTCTTGTTAAATTCAGTTCAATTTGTTAAATTCAATTCAATCTGCTGTACATCTAAACCTAAAAGCCACAGGCCACTCCTTTGAGGACAGTGAGGCACAGATCTTGGCCAGAGAAAAGAACTGGTTTGAGAGGGGAGTTAAAGAGGCTATTTTTGTTTTTTTCCTTGAACAGAAATTGAGGTCTCAGACATCATTTGTCTCCCATTTATAACTCTATCCTCAAACCTAAATCAAAACAAACAAAGAAAACAATAGGGCAGCAGGTCAGGTCCAGAGGTGTGAAAACACACATTATGGCCCTGAATGGTTCTGTTAACAGGACCCCACACTCCACCCCCACTGCATATCTAATAGGCCCACCTAACTAACAGAAACTGAAAACAAGTAGGTGTGGTAGTTTGTGGTAGAGTAATTTCATTGTAGTTAGCTCCTCCCTGCAGGCAGATATAGGCAGTGTCCACCAGCGTCTGACCAAAACTGAAGAAGCAGCTTGGATGAGCTGTGAAACGTATTCGACCAAATAAACTTTTGTCCAGTTGACAAACTGAATTTCTCTTTACATTTTATATTCAAATTCTTAAAGTAGTCACCCTTGGCCTTCTTTATATGGCCAGCTTGTCAAAGCCTGAGCCTGTCAGATCTCAGAAGCTGAGCAGGGCCTGGTTAGTACTTGGATGGGAGACCACTGGGAAAATCCGGTGCCACAGCAGGGTGCCTTAGGCAAGACACTTCACCCACTTCACCCACATTGCCTAGTATGAATGTGTGCATGAATGATGGTGGTGGTCGCAGAGACCAATGGCGCAGCTTGGCAGCCATGCTTCTGTTAGTCTGCCCCAGGGCAGCTGTGGCTACAATAGTGAGTGAGGTAGTGGTCTTCTCTTGAAGTTGATCACCATTTACTTTGTCTTACTCGTGTTAACGCTCAGGTGGTTGCGACAGCATATAGGAGAGCAAAGGCCACCACAGAGTCATAAAAAGTCTTGAGCAGAGGCCTGCACACTCCAAAGGACCTCAGTCTCCTTAGGAGGTGGAGGCGACTTTGGCCCTTCTTGTACAGGGCGTCGGTGTTGTGGGGCCAGTCCAGTTTATTGTTGAGGTGAACACCCAGGTACTTGAAACTGTCCACAGTCTCTATGTCCTGCCCCTGGATGTTCACCGGTGAGTGAGGTAGTGGTCTTCTCTTGAAGTTGATCACCATTTACTTTGACTTACTCGTGTTAACGCTCAGGTGGTTGCGCCCACACCAGTCCACAAAGTCACTGATGACCGAGCGGTACTCTAGCTTTTTCCCCTCAGACACACAGACCACAATGGCGGAGTCATCACAGAACTTCTGGAGATGGCAGCTGTCCGTGTTGTATGTGAAGTGCGAGGTGTAGATGGTGAAGAGGAAGGGTGAAAGGACAGTTCCCTGGGGGATCCCAGTGCTACCAGACTACCACCTCTGACTCACAGCCGTGCAGCCGTACGTACTGTGGACGGTCAGTGAGGTAGTTGATGGTCCAGGCAGCGAGATGTCCATCAACTCCCGAGCCCTCCAGCTTCTCCCGCAGCAGCGCCGCCCTGATGGTGTTGAAGGCGCTGGAGAAGTCAAAGAACATGACTCTCACAGCACTCCCGATGGTGTCCAGGTGGGTGAGCGTCCGCTGCAGCAAGTAGATGACGGTGTCCTCTACTCCTACGTTTGGCTTGTAGGCAAACTGCAGCGGGTCCAAGGTGGGGCTCACCACAGAGCGGAGGTGACTGAGGATCACCCTCTCCATGGTCTTCATGAGGTGGGAAGTCAAGGAGACTGGTCCGTAGTTGGCCGGTTCCCTGGCGTTTGTTGTTTTGGGAACCGGGACCGCACAGGAGGTCTTCCACAGGACAGGGACCCTCTCCAGGCTGAGGCTCAGGTTGAAGATGTAGCAGAGAACCTCACAGAGCTGATCCGCGCAGGTTCTCAGCAGCCTGGGGCAGATACCATCAGGTCCTGCAGATTTCCCTGCTTCAGCTGCCTTAGCTCCCTCCTCACCTCGTCCGGTGTGATGGAGAGGGGGGAGTGAGAGGGGGACTGTGGTGGACTGCAGGGGGTGGTGGTGGGGAGTGGAGGGGGGCTGGTGCTGGGTTGGGTCCATGTGAAGTGGGAGGGAGATATGGCAACTGGCCTGGGGAGGTGTGAAGAGGGGGGAGTCGGAAGAGGGGCAGAGGGGGTGGGGGGGTGAATTAAACCTGTTGAAGTAACAGTTTAATTCGTCCTTCCAGCGCTGATCACCATCAGCTGTCCCCACTCTGTCCAAATCCAGAGATGTTCTTTAGTCCTCTCCACAGGCCCCGTGCATTGTTTTGGGCCAGCTGCTCCTCCATCTTCCTCCCGTAGTCCTTCTTGGCCCGTCGGATCCTCCACTGGAGCTCCCGCTGGACCCTTTTGTGCTCCTCTCTGTCCCCTGAGTTGAAAGCCCTTTTCTTCTGGTTCACCCAAGGGTGGTTGTTGGAGAAACACCGTACTCTTCTGTTTGGTACAGTGTTCTCCACGCAGAAGTTGATGTAGTCCGTGATGCAATGGGTCAGGCCGTTGATGTCATTTCCATAAGAGCCGCTGAACATGTTCCAGTCTGTGTTCTGGCAACAGTTCCTCAGACTCTCACAGGCCTCATCAGTCCAAATCTTCACAGACCGCTTCTGTACAGGTCCCCTTCGCACCCTGGGTGTGTATTCAGGGAGCAGCTAAACCAGACAGTGGTCTGAGTGTCCGAGCGGGGGGAGGGGAGCAGAGGTGTAGGCGTCTTTGATGTTAGAGTACAACAGATCCAGAGTCTTAGGGCCCGTCCACACAACGTTTTTTGGTTGAAACAGAGAAGTTTGTATTCGTTTTGGCCTTTCGTCCACACAGCGCCGGCGTTTTGGGGAGCCGAAAACTGTGTTTTTTGAAACCAGGTTCCAGAGTGGAGAAATCTGAGAATGCCGGGGGTCCTGTTGTCGTCTGGACGAGCAAAACGCGGCTTTTGGGAAAACGAGGACCCTTGAACAAAGCGCTTTAACCAACTATTGTCACAATTGTATATAGCTTTTGCAGAAAATGTGTGGATTGAGTGTGTTGTGTGCTGTAAATAAAGAAAAACAGCAACCATTTCTTGTCTTTTTTTATTGAACGAAAATTTACCTTTTACAAACAGGCACATGCAGTATCACACACAAAACTATATAAAAGCATTTCTGTTTTCTTTACACAAATTCACACAACTATATACAAAAAACACAAGAAGAAATCCCCGGTTTCCACGCCGGCTGTAGTAGCTGGCGATCCACCTCAGATTTGTTCGCACAGTTCAAAATATAACAGGACCACACGCCCGTGGCCACTGCGATGCCCAGAGTCAATGGCATGTGTGTACTTGTTCCATACTGCCTTGAGTTTTGTTAGCTGCCCTTTGGTGATGGTATGGGGGGTAAATCCTTCCCTACAACCGTGTCCCCGGTTGTATATTCTCACCGAAAAGCCAACATAATGTCCGAGTATTTGCTTGGGCAGGACTCCCAGTCGACATTATACTGATACTGTTGTGTTTTGTAATCCAGCGTAACCCGCAGAAGTAACTTCGTCATCGGTCCAAACGAGAGTCGGCTTTTGTGCGTGCCATGGCCATCATTACTGTCTTGTTGTGTTTGTTTGTTTGCGGAAGAGAAAGGACTTTATGCGCATGCGCTCTTTGCAGTATTGCGTTTCCAGTGGCTCTGGCTGTTTCCTGTTTACAGCGCCACATATCAGTGTGGCATATGTATTACATTGTTTTCACTCAGCACTCCGTTTTCTTCTGGACGCGAATATTTACTGATCCAACACGTGTGTGGACACAAATTTTTTTTAACCCGCATAAAAAAAAATCCAGAAACGTTGTCGTATGGACGTAGCCTTATTGACTCTCGTGGGGCATGTGACGTACTGTGTGAATGAGGGAAGAGTAGCGGAGAGAGATGTGTGGTTAAAGTCTCCAGTGATCAGGAAGAGGGCGCACGAGTGGCGCAGTGTCACAGCGCTGTGGGGCTGCTCACAGGCTGCCGCACCATCAGCCGACAGGGAAATGTACACGCAAAACACAAAAATTGCATGCAAAAATTCCCGTGGCAGATAGTACGGCCTCATACTCACAACAAGCAGCTCTAAGTCTCGGGAGCACAGCTGTTGTTTCATGTGTGCGTTCTCGGCATGACACCAGCGCTCGCTCACAAATACCGCCAGTCCTCCTCCTTGTGCTTTCCCGCTCCCCGTCACAGTCCGGTCCGCGTGCTTCATTGTAAATCCGTCCAGGGAAATTACATTGTCTGGTATGTGCTCATTCAGCCACGTCTCGGTGAAACACATAAGGCTGCAGTCTCAGTATTGTCTCTGCTGCCGGGTCAGCTCCTCAGTCTTGTTGGAGAAGGCGCAGACATTTCCCATAACTACCGCAGGTAGATACGGTAAATATGGTCTCCGTTTCTTGCGTCCACCCCTGCAGCTTCTCCTCTTTTTTCCTTTCTTTTTCCTTGTAAGCAGCCATATTTGCTTTGATACGGGTAAAGCATGTGTGCCCTGATTGACAAATCCACTAGTCACGCTCATATGAATTCAGAGAGATTCACTGGTGACCAGAGTCACATCTTTGTATAGTATTGAAGATGTGTGTATTCTAGATCCCAGGAGAGAGAGCTGGGATTGTAGTACAAAGTAGTGGTCCAAGAAATTTCTCAAGCGAGAGTGAAAAGTTTTCTAGGAAACTACTACTCAAGTAAAATTACCATAACATCAGATTTACTATTTGAAATTACTATCTAATATAACTATTTGAAACTTTAATTGGAAGGCCATTTTTTAAAAAACTGGTTCAAAGGATAGACAGTTCAGGAAACAAATGTTCAAATCATTTCATATTGTCATGTAAAGATTTTGTCACTTGACTTACTCACAGTGGGAACAGGAACCACAACTTTTACGATTTTTCGATAAAAATATTACTCAAGTAGGAGAACTTTTACTTCCATTAAAATATTACTCAAGTAGGAGTAAAAGTATGGTGACTGAAACCTACTCTGCCCAGCTCATGAATTGTTTTAATCAACCCATATTAAAACTGACTTTATCCTTTAAGTAATATTGCATATAATTTAAGATGTCTCATTCAGTCTTCATAATCCTGATTTTGGCTTAAAGGAGAATTAACGTTTTTTACAATCTGAGCCTTATTTCGGTAATAAAACAAGTTGTTTTACTCACCCATAGCACTTTGGTGTCATTTGGAGCATTTCCGGAGATGTTTTAGATTAGCGATATCCCTTAACGTGAGTGCTCGGGGCACGACGTTGCAGTCACCAAAATAACACAAACTTTAGCACTTTTCAAATCATAGAAGCTCAAGGTCTTAGTCTTCACTTTCGTTTGAGTCAAAAGTGGCCTGTAATCTGAGATTTAGCCATAGTTTCGAGTAGATGAGGCCAGTGCTCATGCGCTCATTCACAGCTGTTTTGCAGATAAGAAGACACTAATAACTTTTCTGTTGCGAGCGACACATGGCAGAAGATTGGGACTTTGAGACTGAAGAGGACTTATTTGAGTATGATGGCCGTCCCTATCGTTTTGTGCCTGAGTATACGGATGAGGAGACAGAATGGATGTGGAAAGAATGAAGCGGAGACAGTTTTAGGAGCAGCGCAGAGAACAGCCATCGGTTTCACATCGTGCGCTGAATCCGCTGGCCTTCTTTCTTTTCCTTTGCTGGTAAAAAATTGTCCTGACTGAAGTGAGTACTGCAAACATGATGCTCCAAACGTCTTAGAGCTTTGAGTTTCATGTTTGGGTCCCGAGAGCTGAGAGCGAAATAAGATGTGCCTGTGCACATGCGCACTGGCCTCGACTCAACTATTCGAAACTATGGCTAAATCTTGGATTAGAAGCCACTTTTGACTCAAACAAGTGTAGACTAAGACATTGAGCTACTGCTCAAGACTCACCTTTTTAAAACTGCTTTTAATGTTTCTTAATGTTTAATGTTTTTCTGATTATTTATTGTTTTGTTACTTGTTTTATTACTGATTTTACCTCTTGTACAGCGTCTTTGAGTGTCTTGAAAAGCGCTTTATAAATAAAATGTATTATTATTATTATTATTATTACTATTCTATGACTTGAAAAGTGCTAAAGTTTGTGTTATTTTGGTGACTGCAACGTCGTGCCCCGAGCACTCACGTTAACAGATATCGCTAATCTAAAACATCTCCGGAAATGCTCCAAATGACACCAAAGTGCTATGGGTGAGTAAAACAACTTGTTTTATTACCGAAATAAGGCTCAGATTGTAAAAAAACGTTAATTCTCCTTTCAAATGTTTAGCAGGTTTTGTCCATTGAACCCACATTTATTGCACTTCAAACACAGGTTGTGCTATTGTAAAAGATTTGGTTAAGATTGTAAGAGGAATTAAATGCATTTAATTTCATTTGATTTTGAAGCACGACATATTTTATAATGGCAGATTTTATGGGGCCTTATTGTTTAATGATGGGCTGTTATGGTAACATGTTTCGCTGACCGCTCCATGAACTCATTTAAAGTAATAATAAACTGTAATAAACTGTGACACTCTCAGCCACAAGAGACAATATGGAGATTGTGTTGGCTAGATACTTGGACAAGTGAATCTGAAACTTTTGACACCAAGTACTACCTAATAAAATCTAACTCCAGACTTGATCAGGCATAGATAGGGCTAAACTATATGTTCTGTGTTTTTGTGTAATAATACAAAGAGAGTTATATAGTATTGCTTATGTATCTCACATTTGGGAGGTAGGTAGGACTTCCACCTTGAGCTGCCAGATCTGTGATTAAGGATATAAATGTCCTCAATCTATAACTGTATGAGTGGAGTGGGGGATTATATTATATGAAAACATGTTGTTCAAATAAGTAAGAAATAGTTCCAGGAAAGGTCTGACATTTTGCAAAAAATCCTTTTAAACATCTTTTTCCAGGAACCCTAGTGATGTGTAGTGTGTGTGTGTGTTTGACCCAGATGAGAGTGGTGTGTAAACGCACAGTCCTGAACCTCCTGAGAAACCCGCAGACCTCTTACGCTCAGCTGGCTCTCAACATCTTCTTTGGCATTCTGGTGGGACTCATATATTACCAAATGCCCAAGACACTGCCCGAGGCTGTCCAGAACAGGTATGCACCAGGACCAGTGATGGCAACATAAACACATTGTACTTCTGTACCACAGCTTCCCTGGGACAGACTGATTATTATGTGACTAACACAACCTTCCATACTACTGTGACCATGGTAATACAATACAACATAAGAGGTTTATGTGAAGGCCACTAGCCCAAAAACAGCTCAGACAAATATCTACTTCAAATGATGTCAAAGTAGAATCACAAACTAACAACTAACTAATGGTAGTATGATGTTTGTCACCAATGTATACACATGTTCAGACATGTCTTTTGTTAGTTAGCCCCAGTTGCTTAGAAATTAATGTCTAGGTCATTAGAGCACTTGTTCAACAACCCAAAAATCAAACGATTGATTCTCACTCAGCCCAAGGCCTGCCATTGCCTTGTATTCATGTGTTGATGTGAATGTAGGTGGTGGTCAGAGGGGCCAGTGACATAGACTGACTGCCTTGCTCTCATCAGTTTGGCCAGGGGGCAGCTGTGCTTACATTAGTATCTTACCACCAGTGTGGAGTGAATAAATAATGCACTGTGAAGTGTTTTGAAAGCTGATGTATAAACCCAATGCGTTATTTAACAAAGGCATTCACTAACTAACTGTTCCTTTCAGAGGTGGAGCCTTTTTCTTCCTCATCATCAACATGGTGTTTGGAAACCTGTCTGCTGTGGAGCTGTTTATCAATGAGAGGGTTATCTTCATGTGAGTCCTCCATGCTCATATGTTCATGTAGTCAAGGGTCCTTTCTGGATTCTCTGGATGAAGAGTAGGGATGGGAATTGATACGATTTTTACGATTCTGATTCCATTATTGATACTGCTTAAGGATTAGATTCTTTATCGATTCTCTTATCGATTCTAATTTGGGGGAAAAAGGAGAACAAACTGTTTGATTAGCACCAAGATTAGCACTAGTTCTGGTTTAGTCCTGGTCTAGTCCTGGTTGAGTCCTGGTCTAGTCCTGGTCTAGTCCAGGTTTAATCCTGGTCTAGTCCTGGTCTAGTCCTGGTTGAGTCCTGGTCTAGTCCTGGTCTAGTCCAGGTTTAGTCCTGGTCTAGTCCTGGTTTAGTCCAGGTTTAGTCCTGGTCTAGTCCTGGTTTAGTCCTGGTCTAGTCCTGGTCTAGTCCTGGTTTAGTCCTGGTCTAGTCCTGGTCTAGTCCAGGTTGAGTCCTGGTCTAGTCCTGGTCTAGTCCTGGTTTAGTCCTGGTCTAGTCCTGGTTTAGTCCTGGTCTAGTCCTGGTCTAGTCCAGGTTTAGTCCTGGTCTAGTCCTGGTTTAGTCTTGGTTTAGTCCTGGTCTAGTCCTGGTTTAGTCCTGGTTTAGTCCTGGTCTAGTCCTGGTCTAGTCCTGGTTTAGTCCTGGTTTAGTCCTGGTCTAGTACAGGTTTAGTCCTGGTCTAGTCCATGTTTAGTCCTGGTCTAGTCCTGGTTTAGTCCTGGTCTAGTCCTGGTCTAGTCCAGGTTTAGTCCTGGTCTCGTCCTGGTTTAGTCCTGGTCTAGTCCTGCTTTAGTTCTGTTTTAGTCCTTGTTTAGTCCTGGTTTAGTCCTGGTCTAGTCCTGGTCTAGTCCTGGTTTAGTCCTGGTTTAGTCCTGGTCTAGTCCTGGTCTAGTCCAGGTTTAGTCCTGGTCTCGTCCTGGTTTAGTCCTGGTCTAGTCCTGCTTTAGTTCTGTTTTAGTCCTTGTTTAGTCCTGGTTTAGTCCTGGTCTAGTCCTGGTCTAGTCCTGGTTTAGTCCTGGTTTAGTCCTGGTCTAGTCCTGGTTTAGTCCTGGTCTAGTCCTGGTCTAGTCCTGGTTTAGTCCTGGTCTAGTCCTGGTCTAGTCCAGGTTTAGTCCTGGTCTAGTCCAGGTTTAGTCCTGGTTTAGTCCTGGTCTAGTCCTGGTCTAGTCCAGGTTTAGTCCTGGTCTAGTCCAGGTTTAGTCCTGGTTTAGTCCTGGTCTAGTCCTGGTCTAGTCCTGCTTTAGTTCTGTTTTAGTCCTTGTTTAGTCCTGGTTTAGTGCACAGGCTAATGTTGACACAAGCCACTGCTTTCACCTCATATCTCCATTTGATGCAGAAATAATATGATAATATGACTCACCCCGTGTCGCTCTGTTGTCGGAAAATTTGCGTGTCTCCACGTGTATTTGCATATTCGCTTATATCCCCGGACTTTCTGCTGCTAAGTATCCGACCACACTTTGTACACGAGCTCCGGAGAAACAGACCTGTCCAAAAACTGTCCCGAACGTCTCCCAAACGTGTCATGTGTCCAAGTTAAAAGTCCATTTTCACAAACGTTCTTCTCGTCATGCAAAAATAGTATATAAACTAAATATCAGTGAAGCGGCGAAGCACGTATCAATCCCACTTTTGTGTGTAATTCGTTCTGGCTGGAATCGTTAAGAGAATCGTTAGATAAACTGCTAATTGATTCCGTGGAATTGAAACACACGGACCCGGTTCTCAACAGGAACCAGTTCTCGATTCCCATCCCTAATGAAGAGAATCCAGAGACCAAACAGTACCAAACAGTACAGGCCTATGGACTGTAGTGCTGTCACATGAAGCTATTTGTCCTTGCTCCTTTCTCATTGCAGTCATGAGAACTCCAGTGGCTACTACCGCACCTCTGTGTACTTCCTGTCCAAGCTCTTTGCAGACCTCCTCCCAAACCGCATCGTCCCCATTGTCGTGTTTGCATCTATTGCCTACTACATGATGGGTACGCTGAGCATTTTCACTGTGTACAAGTACAGAATTTAGGTGATTGTAGTAGTACTAGTAGTTCTATGAGTTGTAAAAATTACAGAATAATGAATAAGTTAAATGCATTTGGTTCACAAGTCCCTAGAAACATACTTTAAATGTTGATTAAATGACAATAAAGAAACCTTTTTGACACAAAAACTACTTGTTAAAATACCCCCTCTTTTTACCCACTATTTTCCATGAGGTCAAAATAAGTCAGCTGTGTGTGTGAATCTATTTAGCATTTTATTGTCTGATAATAGGAAAGCGTTAGTGTTGTTAATTTTACAGTCAGGGCAAAACTCTGCTCTGGCTTAGTTAACTCTGCTCTAGTTATGCTAGTGAGGAACAACTTTGGACCACTGCAAACCATTTAAAATGAACTAGTTAAATAGCTAGCTAAATAAGCAAAAAAATCTAAATCATCCATTTTCTATCCAATTATTTTGATTTGATCTTGTGTGCAGGTCTAAGGCCTGAGTTTGTGGCATACCTTTGCTTTGCTATGAACATGTGTCTGGTCAGCCTGGCTGGAGTGAGTCTGGCATTCCTTGTCTCAGCCAGCGTATCCACCTTCGCCATGGCCAACATCCTGATTGCCCTGCCCTTTGTCTTCATGATGGTGAGAAGTTCTCTTCTCACATACAGTATGTGGTGGACCTAGGACCTCCTCATGCACCTGTGTCTCTGCTCAGGTCTTCGGGGGTTACCTGGTCGATCTGAACTCCATGTTAAGCTGGCTCTCCTGGATCAAGTGGCTCAGTATCTTCAATTATGGACTCAATGTAAGTGCCTATAAACATATTACAAAAGGTTTTGCTTCTTATCTGGTATTTTGTAATAAACAGTTGCATACTTAGATCTCCTCATTTTACCTTTTGTTTATTGTAAAACATAATCTAAAGATTATTAGGTTATTAAGAGGTTGCCGTTGGGAAAGAGAATCTGCCACTTCATTGCCATCTCCCAATAAATACATTGTTCGCAATGTAGACAGATGAGGAGCAGCCCATGCAGCCCACAGGCCTTGGGATCTGACAAATCATGCTGACCTGATGGTTGATGTGTGGTAGCGGGTCGAAATGTTGTTCAACTGAAAAGGAAAATGTTTTCCTCTTAGGTGTGACAGAAAGCTCATGAGAGCCAAATGGACAGCACCCAACTCCAAAAATGTACTCTATGTGGTCTAAACAATCCCTGGCAGACCAAACCGCCTGAGCCATCCTGTGCTACCATACTGCATCCCATCCTGTGAGGCAGGCATCTGCAAAGACCACCTCCCTGCGACACACCACCAGACCCATGAAAAATGGCTCTTGTCCATCCATGGGTCAGTGCACAGGAGCACTGCCACATCACTCTGAACATCTATTTCCTGTGCCATGTGGCATCCAGTTCAGCCAGTTTTGAAGTGGATGCAGTGACAGAAGGCTGACAACTCATGTGACAGTATTCAGCTTTTCCACAGACTGAAGAAAGGTGACAAAGTGGTGCGGACTGCCCAGTTTGAAATGAGAGGCCAAAGCTTGACGATGAAGGGACAGGTGAGCCTTCATCGTCACAGTATCCAAAGGAGGGTGGATAGTTCCTGATCCAATGCTTGAGATTTTGCCAGGTGGTCGATTATTGTCATTTTGACCCGGCCTGATATGTGTGGCTGGGGTCCATCACTAGACTAGTCCCAAGAGAGTGGCCAAACACTTCCGAGTAGTGGCCATAGCTCTGCTGAGGCCAGAAAGTTGCTGTCTCACTTGTCGAGCGTGGACAGTCCGTTTCAATGCCTCCAAGGCAGCTGAACTGCCCTGGTTCTACAGGCACACCTTGGAGGGTCCTGCGCGTCTGTCAGGGAAGACTGAGCGAGCCAAATCTGCCAGTGAGCCTGAACCAGAAAAGGCATAACACATCCAAGCTCCCTTGTAATCAAAGCAAAAGCCTGCAGTGCTGCATCACTAAAACCAGCAGATGTTGCAGAACCATCCCACTTCTGGGGATGCAGCAGGGGCAAACAGTAAGTGCACCATAGAATTGCCCAGACAACCAGCCCGTGCCACCAGAGTTGCAGGCCTTAGTGATGAAGTCATCTGTCACACGGCATTGGGGTCTTGGACACCTGACATCTTGGCGCACGGCTTCCTCAGGTGAGACAATGTGAGAAGCCACAGCCGATTCAGCAGCAGGCATGTGATCCAGACCAACTGTCGTTGCATTGGCCATAGCAGCCAAAACCGGCCATCTGAAGAGAGCTTGGAGAAAGCAATCAGATCCCTCCAACAGGCATGCAACTCTCTGAGATACTCCACAGAGCAGGGTACTGCTCAGGGCGTATGAGCACACCCGCATCTAAAGAAAGCACTATCAAGGCCAGGCTGTGGAAGTTCCAGTTGCAAACGATCCACAGCTCTGTGCACAACATCTCACCTGGAGTTATCGGTTGAGTCACTACCAAGGCTTTGTGTGGAAGAATACAAACCATCCTCAGAAACACGCGAGGATGGTGAATCCTTATCCCAGAGAGAGCACATCATCCTTCGGGGTCAGAACCATAGACAATAAAAAAGTGGACTAAGCGAGTGTGACTCAAATGAAGCTCACAGTGCTAACTTTTTAATTGACAAAATAGCAAGAAAAAAGAACATTTTAGACCAAAATGACAAGGCTCACTGCAGCAGTTACAGAGAGAGGGGCAACAGTATTCCAATGTAAGTCAATGGGAGCCAGGGTCAGTAGGAGCCAGAAGAGCCTGCATGCTCACTTCCTATTTGGAACATGCCAGCTAGCACATTAGCTATGTCCATTTATATATACAGTCTATGGTCAGAACAGGCATGGATTGGGAAGACATCCCAGTCTCCGAACCAGGTATGTCGATGCAATGAGCCTGCAATAATGAGGGGGGCTAATTATGACAGGTAGTATCACGCCTGCAAAAAGCCAAAACTGGGAGTGGTGGTGTGAATGCTGCCGTCACTAATTAGGGCCAAAGAGAGTCAAAACAGACCACTGACTTGACGGTATGAATAAATTATATAAATAATACCCTCTCCCGTAAATAATGTTATGGGAGAGGATGTGAGACCGCAGCCTTCACCAAAACAAACCAAAAGTTTAACCCAAAATATCTAACAACATTAGTAATAAACCATCTACAGGGTAGCTCTGATAGCACAAACTTAAACGATCCGATGGGCGAGGCGTGGCCTTGACCAGAGAGAAAATAAACCAAAATACCCTAATAGTAGCCACAATATATCAATCAAAACTTAATTGACTGGAGAGGGTGTGCGAACACGGTATTCACCAAAAGAGTCAAAAAACAAAAACAAAAAAACAAAAAAGCTAACACCATTAGCAATAGACAACATATATTATTTAAAGGTCCCATGGCATGAAATTCACTTTCTGAGGTTTTTGAACGTTAATGTGAGCTCCCCTACCCTGTTTAGCCCCCCCCCCCATGGTTAAAAGTTGCGAAATGTCTAAACTGAGCATTTGAGATCCTTTTCTGCGTTACAAAAAATCGGAGCTCAAACGGGCGATTTTGAACAAGGCACCTTATTGACGTCAGATCGAAAAAAGAAATGCAAATGCAGTTCCACCCCCGTCTGTCTGTACTCAGCGTCTCTGTAAATCACGCCCAGAGAGTTTGGACTGCGAATGTGCTAGGCAATGCGAAATGCGTTTTTTTATTTGCCTGGAGGCACGTCCGAGTGTTTCTAGGCTCGGAAGTCCTTTATCTGAGCCTCTGGACCAGCAGTGGTTTAATTTTATTTTCTGTGGAAAAGTGTTTATTTTTCAATGGAACGCTTCAAATCTCTCCCCCCATGCAAAAACAAGGAAATGGATCAGCTGAGAGCTCAGAGCGAGGGCGGAGAGTTTGGCCACGCCCCCACCCTCTACTATAGGCCAGCTCTTTTCTCCTCATTTGCATTCAAGCAACAACGCCCATTATGAAGTGTTCAGAGAGAGAAAAATTACTCTTTCTCATCTTATCTCTGTTTCTCATGCACTGAGTGTTGATTTTGAAGAAGGATTCATTTACAGTATTAGGGAACCATTAAGGAGCCATATAAAAGCATCAAGAAGTACCATGTCATGGGATCTTTAAAAATATTGAAAACAGTACCTTCAATCCTCCAGTAAAATATAGACGCAGCCCTCGGAGGCCGAAATGCTCCTGCTTCGACTGAGATGGTGAAAGGGCGTCTGTCCAACGACAGAAAAACAACACAAGTTCTAGGCTATGGCTAATGCCATGTAGATCGAACCGCACACAAGAAGAAATGAGGAACAGAGTCACGGATGAAGGGGAACTATATTACCTCTGGGGCATCATCCTGTCTCACAGATGTGTCACAGGTATTACTGCTCGAACTGCGCATGTGTGAAGGGAACATTTGGTGCTTTCAGCACCACCCTCTGGTGGTCAGGTGGGTGGAAATAGAACTTCTGACTTCCGCATTAGAAAAGTGAGGGACCCTATAGGAGCTGACATCACAGTAAACAGCATCACAACAAAGCTGTGTGTGTCAGCACCTCCTATGGATAGATGCATATCACATTAGCAAGCTGTGGATTTTTTTATTTTTTTTTGTACCAAAATGGCTGCACAATGCTGCCCTACATGTATCACTAATTAAGAAAATAAAATTGGAGAACAAACTAATTACAAAGCAGTAGGTCTGCTTTAAAAAGAGAATAATGTTGTACAGCTTTGAAACTGCAAAAATATTCACTGATTATTTTGTCATTTTAAGGCTGCCTTCATTATTGAGTACAAAGGGCAGACCTTCTACAGCAACTTTACTGAGTAAGTAGCACAGCCTACACCATAGTGTTCTCTGCTGCTATACCCCAGTGTTCTCTGCTGCTATACCCCAGTGTTCTCTGCTGCTATACCCCAGTGTTCTCTGCTGCTATACCCCAGTGTTCTCTGCTGCTATACCCCAGTGTTCTCTGCTGCTATACCCTAGTTTTCTCTGCTGCTATACCATAGTGTTCTCTGCTGCTATACCCCAGTGTTCTCTGCTGCTATACCATAGTGTTCTCTGGTGTTATACCCTAGTTTTCTCTGCTGCTATACCATAGTGTTCTCTGGTGTTATACCCTAGAGTTCCCTGGTGTTATACCCTATTATTCTCTGCTGCTTTACCCTAGTGTTCTCTGCTGCTATACAGACGCTTCTCCACATACGAACATTCAATTTGCGAACATTCGGAGTTACGAACAGGGTCGAAAATTTAAAAAAAAAAGTTTAATATTTGGGCAAAAGTGCTGTACATGCACGTGAGTTTTTGTATTTAGCGCCTATTCCGACTCCTGAGTACAGTACATAGTGCGTATTTCCGCCGCTGATGCACAGGCAGGGCGCTGCGATCCTGTGCCCAGCATCCCCCAAGCATCACGCCCACTCAGTTGAAACTACCCAAGTGTTCAGACGTACTTGCGGTGTTACGAATTTTGTTGTTTTATCTTGCATCCGTAATCCAGTATGGTGAAAAGCGAAAAGCTTCTAGTGAAAGAGGAAATGTGAAAAAGCGGCAAGCCATCTCATTTGAAAAGAAGGTGGCGATAATAAAGAAACTTGATGCTGGTGAGATGATGGTGAATGTGGCACACGCGTACAACATGAACCGTTCGATGATCGGTACAATCACACACACATTCACACACACACTCTCTCTCTCGCTCGCTGGCTGGCTGGCTCTCTCTCTCTCTCAGCTGTGTCTACTGCGTCTGCCTATTGTGTTGTTACAATTTAGTGTTATTTAAATGCAGTACAAATCCATATAGATTACTTATACAAGCCTTAAACATACATTCCCTTCTAAAGAATGCCCTATAACGACTTACGAACAAATTCAGCAAAGGAACGGCTGTTCAGAACGTAACTCGTTCGTAGGTTGAGGAGCGTCTGTACCATAGTGTTCTCTGCTGCTATTCCCTAGTGTTCTTTGATCCTATACCCTGGTGTTCTCTGGTGTTATACCCTGGTGTTCTCTGGTGTTATACTCTAGTGTTCTCTGCAGCTATACCCTAGTGTTCTCTGGTGTTGTACAGTAATGTTCTCTGGTCCTATACCCTAGTGCAGTGGTTCTCAAAGTGAGGTTTGGGGTCTATCTGTAGGGTGTCCCCCAAAAATTGTGATAACATTTCACCTACTTAATACTAGAACTTCTTATGATATACACTACAATCCCAAAAAATATCACTTTTGATGGAAAGAACCACACCAACACAGTAAGGACTATGAGAAATGAATCTTTCATCTAAATTTCAATCACAGGATCAAAGGAGAAGTGTTCCTCAAAATCCAAGGTCTGGACTACTCAGCGTGGGGCTACTGGCAGAACGAGGTGGCTCTCTTGGGGATGATTCTGGTCTGCATGTTCTTCGCCTACATCCAACTGCGACGGATCAACCGCTGGAAATGAGGCCGCTCACTATTTATGTTTGTTTTGTTCTATTTATTTATAATAATCAAGTATGTGTTCATAATGCTAAACTCTTGTTGTTGTTTTAAGTTATAGTTTAGAAATGTACACATAGGCTCCACTTTTACTGAGGCCGTAAGGGCTCACAGAAAATCTTTTTTGGGGGGTGTCAATAAAGCGTGCGCTCACTTTGCAAAGCGTGTCCTCATTTTATGAAATCGCATCCTCATTTTATTAAGTTGCGCGTCCGTGTAAATAGAGCGTGCGCTCGTTTACCTAAATCGTGGAGTCGTCTTACTAAAACTGTGTGCTCGCTAAAATTGAGTCGTGCCCACGTTATATACCTCGTGAGCACAATTTACTAATGCGGGGCACGATTTCGGAAATGTTTTAAACATTGCACTCAATTTACAAATTTGCATAATGACTGAATAAAAATGAGCACACATTTTCTACATCTCGTTTACACATTTTGAGCAAATTTAAACAAAGCACGTTTTAGATAGACAACGGCGCGACTTCATAAAGTGAGCGTACGATTTAGTAAACCAGGGTGCACGATTTAGGTGAACGAGTGCACGTTATATTTAAACAACCACGTGATTTAGTAAACTGAGAGCACGCTCTACTTACACGACCGCACGACTTAATAAACAGGAACGTGCGACTTAATAAAAGACGGGCACGCTTTGGAAAGTGAGCGCACGCTTTCTTGCCACCCCTCAAAAAAGATTTTCCCTGAGCCCTCCCGGGCTCCGTACACTTTTGAATTTACAAAGATATTATTGTGGTAAACCATTACAGTATATGGTCAAATATTAATTGCTTACTCTTTTAACTTATCACTGTTAAAAGAGCTGCGCCTGATTCAACTGTGAGCTGTGCCTGATTCAAAAGGTGAAAAACAAAACAGATTTTAATCAGGTTGCAGTGGTTATTCCTCACTTAACTGGTGCATAATAAAAATGCAATACTGTACAGCACTTTTCCAGGCTCTCAAAGTCATTTTACAATTTCATGCAAAAGTCATTCACTCCAAATCCGGTGTTGTTAAGATTCTATTGTAGCCACAGCTGCCTTCGGGCAGACTGATTGAAGCGAGGCTGTCAGTCTGTGCCATTGGCTCCTCTGATCACCACCAATACTTACACATCACATTTATACTGGGCAATGTGAGTGAAATGTCTTGCCCAAATACATGATGTCACTGGTGCCTCAGTGTGGACCTGGGGTTTCCTACAGTTTCCTATTCAAGTACTAACCAGGTCCAGTCCTGCTTAGCTTCAAGATCAGGGTTTGGCAAGGAGGTCTGGCATTCTGAACATCCTAATTATTCACCAACATGACCTGATAAGTGCTTTTCACAACTCTCAAAGCGGAGTTTTCCCACAATGGTAACGCTAACAACAACTAGCATGCTAATGTACACTTCATGAATAGAGCATTGAAAGCTTTATAATAAGATTCATACAACATGTAGCGGACATTATGACCTCAAGAGCTGCTTAGACAATACATTTGTACTGGGGCAAGACACATTTTGCTCAAATACATGCAAAAATCTGTACAGGGCATTTAACTTAGCATATTATATATCCTTTTATAATAATACAAGTGTATAAAACTTTGTGAAGATTTGGGTGGTCCATGTCTGACCTTCTGACCTGTAGGCTGGTTCCACACGTGCTCTGGGTGGATAAGCTGCTCAGTGAGGAAGTGTGTGTTCCTTACTCTGCACTGTCAACACAATGTCTAAGAACCTCAAAGCTCCTTAAGCTAATGGACCAGACTGACACTTATGGTAAAGTCCTATGCTGTTTGACCACTGACTGCAGTCTATGTATATGTCATTGCAATATTAGATTTGTTGTCTACTTTTTAACCAATCCTTCAGCACTATTTATAATTACATTAAGTACTGTACATACATGTACTAAAGTTCAATAAGGTATTTTTATATGTTTTGATACCTGTGCCTGTAGTTGCTTTTCTAACACTAAATACTGTAACATGGTGTTGCGCAGTCCCTCTCTCGGTGGGTGGAGAGTCCTTGCCTCAAGTGGAGGAGTTCAAGTATCTCGGGGTCTTGTTCACGAGTGAGGGGAGGATGAGCGTGAGATTGACAGGCGGACCGGTGCAGCGTCGGCAGTGATGCGGTCGCTGTACCGGACCGTTGTGGTGAAGAGGGAGCTGAGCCGAAAGGCGAAGCTCTCAATTTACCGGTCAATCTACGTTCCTACTCTCACCTATGGTCATGAGCTCTGGGTAATGACCGAAAAGACGAGATCGTGGATACAAGCGGCCGAAATGAGTTTCCTCCGTAGAGTGGCTGGGTGCACCCTTAGAGATAGGGTGAGGAGCTCAGTCACACGGGAGGAGCTCGGAGTAGAGCCGCTGCTTCTCCACGTCGAGAGGAGCAGCTGAGGTGGCTCGGGCATCTGTTCCGGATGCCTCCTGGGCGCCTCCCTCGGGAGGTGTTCCGGGCATGTCCCACCGGGAGGAGGCCCCGGGGAAGACCCAGGACACGCTGGCGGGACTATGTGTCCCGGCTGGCCTGGGAACACCTTGGGGTCCCCCCGGAGGAGCTGGAGGAAGTGTCCGGGGTGAAGGAGGTCTGGGCGTCCCTGCTTAGACTGTTGCCCCCGCGACCCGGCCCCGGATAAGCGGAAGAAAATGGATGGATGGATGGGTGTTGCGCAGTTCACTTTCTATTTGGATGTTTGGATTTTGATGTCCTCTGCTGGCAAGTTAAAGGTAAAACAGGTTAAAACAATACTTGGGAACATTCTTCATGGAGATAGATAAGTTTTATTCCATATTGTAAAATATTATATCCAGAGGAACATCATTCTCTTGTCTGACCAGCCAGTTCCTTCTACATTCTGTTTCAAACATAAGGGTCTTGAAACAGACTATAGAGACCTCAACGTCCCTCCTTTCTGTCACAGAAATTTGGGGACCCGGGGCAAGGAGCGCCGCATAGGCCCCATTCTAATATAAATTCATAAGAAGAAAGTCTAATTCTGGGCCCTGGGACAACAAACCCCTTTTCAGCCATATATCCATAGATTCTGAATTAAATTTCCTGTATTACGCAACACAAGTCATGTTAAAATATTGTTACCTCCTCAAAAATATACCCGAATTTGTGTTTTGTTTCATTCACAAATGTTTGAGTAATCATTTTATTATTAGACTGTCTACATCTCCAAAGCTCAAAATGCTCTGTTCCACCTTGTGATGACATCATAAAGAAATAGTTTTCAAGTTAACAGCTACCTTTCACCTTTAGTTCAGTAGACACTGGCAATTCCAAGGCTGAAATTGTGAAGGTGTATGGAGTTTAAAAACACAGCAGAGCACTTCCTGTATTGGCACGACATCACAAGGTGGAACAGTGTTTTCAGTTTGAAACTCCAGAAGCCAAAATTTGCAGGATTTAGTGTGAAACATGTGTGAATGAAACAAAACACAACTCCAGCTACAATATGTTTGTGATGAGGAAACTGCATTAAAACATAGATCAGAAAATAGTGTAGCATGAGCCCTTTAAAGTCATTGTAACTCAGGTAAAAAATATTAACACTCGAGTTAATAAACACAATCAAAAACAACACTGAAATAGTCCGTGATATCTGTCCCTTTCAGCAGGTCTTGGCACTGCCCTTCCATGCCTCCACTCCTCCCGCTTGGGTCCCCACTCCGGTGAGGGGACTCTCCAGACCCCTCAGCCACTCGGTGCACTTGAGCGCCACCCTCTGGTCCAGGCCGTACTGCTCCTCCTCGTACTCCACGTCATCGTACTTGTGCCGGTCGTTGAGCAGGGAGATCTTGAGGATGGAGCGCAGGTCTGTCTCTGGCTCCTCCCCACCAGTCTTTGGGCTGCGTCTGCTCTGAGCAGGTGGGGGACACTTTTGCCGTCTGTGATAGAAGATTTCACATTTTTAGAAGTTTAATATTCAGAGCATAGTAAATAAGTGGACTAAGAGAGTGTGAGTGGCACCAGTCAAATGAAGCTCAAGAGTTTAGTGGTTATGGATATCATCAATATTCCTTTGGGGATGTGGAGTTAACTGAAAGCACTACTCTGTTAGAAGCTCTGTTACTCAAGTTAGAATTAATTTGTGCTTTATTTGACCACAATCTGACCAGAAAGAGCTGACTTGTTTGGAACTACAAGAGTTGAGATGATCTGTGTGCTTAAACACATCTCTCATCTCTCTCTTTTATGTGTCTCTCACACATAAAATGATCATCACAAGCCATACCGGCTTGTCAAAGCCTGATCCCGTCAGATCTCAGAAGCTAAGCAAGGCTGGGCCTGGTTAGGACTTGCAAAACAACTGTTGTTGTGTTCTTAGGCAAGGCACTTCATTCACACTAGTATGAAAATGGTGTGAGTGATGGTGGTGGTTGGTGATGGCACAGATTGGCAGCCGCGCTTCCCTCAGCTGTGGCTACAATACAGTAGTAGTTTTTCACCACTGGGTATGGAGTGAATGAGTAATTCTCTGTAAAGCTTCTTTCTGACAGAAATAAAAACTTACTTACTTACAAGCTAGCTAGCAGTGTTTCAGTTAGTCACTTTCAGTTTTTTATTGAAAATCAAACCCCTAACCAGGACCATGAATGCTCATATTGATTAGAGGCCTCTGAAAAAGTGTGGTTAAAATCCATTCTGTATTTTATATTAAAATATTTTTGGCATTTTTTGCTAATGTGTGCCTTGTGCCACTATGGTAACTGTTGAACATTCCGTCAATAGAGATGCATGTGGAACACATCCTGCACAATGACTGCAAAGTATCGATAGGAGCGTATTTGGACCCGAGTTTTATATTAGGAAATTAGGGATTTATTTATGCACAAAACAGCTAAATAATAACACTAGGCACACGTAGAGAGAGTTAATACGAACATTTTAAGACCAAAATGACAAGGCTCACAGCAACAGAGGGGCCACAATTTGGTAGTGTAGTACCTGTGATAAATAGGTACCTTAGTCAAGTGGTAGTTTGTGGAAGAAAAAAAAAAAAAATAGGGAAATCCACTCTGGTTCCATAAGTACATTTTCTCTCCATCCAACATCTGCTGGTGAAAAAATAAAATACACTTGGATGGTAGAGTTAAATCCAAGGTGAAAGTTACTGGCTTACAACTGACATCGAACCTTTTCTCTCTGCACACATAAACCAAGATCTAATATGACAGCTCACCTGCTTGGCCTGGCCTCGGTCGCCCCTCCACAGCTGAATCTGGCAGGCCTCTGGGTGCTCTTCCTCTGCAGAAGGAGCACTGCCTCTGGGGTGAGGGTCAGGGTGAAGTGGGCCTCCTCCTCCACCTCCCCGTCTGGCTGACCCTCCAGCCTGGGCCTCACAGCCTTCACACGGGCCTGGGGCGGAGCAGCGGTCAATACAGCTGGGGATAACACAAGCACATGTTTAAAGGGCCCATATAATGCCATTTTATTCTCTATGAGTGGTGTTTTGTTTCCTTTTAATCCACAAATCCCGCATATTTAGGCTGAGTTCTACTCTCAAACAGAAAACACTGTTCCACCTTCTGATGTCATGTGGTAATCCAAGAGGTGCTCCACTGTTCAGCTCTGGAATTGCTGATCTCTACTGAATTAAAGGTAAAAGGAGCTGTTGACATGATATCACAATGTGCAACAGAGCTTTTGAGCTTTAGAAATGAGAGATTACCCGAACATGGTGAATGAAACAAAACACAACTCCAGGTATGTTTTGAGGAGGTAACAATATTAGAACATGGCTTAAAACTTAAAAAGGAACTCATTTTGTGCAATACAGATTAAAGTGCGTTTTCATATTTTTTCTAATTCTGACTTGGTTTTCTGACCATAGTTTTACATCAGTTTAGTGGCCGTTTGTGGGGTGTCACCATGTTACCTTTTATTTTTTTTGAAAATGCTATATTCACCAAAACAAAGTATTAACATGTTTTTATATTGTGCCTCTGTCACTTCCCATTCAGAGCGCTATCACAACATAATCCGCATGCATCCCACTAATGAAACTACTGGACATTGTTTTGAAAATGCTATATTCGCCAAAAACAACGTAGTCCTCTCTTACTTGGCCCTCTGGCAATGGCATTGTCCGCTGGTTTGGTCTCTTTGGTCTTGTCCCTCCTTCTGCTCTCCGCACCTCCTTTGCCTGCTCCCTCGCTTCCTCTCTTCTCCATCTTCCCCATGTTCTTCAGGTTGATGGTGATCCTCTCCTTCACCGAGTTCCCCCTCTCCTCTCTGCTCAGCCTGTTCACAGAGGATGCAGACGAAACACTCTCCTTCCCCGTCAAACCAGAGACCGAGCGCGCTATGGACACTGGAGGCATGAACGGCATCTTGAGAACACAGAGAAAAAGAACGTGAGCAAACTAGTCTTGGGTGTAAATGTAAATGTTTTCTGATGTATGTTTCCTCATCACAAACCTGGGGTTTTGTTTTGTCTTGTTTCATTCACACATGTTTAACACACAAATCCTGCATATTTAGTTTACTTTCAAACAGAAAACACTCTATTTCACCTTGTGATGTCATATGCTAATACAGGAAATGTTCCACTGTGTTTTTAAACTCCATATACAGTGGTACCTCACCTTACGAAAGACCCAACAAACGAAAATTCCAAGTTACGAAACGCCTTCACGTTAAATTTTGGTCTCTAGATACGAAAGAAAATTCAAGTTACGAAACGCGAAATCTCAAAAATTCAAATAATGCGCTCTCAGCCACACACATTATACACTTTTCTCAGACTGGATTTAAACTTTTCTCACATTTGTCTCTCGTTTAAGAAGAAGAAGAAGTGAACTTTATTGATCTCACACTGGAGAAATTCTTCTCTGCATTTTAACCCATCCTATATATACATACATATATTAGGAGCAGTGGGCAGCACACACATTAGGGCGCCCGGGGACCATCTCCATGATCTTCTTGCTTCGGCTTGGTCAGGACCTAAGCTGGAGTACCTATGGTGCATGTTTTGGGTTGGTGGGGGAAACCGGAGTGCCCGGAGGAAACCCACCCAGACACGGGGAGAAACATGCAAACTCCACACAGAAAGGCCAGGGGGACCCGGGGATCGAACCCAGACCATGCATGCAAACGCCACACAGAACACACACGGAAAGGTCTGGGCGACCCGGGGATCGAACCCGGAACCTTCTTGCTGTGAAGCAAGAGCGCTAACCACACCGCTAAGCACTCAAACCTTCATAGATTTTCAACAAAATTTATTAATAGTGAAGCGTGGGGGGAAGGGGGAGGGCGGACACGTTTGTGATAGCGCAGCATGACCTGGCGCGGGGCTGCAAGCACGAGACCCGTGCTCAAACCGTGCCTCCTCTAGACCACCGCGGCTCTTGCCTGCGTTCGTTCATGTGCTCAGACTGCCTGCGGTCCCAAGGGAAGGCACATCTCCTCCCCTCCTCACTGCTCGCCTCAGCCGTGACTCGTGAGGTACACCGGTGCTGCTGCTAATAGCAGAGCTAGCACAAAACCAGGAAATAGACCCGCACGCGGCGCTTTAATCCACCTGGTTTAGTCCTGGTTTAGTCCAGGTCTAGACCTGGTCCAGTCCTGGTTTAGTCTAGGTTTAGTCCTGGTCCAGTCCAGGTTTAGACCTTGGTCTAGACCTGGTTTAGTCCACGTTTAGTCCTGGGTCTACAGTCTCAGGACGCAGAACACAGTGTTACACTATAAAAAAAAAAGTTACACTATAAAAGATCAAAGGAGAAGTTCAATTTGTCAACTGGACAAAGTTTGTTTGGTTGAAAACGTTTCGCCGCTCATCCGAGAGGCTTCGTCAGCTCTGGTTATTGTACTGGTTAGACCCTGCTTATATCTAGCTGCCGGGAGGCGCGTCCTACAATGACAAAAGCTCTGAAAACGATCCCCCCTAATCGGTCTCTTTGTTTTTCAAATTACTCTGACGGCTAGTTTCGACCCCCTATTCAACGTCTAACGACCCTCTCCACCCCTCTGCCCTGGCTCTGTTTGACTGGTCTAAGAATCGCATTATAAATGGGAGACAAGTTATGTCTAACTCCCCCATTTCTGTTTAATGACGGATTCTCTTTTTTGACAAAAATAGCCTCTTTAACCCCCCTCTCAAACCAGTTCTTTTCCCTGGCTAAGATCTGAACCTCACTGTCCTCAAAAGAATGGCCCGTGGCTTCTAGGTGAAGATGTACGGCAGATGCCGGTCCACTCTGGCACGCCCGCCTGTGTTGGTACATCCTCTTGTGAAGAGGCTGTTTGGTTTCTGCAGTGTAGCGCTCACTGCAGTCTTCACTACACTGAATGGAGTAGACCACATTGCTTTGTTTGTGGCTCGGTGTTCTGTCCTTTGGGTGGACGAGTTTTTGTCTTAAAGTGTTTGTGGGTTTGAAATAAACTGGAATTTCATATTGTCTGAAAATCCTCTGTAGTTTTTCCGAAACGCCGGCCAGGTACGGAATCGCTACCCCTTTCCTCCTGGGTTCGGATTCTCTGTTGTCTTGTTTCTTGCCCTTGTCTCTCTTGGTTTTGTTGACAGCCCATTTAGGATATCCACAAACAGAGAGGGCTTCCTGCACATGTTGCTCTTCTTTCTCCTTACCCTCTGTGCTTGTGGGAACCACTTGGGCCCTGTGTTGTAATGTCCGAATAACTCCCAGTTTGTGCTGCAGTGGGTGGTGTGAATCAAAAAGCAGGTATTGGTCTGTGTGTGTGGGCTTCCTGAAGACTTCTACTTGGAGTCCCCGGTCTCCTATTACACTATAAAAAAAACTTGGAACAGGGCCTTGGAACGAATCAGGCTTTTTCAATTGAAATAGCTACTCAACTTACGAAAAATTCACGTTACGAAACCACTTCTGGAACGAATTAATTTCGTAAGGTGAGGTACCACTGTACCTTCACTAAAATCATTTGTATGATTTCAGCCCTGGAATTGCCAATCTTTACTGAACAAATGGTAAAAGGTAGTTATTAAAGGGACAGCGTCGTCTGGGCCCAGTTCTGCTCCGGTTCTGTAGCTCGCAAACGTAGTTCGGGTAAGTTAGCGGGGACATTTAATAAAGCTTGTTTTTCTTCTCAAAACAACATGTGTCCAAAAAGTGATATATTTGCGTCACAAACAGTTGTCCGCGAAAAATTCAGCAGCCTAATTCACATGGTGCTATTTTCTCTTGAGTCTTATCACTGCGCACCTATTACTTATTATTAGCTTGTTCACTTGTAAACATCACCACTTACAAGTGAACAGGCTAATAATAATAATAGGCACACAGTGATACGAGAAAATAGCACCAAGCAATTTAGACTGCTGACTTTTTCGTGTGCAACTGTTTTGTGACGCAAATATATCACTTTTTGGACAAATATTGTTTTGAGAAGAAAAACTTTATTAACTGTCCCCGCTAACTTGCCAGAACTACTTTCGTCAGCTCCAGAACCGGGGCAGAACTCGGCTCAGAGGACACTGTCAGGGGAAAGTCAGTGTTAATGCACGACACTGCTGAAGGGGGCGCCATACAGATTCACATTTTTTTTTTAAAGAAAAAAACTATCCCTTTAACTTGAAAACTACCTCTTCATGACGTTGTGGAACAGAGCATTTTGAGCTTTGGAAATGTAGACAGACTAATAAACCAGGATCACTCAAACATGTGTGAATGAAACAAAACACAACTCCTGGTCTGTTTTTGAGGAGGTATCAATATTCTAACATGGCTTAAAGGGATATGCCACCCCCAGGTCAAATTTGGGCATCTCCCCACAGTCCAGAGACTAAAATAAGTGGTGGAAAGCGTTTTCCTGCTCACCCAGCCATTGTCCGAGTCTGTCGCCACTGACCGCCGCGGTATCTGCAGCTCCTCCGCCTTAGACTGGAGTCTAACGTCGCCAGAGAAAGATTTCGGCCAAAAGGAATTAATTTGCTCGATGCGTTTCCCAATTACTTTATGTGTAGTGCGCATTCATATCGAGTGCAAATAAATGTGCAAATCAACACGGAGAGCTTGACTTGGTCATTTTGGGTGGGAACTATTTTCCAGTGCGGAAGAATACAGTCGAATCACGCACCACGTTGTGCAACAGGGGAACTCCCTTCCTGGTGCGTAACAGGGATTCCCCTGGCAGCGTACTGCGTGATTCGGCTTTATTCTTCCGCACTGGAAAATAGTTCCCACCCAAAATGACCAAGTCAAGCTCTCCGTGTTGATTTGCACATTTATTTGCACTCGATATGAATGCGCACTACACACAAAGTAATTGGGAAACGCATCGAGCAAATTAATTCCTTTTGGCCGAAATCTTTCTCTGGCGACGTTAGACTCCAGTCTAAGGCGGAGGAGCTGCAGATACCGCGGCGGTCAGTGGCGACAGACTCGGACAATGGCTGGGTGAGCAGGAAAACGCTTTCCACCACTTATTTTAGTCTCTGGACTGTGGGGAGATGCCCAAATTTGCCCTGGGGGTGGCATATCCCTTTAAAGCTCACAGGAGTTAATTTTGCATAATATAGGACCTTTAAGTAAAATACAAAAAAGTTTTTTTTTTAAAAGTACATATGGGTTGGGACTAGAGGTAAGATCGGGCCTAAAAAATCCAGCCCGACCCGACCCGGCCCGCGGGTATTAAAGCCCGACCCGGCCCGAACCCGACCAATTAACTTGATTTGCAGGCCCGAGCCCGAAGCAAACCCGAAATTTCATATTTTATTTGCGAGGACTCGGGAGGAGGAGGGATGATTTATGATAACAAATTAAAGCCTGTCTTTTGTAACGAAATCTACAAGACTGTATAAACATTACATTAACCGACAATTTTCCATCATTGACGGATTTTTTTAAAGAGTTGACGGGAAAAATTTAAGGCCGTCCGTCATTTTGACGGGTTGGAAATTGGGCCATAAACCACAGCAGCAGTACGTCCTTGAGAATCTAGCGCGGCACTTTAAGAGAGAGAAGCAGAGAGACAAAGAAGAACAATGACGGATGGATAATAGACAGAGACAGGAGTCGTGTTTGTCTTTTCAGTTCTCCTGTCTTTAGTTTATCCTTAACTTCTTGCTCCTCCATATTGGGGATACCAGGTCAAAATAGATGCGGAGGGGAAGATTATTAAGAGAGTGGCGTTCACGTGCGCAGAGCATGCTCTGGCTCTGCGGCTCCTGTTTAGTAGTTAAATAGCAATTACATTACAGCGCCTTCTCTGTTTTATCCAAATTATTTATTTTAAAACAAGTATTCCTTAGTTTAGTATCCACACATCGTTTTAGTATACATTTTTATAAACATATATTTATTTTTAAAAAGTCAGCGAGAGAGAAGCCCGACCCGAAGCAATGATTGACATTTTAGGGTCGGGCTCGGGCTTAAGAATTGCTATTGGCATTATACTCAATTACAAGTGAAAAATGTACTCAAAAAGTACTTTTACCCCACAAATCTACTCAATTACAGTCACATGAGTATTTCTAATTACTAACTTTCCACCCCTGAGTAAACCCTGAGTAAAAGTATTCCAAGAAGTACAAGTAGTAAAACTGAAATGCAACAGGGTACTACCTACCTTGGTTAATTACAATTGAAAATACACCAAAAAAACCTGGAAGTAGTTTGTAGATGGAGTTGTGTTGACCATCCTCCTCGCACGTGCTCTCTGTGGGCTGAGTGGATGTTCAGGTGCGTATTATGGAATGGACGGATGGAAGGGGGAGTGGCATAAGTTAGCTCCAAGGCTCAAAGATCTAAAATAACTCTTGCACATGCTAATCCGCTGGGCTGTCAAAACAGAGAGCACGAGAGACACATGCAGATAATCCTCACCAGACACTTAAACACTGTGGAACTTTGTGGGGGTGCCATGTCATCTGCACATAAGCACAGATTTTTAGTATTTATATGGTGTATTAACTGCTAACACATATTTAGATCACTATGTTACCTTTTTTTTTTTTTTTTTGCAAATGCTGTATTTGCCGAAAACAAAGTATTAACATAGGTTTCACTTGTTGTTTTTTGATGCCTAAGTCCCGCCTCCCTTTACTCTCCACATTTAGTCACTCTTCCTTCACGACGCAATCGGCGTGCATTCATCTAATGAAACTACTGCACATTGCATCAGGTTTGTCAAAATGCTTTGTACAGTTTTCTATTATGTTTTTGTATTTTTGTATAGAATTGTTGTGTGGGAGCATGGGTGAGGTAGATTTAAGGGCAGAGCATTGGTCAGAATCAGGGGTGCCAAACATCCGGCCCTCCAAGACCTTTAATCTGGCCGTCGGCTGATTTTATATTAAAATATTTTTATTATATTTTAATTTTCTATTAGAATATTGGCAATTTTCTGTGCCTCTTTTCTGCGCAGCTTAGCATAGCAGCGTCTCCAGCGCCTCTGTGCACGGCCCCTCCCACCAAAGCAGCACAAATGAAGACTTGCCTCTTTCCAAACGCTCTTAGGCCCTGTCCTCACGATGTTTTTTGGTGGAAACGGGGAAGTTTGTGTTTGTTTGGGCCTGTCGTCCACACTGCGCCGGCGTTTTGGGGGGGGGGTGTACACGGTGTTTTTTAAAAACGGGTTCCAGAGTGGAGAAGTCGGAGAACGCCGGGGGTCGCGTTGTCATATGGGCGGGCAAAACGCGACTTTTGGGAAAATGATGATGTCACGATGCCGTCATCATCACGTGACCAGTGACCAGAAGGTAACCCTGCTCATTCCGCCGGTAACGACCAGATAACAACAACCATGGCGGACAATGGACTTGAGTTTGTTATGCGGACATTTGCAAGTTTATTGCACTGTTGCATCAAAACCTGTTTATCTACCATGCAGTGCAACACCAGCGGAGACGCATGCACAATTATGCACGTCGGATTCTTTTAAGCCCGCTGCCGCTGCCGTGTACAACAAGAAGGGCCACCAGAAGAGGATTTTGGGTGAGACCTGGGAGAACGAGTAGCTGGTGGGACAACTTCGTCAATGGCATTGTCATGGATGATGAATGGAGAGCGAATTTCTGGATGTCCAGAGCTTCTCTTGTGGCCCTGAGTGAAGAACTGCGTCCTCATATCGAAGGCCAAATGACGAATATGAGAGCAGCAGTCGACACACTGAAGAAGGCCGCCATTACGCTCTATTACTTGAGCGACGAGGGAAGGCTACGTACAACGGACTGTCATTCGGACTGTTGCGACAGGCTGTCTCCGTCATCGTTAGACAGACCTGTAAGGCTATTGCTCTTCAACTCGGCCTGAAATACATCAAGCTGCCTTTCACGGAACCGGAGGCAGAGGAGCTTGTTTCGGGCTTCCGTCGTGTGCATGGCATGCCACAATGTTTGGGAGCGATCGATGGGACCCACGTTGAAATAAAGCAGCCATCCAAGCAGTGTGTGACAACAGGTACCTGTTTATGGACGTTACTGTGAAGTGGCCTGGCAGTACGCACGACGCACGAGTGTTTGCCAATTCAAAGGTAAACTCGCATTTTAAAACTGGAAAGATCCCATCGCTGAAAAGGCAGATAGTGGACGATGAGGAGCCCATACCAATGTTTCTGTTGGGTGACCCTGCCTATCCCTTGTTGCCTTTCCTGATGAAGGAACATTCAAACAGTGGAGCCACACCACAAGAACAGTACTTTGGGTTGTCTTTGTGTAGGTCCTGCATGGTCATCGAGTGTGCTTTTGGTCGACTGAAAGCCAGATTTGCGGCACTGAAAAGGCCCATGGACATTAATTTGAATGACTTGCCGCATGTTATTTATGCCTGTTTTGTTCTCTACAACGACTGTGAGGCAAGCAATGAGACAATGGACGAGCAGTCTGTGTTAAGCGCCGTAAACTGTGACCTGGAAGTGCAGCCTACCATAGAGGACAACAGGTACCTGACTGACTGTAATGAGACAGAGGGAAAGAGGGTCAGAAGAGTGGTCCCAAAGTTCCTTGACCCATGAACAAAGTGCTAACATTGACTATTGTCGCTATTGTATAAAGTTTTTTGCAGAAAATGTGTGGATTTAGTGTTGTGTGCTGTAAATAAAGAGAAACACAATTTGTTGTCTTTTGTTAATGAAAATTAATAACCTTTTTACAAAAAGGCACATGCAGTAGCACACAAGACAAATGTGAGATTTATAAACACTTTTTAATAAAACATTTAGAAAAATATTCGCACAACTATATACAAGAAAGCAAGGTGCCAGTTTTGAATTTTTATGAAGTCTTTGCAAAAATATTTAAAGCCCCAGTGTGTAGGATTCGTGGCGCATAGGTGGATGGTGCTATTGCACTTTCTGTTTTAGCTACGGCAGACCTCGAGGGTCACCCGGGCGCGCCGTAACGCGGACAGCTCTCGTACCCGCGCGCCGCTACTGTATAAATAAAACGCAGTCCCGTTTTTTTGGGGGTTTTTTTTCTCATGAAAACACACATTCCCGATCATGTACCATAACACTCTACACATCAAATGTCAAACGAGGTTAGCTTACCTTAGAATGCTTTGCACAGGTCAAACTCTGTATTTCACCATAAACTTGCTCTCAATTTGTCCGTAAGGATCCAGCGAATAAAATCCAGTAAAACAATTTAGTCCAAAACACGTGTTAGATCCATTACGACGTCTGATCCGGCAGCATGCTTGTGTTGTTTACCCAAAACCACGAGCCTTGCCGAAGGCGGAGCCCAAATGTCCTTCTGCGGCTCATGTATTCAAAATGGCTGCCTCTGCATGGGGAAGATCCCCCTTTTATGTGACTATATCTAAGTCCAAAAGAATACTTTGATTTCATGATGGAAGTGAAAATGCTTGGAAAACAATGTATTTTTGAATGGGTATCTTCAATTTCAGTAATTAACGGGTAAAAATCTTACACACTGTCCTTTTAAAAAAAATATGTACAGCTATATACATAAAAACACAAGGTGCCAGTGCCCCATTTGTAAACCCTCAAAAAATAAAAAAAAATAAAAAAATAAAAATCACAGTTCACACAACTATAAAAACTACAAGGTGCCAGCTCACAGTGACTCCACATTGTTGTCCTGCAGCAGAGCTCTTCTGAATGAGTAATTGCGTGGAGCAGGTTGGGCCAGCGGTGTGGACTGCGAGGTTTCAAGAGGTTCGGGATGAAGTGGTGTTTGTGGGTATGATGGCGTTGGTGGCTTGGGTCCATACATGTGTCCGTGTCCGTATCTGCTGCTGCCACCATAGGCCTGTGTGACATGGTATGGCATGTAGGCCTGCTGCTGGTACAGCATTGTCCTCAGCAGCGCAAAACCGTCCTTGATGGAGTCCGAAATAGCGACCATGTTTGCGGTCACCTGCTGCATGGTCTCGCGGTGGTGCTTCTTGGAGTCCTCCATTATGTCCACCATCCTCTTCTTTATAGGCCGCAAGGTGAGACATGAAAAGTCTTTTAGAAATTGAATTCCGCTCCGACGTCTCCGAAATACACAAACTCCAAATCATAAAAACGAAAGAGTTATGTTAAGCTTACAGCAAAAAGTTCTTGTCACAAAATCCTGTCAATTTTTCATGCCAATAGATTTTATAAGGAACTACTTTCTTCAGGGCGTAGTAATACTTTGGTTCGCGGGAGGTGCCACGGTCTACACGTGATCCAGCTTCACCAATAGGGTTGCTGCATTTGATAAACACAGACGCAACATGGCAGCGAGGAGAGACTTCAAGCATTACTGATGAAGCAGAAAACTCACAAAAACGTCCCAAAAAGATGAAATTTTCGGGACATAAGCACTGCTATATGCACATTGCGACTGAAGCATGGAAAAACTCTGGATTTTACACTCACACGATGGAATACCTATCGAAACAGTCTCGATCCGTAGCCGAAAACTACAAACACTGCCTAGATGTGGATTTTAACAACATTCCCGAGGACGCTGGTTTACATCCCACATCCCTGCTCTGTCAAAGGCAGAAACATTAACAGCGGGTAAGCAAAAATGCATCCCATCCCCCACAACACACACACACACACATATACACCTATCACTAATGACCATTCATCTCACTGCTAATGAACATGTAACATAAACAAACCAAACTACACCAAACTAAACTATACTGCAAACTCCACTCCACACAGTTGTATCTCCCTTGCATTTACTGTATGCATGTGTGTATATATATATATATATATATATATATATACACACATACAGTGGTACCTCACCTTACGAAATTAATTCGTTCCAGAAGTGGTTTCGTAACGTGAATTTTTCGTAAGTTGAGTAGCTATTTCAATGGAAAAGGCCTGATCCGTTCCAAGGTTTGTTTTTTATAGTGTAACATTTTTTTTATAGTGTGTTCTGCGTCCTGATTGGCTAAGAGACTGTAGACCCAGGTCTAAACCAGGTCTAAACCAGGATTATCCCGGGACATGGCAGTGCCGTTGGAGGAGCACGTTGCTCGTGTCTCCGCACTCCTTGCGCGTTCCGCGCTAGAGCTAAGAGGCCGAGAAAGACGCTCTTTCAGCGGGAATAAGAGCGGGGCGGGCTCTGGTTGTGACTTCCAGGTCTAGACCAGAACTAAACCAGGTCTAGACCAGGTCTAAACCAGGACCGGACCAGGTCCAGACCCCGACCAAACCGGGACCAGACCAGGATTAAATCACTCCGTGCTCAGCCCGCGCGGTGCTCGGCCCCGGGCGCCGCGGCTCCATCCCGCAGCTGTGTCGATGACACTTTTTGATCCTTCGATGTCGGCTCTTCCTGTCATTGTGAAGCAGAATTCACCAAGCGTTGGATTGTTCACTCACTAACAGTGTTCGGCACGTTACATTGAAAAAGTAATTAGTTACAGTTACTAGTTACTAACCCAAAAAAGTAACTGAGTTAGTAACTGAGTTACTACACTATAAAAGTAACTAGTTACCTAGGAAAGTAACTAATGCGTTACTTTTTTTTTAGTTAAAAAATGTCAAATAATTTGGATTTTTTTACAGTGCATTATTCAGCTTTTGCTGCTCGGCTGGCGTGGCTCCGTCACCGTGGCCTTTATTGTTAACGGCACCGAGCATGAGATTATCATCATGGGGCCTGCTGGGGGCCACTAGTTTAACAGAAGCGTGCGCCGTCCAGAGATGCTTCATTAAATTCGAGTTGCTTACATTGGACGTGGACAAAGTCTTTGGTCTTTGACACAATGTGCACGTAACATGTAGGTTTTTACCTTTTACCTCGACGAGGTTAAAATACTGCCTATACTTCTGTCTTCGACTCGGGACTCGCCATCTGACACGGGGTGTGTGTATTGTGTGTGCGCTACTACTGTGTGCTGGGATTGTGTGTAGAACCCGCCCACCGCCCACTGGGTGTCTCTGGTTGGCTCAACATGAAATCTTACTCTGCTTTAGCCAATCATCATTACTCATCCCGCCCTTACCAAAGGGAGAAAAAAAATTCCCCTGTGCCTATGCGAGTCACGCACATGATGCCAGTTTCAAAATGAGTAGGTTCAGTAACGCGGTAACGCGCCGTTTAGTAATGGTAACGGAGTTCCTTTATTTTAAAAGTAATGCGTTACAGTATTAGTTACTGTCAACAGTAATGGCGTTACAGTAACGCGTTATTAGTAACGCGTTACTGCACAACACTGCTCACTAATAGGGAACGTGAGCTGGGTTTAGACCGTCATGAGACAGGTGAGTTTTACCATACTGATGATGTGTTGTTGATAGTAATCCTGTGTCTCCGCTCCCCTCGCGCGTTTGGCGCTATATTGAGCCATGTCTACCCCCACGCTTCACTATCAACACGTTGAAAATCTATGAAAGTTCGAGTGCTCAAACGAGAGAGAAATGCGAGAAAAGCCCAACTCCAGTCTGAGAAAAGCGTACAATGTGTGTGGTGAGGCATTTACAGCACTAAAACATGTAGAACAATTGCAAAATACAAAGTTGTCCTACCTCGTGGACCTCTCCCACCGCGGGCCACCTCTGGAACCTAACCCCGTGTGTGTTGATAAAGTGTATTTACGTTTCGGGGCGTGCATCTGAGCGCGCATTAATTGAATTTTTGAGATTTCGCGTATCGTAACTTGAATTTTCTTTCGTATCTAGAGACCAAAATTTAACGTGAAGGCGTTTCGTAACTTGGATTTTTCGTTTGTAGAGCCTTTCGTAAGGTGAGGTACCACTGTATGGGGGGGGGGGGGGGGTTGTGTGTGTGAAGCGATTTTTTAACTATTTGACTCAAACCTGAATTTAATTAGATGCATATCTGAGTGATATATTTTTGACTCAGTGTTATGAATACTATAGCTTATATTCTTAAAGACCCTATTGAAACACTAAAATTCAGGTGAAAAACACTGCTTATCAATTAATCGTAAGTCGATCGATAAGGTCAATCAACTATAGATTAATGAATTTGTGTGTGTGTGTGAGAGAGAGAGAGAGTGAGAGAGTAGAAATATTACAAAGTTTAATATTAATAAGCTATTTGTTTTAGCTATTATTTGTTTCCTCACAAAAAGGGAATGACTTATGGATATACTGTGTGAGTGTGAGTGACAGAAAGTGTGAGAGAGAAATGTGCAAAGAAAAGAGCAAAGAAATGTGACAGTTTAATTTACTGTAAGTTAGTATTTGTTTTAGCTGTTATTGTTACTTTGTAAAAGGATAGCTACTTGTGGATATTCTGTGTGTGTGTGTGTGTGTGTGTGTGTGTGTGTGTGTGTGTGTGTGTGTGTGTGTGTGTGTGTAACAAAGTTTAATACAAGTTTGTTTTAGCTGTTACTGGTTTCAACTCGATGCTGAAACAATGTTGAAAACATGTGAAACAGTTTGGTTTTCGATGTACAGATCACTTTTGCCAATAAATAACCAATAATTACATCATCACTGTTTTGTTTGAGTCTATGATGTATTTTACTGAACATGAGTATTTACAATACAAATATTTGATAACAGGTTGGGCACATTAGCCAGTGATGATTACTTACACGTTCTTATATATTGCCTTTCACTTTATTAAGATCAGATTCTGCAGCTAAAATTACAACAATACGCCAAAGGTGACTTGACTTGGACTTGACTTGACTTGCCCAAGAAAAAAATACTTGGGACTTACTTGGGACTTGAAGGTGAAGACTTGAGACTTACTTGAGACTTGCACATGTGTGACTTGGTCCCATGTCTGCCGGCGACTCCAAGTAGAAGTCTTCAGGAAGCCCACACACACAGACCAATACCTGCTTTTTGATTCACACCACCCACTGCAGCACAAACTGGGTGTTATTCGGACTTTACAACACAGGGCCCAAGTGGTTCCCACAAGCACAGAGGGTAAGGAGAAAGAAGAACAACATGCGCAGGAAGCCCTCTCTGTTTGTGGTTATCCCAAATGGGCTGTTAACAAAACCAAGAGAGACAAGGGCAAGAAACAAGATAATAGAGAATCTGAACCCAGGAGGAAAGGGGTAGCGATTCCTTACCTGGCCGGCGTGTCGGGAAAAACTACAGAGGATTTTCAGACAATATGAAATCCCAGTTTATTTCAAACCCACAAACACTTTAAGACAAAAACTCGTCCACCCAAAGGACAAAACACCGAGCCACAAACAAAGCAATGTGGTCTACTCCATTCAGTGTAGTGAAGACTGCAGTGAGCGCTACACTGGAGAAACAAAACAGCCACTTCACAAGAGGATGTACCAACACAGACGGGCGTGCCAGAGTGGACCGTCATCTGCCGTACATCTTCACCTAGAAGCCACGGGCCATTCTTTTGAGGACAGTGAGGTCCAGATCTTAGCCAGGGAAAAGAACTGGTTTGAGAGGGGGGTTAAAGAGGCTATTTTTGTCAAAAAAAGAGAATCCTTCTTTGAACAGAAATGGTGGAGTCAGACATAATTTGTCTCCCATCTATAATTCCATTCTTAAGCCTAGATCAAGCAAATAGGGGAAACAATAGGGCTAGCCAGTCAAGGCCAGAGGTGTGAAAAACAGTGGTTGTAGGGATGAATAGGTATGCTAATCTAGACGCCAGAGAAACAAAAGACAGAAACCAATTAGATAGTTTCGGAAAGTAGTTAGCTAGTTAGCTGCTCCCTGCAGCAAGATATAAGCAAGTGTCTTACCAGCACTAGAACCAGAACTGACGAAGCCTCTCGGATGAGCGGCTAAACGTTTGACCAAACAAACTTTGTCCAGTTGACAAATTGAATTTCTTCTTTTATCATACAATGTATGTTATTTCTTTTGTATGTGAACACAACCACAACACTTATTTATGTTCTTATGAATCTTTTTTTTAGGAATGAGCCAACATTTGACGTCTTTTGTGAGAGGGTCATCCGTCAAAGGCTCCAGGAGGTGCTGAGAATGGGACAGCTGAGGAAGGCCTTGAAGATCAAGTGAAGATCTTGATGCTTCAAACTACAGGTAATTGCAAGACAATTTATTATTTCTCACAGTTTCACATGGCACACTCAGCTTGCTGTCCGCAAAGACATGTACTATTTAACCACAAGGAAAACAGCTGATAGTGTGGTTTGTGACGTGTGGTTTTGGGCATACAGTGGTACCTCACCTTACGAAATTAATTTGTTCCAGAAGTGGTTTCGTAACGTGAAAAATTTGTAAGTTGAGTAGCTATTTCAATGGAAAAAGCCTGATTCGTTCCAAGGCCCTGATCCAAGTTTTTTTTTATAGTGTAACTTTTTTTATAGTGTAACATTGTGTTCTGTGTGTTTCTCACATTTGTCTCGTTTAAACACTCAAACTTTCATAGATTTTCAACAAATGTATTAATAATGAAGTGTGGGGGGAAGGAGGAGGGGGGAGAAGACTGTGATAGCGGCATGTGAGACAGCTGACCCGGCTGCCAGCAGGTCTAGACCTGGACTAAACCAGGACTAAGCCTGGACTAAACCTGGTTTTGTTTCGAGTCACAGCTGAGGCGCATGCAAGAGCTGCTCTAGACCTGCTCTAGACCTGCCCGCGTAAGGTGCTCACAGAGCGGCCTGGATAGAACCGTGAGGTCGGCCTCTTCAAGACCTCCAGGCCGGTGACCGGGACAATCCCCGGACCCATGCCCGCTTAGGGAGCTCTTAAGGTGGGCTGGCAGTGTCCCCCTGGGTCCCTGGATGTCTGGGGCTCCGTGCCTGGAGGGGCCCTGGAGAGCAGGTCTAGCATGCTTGCATGCGAGCAGCCTCAGCTGTGACTCAAAACGATACCAGGAAATAGACCCACGCGCGACGCTTTAATCCACCTGGTTTAGTCCAGGTTTAGTCCTGGTCTAGACCTGCTGGCAGCCGGGTCAGCTGTCACACATGCCGCTATCACACGTGTCAGAGCGCAGTCTTCTCCCCCCTCCTCCTTCCCCCCACACTTCACTATTCATACATTTTGTTGAAAATCTATGAAAGTTTGAGTGTTTAAACGAGAGACAAATGTGAGAAAAGTTTAAATCCAGTCTGAGAAAAGCGTATAATGTGTGTGGCTGAGCGCGCGCATTTGAATTTTTGAGATTTCGCGTTTCGTAACTTGAATTTTCTTTCGTATCTAGAGACCAAAATTTACCGTGAAGGCTTTTCGTAACTTGAAATTTTCGTTTGTTGGGTCATTCGTAAGGTGAGGTACCACTGTATTTGTTGTTACCTTGGACTAAACACCCCATAAGGAACTGTCTTGGGCTGCTGTTGATGCCTGATCTTACTTGGCTGTACTGTGTTGCACACTATCTTATAGTTACTGTAGAAGTATAAAAGTTATTTATTACACTGGTCACACAGGAAAAGACTTGATAAGCTGGCCAGGAGGGCCAGCTCTGTCCTGGGCTGTCCTCTGGACTCTGTAGAGGTGGCGGCTGAGAGGAGGGTGGTGGCCAAATTCACGTCCATCATGGACGACACCTCTCACCCTCTGCACCGGACTGTGGAGGAGCTGAGCAGCTCCTTCAGCAGCCGACTAAGGCACCCCCAGTCCAAGAAGGAGCGCTACCGCAGTATTTCTGATTCATCTCCTGTGTCTCGCCTGAGTCAGAGACAGTTGTACAAAAACAGTACATTTATTATTATGTTATAGCACATAAAACTCTTAAAACATCCAAATATAAAGCAGCCCGGCTCCTTTCCTGTGTACAATGTTGGCTCCCCTGGTGGCGGCAGAGCGCTCAGTCGCAGCAGCTTTTCTTGTGCACGTGCAGCACTCGTCTGCAGTGCGGGCACGTGTGGTAGGCGTCTTTAAAGTAGTCCACCAGCAGGGGGATCAAACAGCACCCCAGCACCAACCTGCAAGAAGAACAAATGTCACAGCAGAACATACAGAATGTATGACTGCATGTAGCCTGAACCTGTGCTGCCACCTTCACCTGCAGATAGAGGACACATGCAAGTTTGCTTCATTCTCAGTTTATTGACACTGCATGGCTCATGGGAAGCTCAAAACCTCCAGAATTCCCTTCCCGAGCTGCAGAGGCTGCACTAGCACTGATTCAGGATTGGTGCAGGTGCTCAGGTTAAGGGAGTGACGATACAGATCAGAGAGAGGCATTTTAAGTTTAAACCAATTGGATTTCAGGATTGAAACTGGCAACTCAAATGAGAGACTCATTCTGCGTTCTGATTTGATCACCTTGAGAACTAAAATTAAAAACAACTCTTCCATCAGGTCCATTGTTTTTGTGATTAAGAATAAATCAGCATTACACTTGTTCTCACTAAAATCTAAATTTTATTTGAAAACACACAACAAAATGAAAATGGAACATGTAAGGCAAAGTAACATCTCCATAGAAACAAGCAGGTGGCAAACCTACCAGAAAAGTTACATAGTGCAACTTTAAATGGAGGAAGTGACTCACCCATTCCCACACACGTTCATACACTGCTGTGCACATATACAGTACAGTATGTGCAGAATTATTAGGTACCCCTATGTTTTTGCATTGTACATTGTTGTGATCACTTAAACCTGTTGGATAGTCTAACTCAGGGGTCGGCAACCTGCGGCTCTTTGATCCCTCTGATGCGGCTCAGTACAGCGGTCCCTCGTTTATCGCGGGGGTTACGTTGTAGAAATAACCCGCGATAGGCGAAATCCGTGAAGCTTTATATTGCGTGTATAAATATGCGTGTATTTCACAGTTCCTCTGACCGAGGTGTATGGAGATAATTTTGTCTCATAAAGATTTGTATAAATAAAAAAGATATAAATATAAATTTATAAATATTGAAACACAAAATACAAATACAAAAACGCGACATACAAATAAATGATAGAATGTATATAAATACACAGGCATTTGTAAATATATTTTCGAGATGTGAAAACAAACGTAGTTGACTTTTTAGATCCATTTTTTGCTTTTGTGTCGATTACGTAATTGTGAGACAGTCCTACCGTACACCACGATTCACAAATAAATGTCACCGGATTTGAATACAAATACCCTTCACTGGACATCCAGCAGATGGCAGTGTTGAGTCTGGACACAGATTGGCGCCAGAGATTTTAGTTAAGGACCTTGGCGCTTGCCACGCCACAGCCAACGGGATTGTATTATCTTGAATGAAGAAGAGAGGAAGACATGGACAGACCCAGTGATCAGGCAGCATCTACTGTAAGTACTTGCATTATTTTACACATTCCAGCCATAAAGGTAGACAACAGACAACACAGACTCAACTATTTTTCATTACAGAGAATGCTGGAGACGATGGCCCACAACCTACTTAGTGCGTTGGCCAGGGCAAGCGTTCCCACCTCCACCAACCCAGCACCCACTCCCATCTTGACCCCTTCCCCAATAACTACCTCTGCCCCCACTCCTTCCTCCACTGCTAGCCATGCAAGCAGGATAAATAACGCTTTGAAACGGTATGATCAATTCAGCCCATACGGAAGAGATGCATTAAAACGTACAAAATGATTCATATATGGACTATACAATTCTCATATGGCACATATTATAAAAGCAGCCCATGAGACACGAGACACGAGTCACTGGATCCATAGGAAACGGCTCTTTTTGGGTCTGTTGAAGCCAGTTCTGAGTCTGTCCCTGGTCTTCACATCCTTCTTCATGCTCCAGAGAAGGACGCACTAGGGCTGAAAGCGGAGCCTGGTGCGGTTCGGACTGCTTCTCATTTAAACACAGAAGTAGTGTGAACGCATCCGTGCGCTCTCAGGTGTCACACTGCTCGTGATCAAACATTTAAATAAATTCTGCAAACTGAACGAACGTATTCTGTACTGTACAGGAGACACGACACGGAGGAGAATGACTGACACAGACAAAGGTCTACATGTCCCTTAGCCAATCAGGATGCAGAACACAATGCGTATTGATACACTATTTTAAAAAAATCTGCAAAACAACAAGGCTGCGAAAGGTTTAAGATTAAGCTTGGGCTTTTAGCCTTTATTGGTCTCACACACAATGACACACAGTGACACACGGGAGAAATTTGACTTCTGCATTTGACCCATCCTTTTTCAGGAGCAGTGAGCAGCCATCTTTTTCGGCGCCCGGGGGGCAGTACCGTGAAGGGTCTTGCCCAAGGACCCACACTGGTTAGCTCATTGCCCGGGGGGGGGTTTGAACCTACAACCTCCAGGGGGAAAGTCCATAACTTACCAGTTGAGCTAACCAGCCGGTTCAGTTGAGCTAACCAGCCGGTTCCTCGATATAGCGAGGGACCACTGTATTTAAATAAATGTATTTTATTGTAGTTCATTCATATTCAAAATGTAATTCTATGGCACAAAGGAAAAAAAAAAAAAAAAAAAAGCCGTTATATGCAGTTTTATTTCATTTTAAATTTCAAAAGGGTTTTGCGGCTCCCAGTGTTTTCTTTACTGTGTGAAATGGGTCCAAACGGCTCTTTGAGTGGTAAAAGTTGCCAACCCCTGATCCAACTCATTCACAGGTGTAATCTGAATGCAAGTAAACAGTTTGGCTGCAAGACCTCTTTGTCAGACTACTACCAGGTGTAATCACTACAATTTGTCAGCATTGTCTGTGCAGAATTATTAGGTACCGAAGACTGAACACTAAAGATGGGTCAGAAAAAGACTCAACTTCTGCTGAAAAGGATAAAATAGTGACGCTGCTGGCTGAAGGACTGAGTATAAGACAAATTGCTAAAGATCTGAACAGAAACTGGAGGACTGTACGGCGTTGTGTTAACATTTCACAAAAAGGGCGGAAGAAAAGACGGAAGCTGAGTGAGAAGGATCTACGGAGAATAAAGAGAGAAGTCAAGAGAAAGCCTCTACAAACCAGTTCCACCATTTTCACCAATTGTGGCTTGCCAGGTGTGCCTCGCAGTACAAGATGCAGTGTACTTCGCAAGGTTTCTAAAGTGAACAAAACACAAACCCGGCCCCCTCTGAGAAAGGAACACAAAGAAAAACATCTGCAGTGGGCCCAGAAGTACATGAAGATGGATTTTAGTGGAGTATTGTGGACGGATGAGATGAGATCAATGGTCTCAGGCACGCGGCACGCGGGCCAACTGCGGCCCCCGGGACGATAATTTGCGGCCCTCGTCTTAATATGAAAGATTAATATAAGTGAGGCCCGCAAGATTAATATGAATTTAATTTCTTGTGTGCGACGCAGAATGAACCAATCACGATGTGGTATATGGCTCTGGACATCGGTCGTGCTTATTTTCTCTAAATGTGTGGCGGGGCTAGGGTGAGGTCCCAGTGCTTAGAGCATTTAGTGCTTGTGTGCTTGTGTGTTTGGGGTTGCGGCAGGCAGACATCAGACAGGGACAGTGATTGATCCATTTCTTAGACACGAGGGAGGCAGACAGTGGTGCATTTGTGCATTTTCCCCGCGCGGGCGCACAGCTCCGGCGGGAGGGAGGGCGCTTCTTCCGTGAACGCGTCTTCGTCCGTCTCTGACTCCATTCAGAGCCTGTCAGATCTGTGGAGAGGCGGCGGGCGGCCCTGTTCCCACACGTGCAGATAGTGTCACGGCCTCACTCGCGCTACGTGTTGTTTGATGTGTGTGCGCGTGAGACCCGGGCGATACTGCGATAATCCATATATTGACTAGACCAGGACTGAACCAGGTCTAAAACCAGGTCTAAAACCAGGTCTAAAACCAGGACTAAACCAGGACTGAACCAGGACTGAACCAGGACTGAACCAGGACTGAACCAGCACTAAACCAGGACTGAACCAGGACTGAACCAGGTCTAAAACCAGGACTAAACCAGGACTAAACCAGGACTGAACCAGGACTGAACCAGGACTAAACCAGGACTAAACCAGGACTGAACCAGGACTGAACCAGAGAATCCATGTTTAAAACAGTTTATGTTCAATGTTCCATTTCAGGCAATTAACGTTTAAAAAACTGTTAATACATGCATTTAAAACTGAATAAAAAATAACCAGCCAGCCAGTCAATATGCGGTTTCTTTAGTCGTCTGTATCTACTGTATGACCATTATTATTATTAAATTATTTATTACTGATTGATTTATTATTTTATCATTTTTTCATTTATTTCATTTGTATTAAAAATAAATATATTTGAGAACATTGGAATGATTTATTTGCACTTTTCTTGTGGAAATCCTGATGCGGCCCAGCCTCATTCAGATTCTACCCCATGCGGCCCCGAGGTAAACTGAGTTTGAGACCCCTGCCTTAGATGGTCCAGACGGATGGGCTCGAGGTTGGATAGCTCATGGAGAGGACACCCCAGGCAGGTTCAGAAGGCAGCAAGGTGGTGGAGGAATCATGGTATGGGCCTGAATTATCAACAGTGAGGTTGTTGGCCCCTTCAGAGTAGAACAGGGTGTCAAAATCAACTCCGAGAATTACTGCAAGTTCCTTGAGAGCTCCCTGTTCAAACAGTGATACAACAAGAAATCTGCAGCTTTCAAGAAAAAGATGATTTTCATGCATGACAACGCTCCATCACATTCCTCTCACACAACTGCATGGCTAGCACAAAAAGGTATTAAAGATGACCACCTAATGTGTTGTGGATACTGTTTGGGAAGCAGTTTTATCAGCAGCAAAGTCTGTTGATCCTCAGCAGGTGAAAAGTTTAACTGATTCAGTAGACAGAAGACTGATGACAGTATTTGAAAAGAAGAGAGGATGTCAAAAAGTAAAGTGGATAAGACTGAACTTTAAGATGTGTTTTGTTTATGTATTCTTGTTAATAAAGCTTAACCTGAACATTTATTTTCAATATCTATGTCATTATCTTGTTTTGATTTGGTTTTTAATACAATTTTGTTGAAGTATAAGCTTGGTACCTGATAATTCTGAACAGACAATGCTGACAAATTGTAGTTATTCAGACTCCCCAGGATTTTGCGGGCATTTTTTGTGATTGTTGCGGGCTAAAATGCCTGAATTTGCGGAAGCTTTTCCAAAAAGTTGCGATGAAAGTTGTGGCGCTTTTAAGGTTTTTGTTGCGATTTTGTTGCAGGAGGAAGTGAAAGTTGCGATAAATAGTTGCGATTTTCGTTTTTTGTAATTAAAATTGATTAATATTTTAAATACTGAGTTATTACTGACAAAGAATAATACAAAGACACAGAGATCACAGATATGGTCCTAAAACAACCTTACCAACACAGAAAATAAATTACAGTGGTACCTCACCTTACAAATGACCCAACAAACGAAATTTTCAAGTTACGAAACGCTTTCACGTCAAATTTTGGTCTCTAGATACGAATGAAATTTCAAGTTACAAAACGCGAAATCTCAAAAATTCAAATAATGCGCGCTCAGCCACACACATTATAGCTTTTCTCAGACTGGATTTAAACCCCTCTCACACCTGTCCCCCATTCAAACCCCCAAACCCCCACAGATTCCCAACAAAACGTATCAATAGTGAAGTGTGGGGGAAGCAGGAGGGGGGAGAAGACTGCGCGCGGACTTGTGCGCCGCATGACCCGGCGCGGAGCTGCCAGCAGGTCTAGACCAAGGTCTAAACCTGGACTGGACCAGGACTAAACCTGGACCAAACCAGGTGGATTAAAGCGCGAGCGGTCTATTTCCTGGTTTTGTTTCGAGTCACAGCTGAGGGGAGCAGCGAGGAGGAACGCACGCAGTCTGAGCGCATGAACGAGACCCATGCAAGAGCCGCGGTGGTCTAGACCTCCTCTAGACCTGACCAGGTCTAGAGTAGCGCCGTGCGTGCGTCCACCCCCTGGCCTGGCCTCGCCTCGAGCCACAGCGAGCCGCCGCTCGCACGCAAGAGCCGCGGCGGTCCAGACCCGCTCCAGACCTGCCCGCGTAAGGTGCTCACAAAGCGGCCTGGTGGCCGGGACAATCCTCTGAGCTATGCCCACGTAAGGTGCTCACAGAGCAGCGGCTCGCCACAGCCGCGACCCGAAACGAAACCAGAAAACAGACACGCGCCGTGCCTCAATCCACCCGGTCCAGTCCTGGTCCAGTCCAGGTTCAGTCCAGGCTCAGTCCCGGCTCAGTCCCGGCTCAGTCCAGGTCTAGACCTGCAGGTGTCTGCCGGCCATGCTGCGCCAACACACGTGTCCGCCCTCCCCCTTCCCCCCACACTTCACCACCAATACACCCTGTCAAAAATCCACGAAAGTTTGAGTGTCCAAACGAGAGACAAACGCGAGGAAAGTCCAAATCCAGTCTGAGAAACCAATCAGGACGCAGAAAACAATGTTACACTATAAAAAAAGTTACACTATAAAAAAAAAAAAAAACTTGGATCGGGGCCTTGGAACGAATCAGGCTTTTTCCATTGAAATAGCTACACAACTTACAAATTTTTCACGTTACGAAACCACTTCTGGAACAAATTAATTTCGTAAGGTGAGGTATCACTGTACTACTAGGAGGGGAACTGTTTCGGTCTTTTGCTGTTATTTTTGTGGGCAAATGGCGCCGCAGACATGTTTCTTTGCCATTAGAAGCCGTGTCTCAATTCCCAGAGTGCACAGTTCGGAGCATGGCCCGAAGGGCATGTGCATCACACATTTCGACAGTACACCGGTGCGACGACTGCTGTCCCACTTCTTTTTTGTCCCACGCGCAGTTAACACGCGGTCCGAAGACCGCAGTCGTTAAGCGGTCCGCGGAGTGCAGTCGGGGCTGAGCAAGTGTGCACCACCTTGACTGCAGTCTGAGCCCCCTTCGGGCCGCACTCCGAGCTGTGCGCTCTGGGAACTGGGGACACGGCCACAGTTTCGTTTTGTCACACGGAAGTAAGGCAGAAGGAAGTTGGTCGGCGTTCAATACGTCGCCGATGATTGGTCAAAATTAGTAAAAATTGCGGGAAAGTTGCAGTGATTGGTCAAAATTGCAACACCGCCCTGAATTCATGGGGATTGGCTGAAGTTGCGTTGAAGTTGCAAATCGCAACATCGCAAATTCCTGGAGGGTCTGGTTATTGCACCTGCTAGTTGACTATCAATGAGGTTTTGTCGCCAAAAATGTTAAATCATATCCGCAAGCATGTTAGACTACCCAACAGGTTTAAGTAAGTGATCACATTAATGTAAAATGCAAAAACATAGGGGTACCTAATAATTCTGCACATACTGTATAGCACCCTCTCCTTCCTCAGACTCACCCAAAGAATGCAAATGTGATGCACAGGCTCCATGCCAGTGCCCCGGCCCTGTAGGTGACCCTGGTGGTGATCTGGAGTTGGCAGGACGGGCACGTGGTCACACCAGGGCCACGGCACAGCACCGACTCATGATAGACAAATTTTGGCTTCACAGGAGTCACCGGAGGTGCAGGAGCTGGAAACAAGACATACAGAAAACTGGTGAAATATTCAGTAAATATAATCAATGTACACTTTTTAAAAAGAGGAGGTATTTTGCTAAATCTTGTTTTCATAATAGCTTTTTACGTTATTATTTTGTTCCATCATCAAAAACATGCCTAAAGAGGTTTTAGATGACATCCATGCAGGTTTGAGTAATTTAGCGATCTCTCCCAGGCCGATATTCAAACCCACCTTATAGTAAGCTGTAAGATTCTATGCAATGCTCTGATCACAAGCCTACATCACCCATATTTATTGTCTGCCTGCAATGATTGGACAGACCTGAGAGAATATACAGATTGTGGTTTAAAATGATAAAAAAAAATTCAGCTTTAATCCATTTCATTTATATAGAATGCTGATGTAAAATGCAGCATAAAATCTGTTAAAAATCAATTAGTACTCCAAGTAGTATTTTCCATTTGGGCTTTTTACTTGAATACAATTTTGGAAGTGGGCCTTGTAACTGTACTTTTACAAAATTGCAGTACACCAATGACAAGAATACACTTAAATTGTAAATACTGTCTATCTACAAACCTCCAGTCACCATTTCAACCGTTATTCATTCATTCATTCATTTTCTTCCGCTTTCAACCGTTATTTGGTAGATGTATTTAACAAGCCTCAGTGTAGAATAATTGTTTGTATATTGTCAGCTGATCGAAAAATGTACTGTCAACTAGTTGATTACACCTGAATATAAGCCGCATCAACTAACATACGTATATATATTTTGATATAGGCCACACCTGTCAATAAGCCACAGGTGTCAATGTCTTCAAGAAGTTTTCAAGCTCGGAGCATCTGCTTTTATTGCCTCTGAAAGCTTTTTTGCATCGAGTCAGTTCATCACGCTACAATCGACAGCGTCTCACCATCAACTCATCAAAACCAAGCTCATGTGCAGCAGCTCTATTTTCTTCTTCGACAGCCAGATCGATTTAACTTCAAAGCTGCATCAGAAGCATTTCTTCATGTGTTTTCCATGAGGAGGGTGTGTGCATGAAGCACAAAATAACTGTTCAAAACAAAATCAAACGAGCATCTTCCTTGGTGCGTTGTCTCTTCACCTGTCTGTCTTGCTCTTGCACCCCATCACTTTGCGCTCTACTGGTTTCCTGCAGAAGGAACTGCTGTCCTGGGATCATGTCAGTGTCTGGGGTCATGTCGGCGTCTGGGGTCATGTCAGTGTCCCGTAGGATTTCCGCAGATTTCAGTCTCTCCCGGGGGCGGGGATAGGTGTATCGATGAGGTATGAGTGGATGTCCGGCTACTGAAGTTTGAGACGTTTCTTCTCGTCATTTACACACTCATCTGCTTTTAACACATACAGGTCATTAAGATGTATCCCACTCACCAGTTTTCATTCAGCATCATGGCTTGTTTTATCACATGGTGACAAACTGTTTTAGTGTTGACAACAGCTCGTGTTGTAACTTCATGTTCACCGTACAGACAGCGGCACTTTCTGCGCTCAAGCTGCGCCACATCTGCTGTGTTCATAAACGAATCTGTCCATATATTAGCCGCATCGTTGTAAAAGCCGCAGGGTTCAAAGTGTGAGGAAAAAAGTAGTAGCTTTTTAGTGCAGAAATTACAGTAGTTGTCTACTAAAAATTATATATAAAATAGTATAGGAAATGATGCAGTGTGTTACCTGGTAGTGATGACTGAGTGAATGAGGAGGGAGGAGGAAGAGGAGAAGCAGGGCTGAACACAGTTTGGACGTTGTAGATTCGTGCCCCGTGTCCCAGCTCGCTCCCATCTGCCCCACATCAAACACAGTGACTTATCCTCAGACTGTGTTACATTAGCATTGGTGGAAGTAGTACTCAAGTAAAACTATAGATACCGGAGCAAAGAAGCACTCAAGTAAAAGTATCAGCTACTTAAAAGGTGCATTATGCAATTCTTCTGGTAGAGGGTCAGTCAAATTTTCTCCATGGAGATGCTATTGCTTTGTCTGGAATGTTTCACAGTATAGCATTAAACCTTTCTATCTTCATGACACCAAACCAGACCAAGTTACAGGTCAGATCTGTGGAGAGGCAACCCAGCTCACAGTCAGAATGCAGAATGTTTCTCTACGAGGTATTTTTGAGCTATAAAACTACCTTTAACTGAATAAATGTAAGGTAGAGCTGTTTAGTGTCACACTGTGGAACATTCCAGGCAGAGCAATGACATCTCCATAGAAACAAGCAGGTGACAGACCCCCAACCAAAGACCTACATAGTGCACTTTTAAGTATTAAAGTACCCTCTTAAAAATATACTTAAAGAGTAAAAAGTAAAGGTATTTTGCACAGAGTTTTATGTCTAATAGAGCTTCAAATGTGATTTTGATAAATACTATGTGCTGAATTTTGTTCAACAGAAACATATGAATCAGTTGTTTTTTCTTAGCCGTTTTTAGGAAAAAAAACAACTGTTTGCTCAACTATAAACCTGTTAAAAATAAACCCCTCAGCCCTTTGGCACATCTCAAACAAGAAGAAAAAATGCTTATAGTTTTCAGTCCAGTTAAAAAATGTAGCATAGAACGTAGTGAAATAAAAGTATCTACTTCTACTCAAATCTACTTAAAATAAAAATACAGCTACCTAAATGTATACTTAATTTAATACTTAATTTTGTGTTACTTTCCACCACTGCACATTAGAAGCCCTGTACCTTGGATGATGTAAGAGGGTGCAGTGGGCAGAGGCTCGTCCAGTCTACTCTCCATGGAGCCGCTAAGTGGGCAGAGAAGCTGTGAGACGGGAGCCAGGTGCGCTAATGAAGCTCAACTCTGATTGGTCCAAGCTCTTGACACTAGCCAATCAAATATATTATTTTAAAAAAAATCTTTCTGGATGATAGATAGGACTGTAAATGGCCATATCTAACCTGCTAGCCACCACATTTCATATAGGAAGTGTTCATGGGGCCTCCATTTTAGTCTTAAAATGTTAGTTTTAACCCGCTCTACATAATCATATTCCTAATATGGTGCTTGGTTCCAAATTCGCCCCATAACTGCTAGCCTCGTGTGCTTCATTTGACTGGAGCTGATCGCTGTGGGTGAGGTCACACTTCCCTAGTCCACTTCTTTATACAGTCTATACATTCAATTTTTAAAAATAAAGAAATCTGTAAAACAAAGACATAATTAACTCCAGTGCAGGTGTAGTTTTGTGAGTTTGCCAAGCCCCCTTTTAGTTGACTAATCACTTGGCAGGACATGTCTTTAGTCCAGTCTTTCCCAACCAGGGGTATAAGTATCCCTAGGGGTACACGAGCACACTGCAGGGGGTACTTGGCAGTGTCGCTGCCAGGCGCAGGGGGAGATTTTTTGGAAATTTTTAAATCCTAATTTGAGTAAATTTTAGTTAAAGAAAATAGAGAAAATGCCTGAGAATTAAATTTTCTAATTAAGGAGATGAAATAAAATGATTTTCATTTAATAATCCATTGTGTCACGTTCTACTTTTGGAGAATTATCAACACCTATGAGTGAGGGGGTACTCGAGGTATGACAAAAAGGCTCAGGGGGTACACAAGACAAAAAAGGTTTCTTTAGTCGACTACAACTGCGTGACTGCTTCTGGAGCAGGTGGTTGCAGTAGCACCTTGTGTCCACCACCATTGTTCAAAACGAGAGAGAGAACTCATAATTTAAGAGGGGATGGAAATTTCAAATTGCCAAATGTTCGAACTACCCGTAAACGTTTCTGTGTGTCGATATGTGGTGTAAAACTCTGGAACAGTCTGGATACACGTCTCAAGCAATCCCAAAATATCCAGAAATTCAAGTTGTTTTATAAACATATGGTCTGGTCACAGTATATAGAGAGTGGGTCTGAATATTAGAACAAACTGTCTTCTGTAGTGCTGGTTTATGCTTGTTGTTTCCTTATCTTTGTTGGTATCTTCTGTTCATTGTTACATTACTTGTATATGCTGTTTGTTACCATTGTTTGTGTGCTTTTGTAAATAGTTCAAGCCTAATGTAAGCAGCTTGGATGAGCTACAAAATGTATTCGACCAAATAAACTTTGTCCAGTTGACAAATTGAATTTTTCCTTTTGCCATCGATTTTTACCTATGGAGTTGCCTGGAAGAATCCATGACTCATCGCTGTACCAGCGGCGAGTCTGGTAACGCTTGGTCCAGAATGCGCTGCTGTTGCGCTTAGACAGACAGCTAAGTGAACCAATCTGAGAACAGTTAACGGACAGCGACGTGAACCAAGCCGGTAGGAAGCAATGCAAAAACATCTTTTTTGAAAAGAAAGGCCTCTAGAGCTGTCCGCTGCTGTGGTTTTAAGGAATCTATGTGTTTTAGGTCATTTAAGACCAATTTTACAGCTGAATGGAAGGGACGTTGCGGGCAAAGGCGGGTGCACTGACGTCACCATCTTTGAACGAATCAGAATCGCGGAGTCCGTTGTTAACCGGGGGAGCGAGGGTGGAGCGAGGGTGTCCAAATGGTATCTCGCTGTATAGCAAATACAGAGAGATATCATTTGGCTGGCCAGGTAACCTATGGAGCATTTTTGGGCAAATGTTTTGTTTTTGTGTGTGTGTGTGTTTTTTTCTGTTTGTTATTTCTGTTATTGCACTTTTAAAATAATATAAGTTGCTTACTTGCTCAAAATAAATAAATAATAAATAAATAATCCCACGCCAAGTTTGCGCAGTTCCCCGTCGTCTCCGTTAGCTGGCGCTCTCTTCCAGCTTCTCACCCTCTCAGCGATGACTCTCAGTGGGTGACTGATCCAGCCCCTGCTCCCTCATATCTGCGCTTAACTAGCCCGGGCCACTCTGAATGTGCCAGCAGCTAAGGGAACATGCTAAAGCTAAGCTAGCTGTCAGCCCACTGGTTCTGCTGCCCGTACTGCGTTAGCGGATGCACCGGGTCGGATCGCGCTGCTGCTGCCGCCGGCCCTCTTGACATTCCCCCCTCCGCGTTCCCGGACGAATTCGTGTCGACTGACCAGAGTCCGCGAATTCGTGTCCATTCCCCGGCGGATCGAAGCCTTTCCATCCCCGCCCGTGCGAGAGAGAGCGCGGCGGAGCGACCGGGCGACGCGCTTTAGCCGTTAGCTGGTGAGTTAGCATTGGGCTAGCGGAATGTTAGCCACCGGAGACGCCGCTGCCGCTCGACATACTGGCGATCGCGTTGAAGAAGGCGCTCTGGATCACTCCTAATAACTCATAATAGATGCATCTTTACTATGGTGTTGTGTAAATAAATACTAGATTAAACGTTAGGCCTGGTTTAATACATAACGCTACGTGCTGTCAGTTAGCATGTCGGATCACGTTTACTAGTTGTAGCCACTAATGATAACAGGTTTGCTCATAGCCATCCGTGACGAGGCTTGTCAAACTGCTGATGATCGTTGTATTATTTCTAAACCAAGTGATTACATATAAACAGCGATTTAATGCCCTAATAATAATTCATATGGGGCTGTTAATTAGGTGACTACTGGCGTGGACTCGGGTATTTTAGACTTATCTTAATGTTATTCCATGGTAAAATGTTGTGACTGTTGGCTCAGGAATGCAACTAGGCAAATAGGAGCGACAACTTTGACGTGTGAGATGTGGTAGCGTTGATCATCGGGTAAATCTTGTTTTTGGTGTTCATTCTAGCTGTCAGCTTCAGGGTCGTGGCTGGGAAGCAGAGTTCAGATGAATGGAGCTATTGGATTTGCTTAACTCAAGTAATGTTTGTATGTGTGTGACTTGGCAGAGTTGAAGAAGTGAAGGACCACACCCAAGGCAACATGTCCCTGCACCAGTTTCTGTTGGAGCCCATCACCTGTCACGCATGGAACCGGGACCGGACGCGTAAGAAAGTTGCATGCATTCACATCCAGTGGCCAGGTTAAGGAAGTCGATTGTAGCTGTGGTGTTAGTTAATGCTAAAATCGACTCAGTAATGACTAAGCCTGTCACGATAAACTAAACTGACTTATCGTTGAATATATGCAAGCAGAGACAGTATATTTTGGGGCTCAGTGTTTATCATGGGTACTTTTTCTTTGTAATAATGGGGATTTTTTTGCCATTTTTATCTAAGAACTTGATATTTGAGCTGTTGATGCTTGTTGCTACTATTATTATTACTATTACTATTTTTATTATTACTTACTTTATCCCATTCCTGCCTGCATGCACTTTCTTTTCTTGTCCAAATGTCCTGGAGCTACTGTGGCAAGTAAATTTCTCCTGTGTGAGATCAATAAAGTCTTATCTTATCTTAGAGAGTAGAATAAATAACTTATGTGGCTAATTATTGATTCATTCTGCAATGTATTACAATTCAGACTTAAAGATAGCTGTCCCCCCGGGCGCCGAAAAAGATGGCTGCTCACTGCTCCTGAAAAAGGATGGGTCAAATGCAGAAGTCAAATTTCTCCCGTGTGTCACTGTGTGTGAGACCAATAAAGGCTAAAAGCTAAAAGCCCAAGCTTAAAAAAGATCCCATGACATGGTACTTCTTGATGCTTTTATATGGCTCCTTAATGGTTCCCTAATACTGTAAATGAATCCTTCTTCAAAATCAACACTCAGTGCATGAGAAACAGAGATAAGATGAGAGAGTTTTTTTTTTCTCTCTGAACAGGCCATAATGGGCGTTGTTGCTTGAATGCAAATGAGGAGAAAAGAGATGGCCTATAGTAGAGGGTGGGGGCGTGGCCAAACTCTCCGCTCTAGCTCTCAGCTGATCCATTTCCGTGTTTTTGCACGGGGGGAGAGATTTGAAGCGTTCCATTGAAAAATAAACACATTTCCACAGAAAATAAAATTAAACCACTGCTGTTCAAAGGTCCAGAGGCTCAGATAAAGGACTTCCGAGCCTAGAAACACTCGGACGTGCCTCCAGGCAAATAAAAAAACGCATTTCGCATTGCCTAGCGCATTCGCAGTCCAAACTCTCTGGGCGTGATTTACAGAGACGCTGAGTACAGACAGACGGGGGTGGAACTGCATTTGCATTTCTTTTTTCGATCTGACGTCAATAAGGTGTCTTGTTCAAAATCGCCCGTTTGAGCTCCAATTTTTTGTAACGCAGAAAAGGATCGCAAATGCTCAGTTTAGACATTTCGCAACTTTTAACCATGGGGGGGGGGCTAAACAGGGTAGGGGAGCTCACATTAACGTTCAAAAACCTCAGAAAGTGAAAATTTCATGCCATGGGACCTTTAATGATATTGGCTATTGACAATATTATCAATTGTTGTAGTATTTCTCTGCAGCTATTGTGCTTCAAAATGTGTTATTGTGACGGCCTAAAGACTATCCTGCCAATCGATTAATTGACTAAAAAGGTAGGAAAAAGGGAAAAAGTACCAGGAAACTAGGGATATATATATAATATATATATATATATATATATATATATTATATATAAGACCAAGATTGTGAATTATAGTTTAATCTGCCTTTTTACAAGCTAACTCAATCACCAGCTTCTCTTTTCTGTTGTTGTCACATATAAATCCTTAAAATATAAAATGATTAGTCGACTAAGACTCCATTGACCGGTTAATCGACTACAGCCCTAGGGGTATTGAGCATAAGATAAGATAATCCTTTATTTGTCACTTAATGGGGAAATTGCAGTGTCACAACGCAAGTTTCAGAAACGGTAGGAAAATATGAGCATGCATCAAAATTAAGATAACTAATAATAAGTATGTACAATCAACTAATAAAAAACAACACTGTAAGGTCAAGACTTTTTATGACTCTGTGGTGGCCTCTGCTCTCCTCTACGCTGTCGTCTGCTGGGCCCCGAGCAGCACAGAACGGGACAGAAAAAGACTGAATAAGCTGGTTAAGAGGGCCAGCTCTGTCCTGGGCTGTCCTCTGGACCGTGTAGAGGAGGTGGCTGAGAGGAGGGTACTGGCCAAATTCATGTCCATTAAGGACGACACCTCTCACCCTCTGCACTGGACTATTGAGGAGCTGAGCAGCTCCTTTAGCAGCCGACTGAGGCACCCCCAGTGCAAGAAGGAGCGCTACCGCAGATCCTTCATCCCCACCGCCATCAGACTGTATAATTCTAACATATAGGCCAAACGTGCAATATCCTCCTTTTTCATGTTGATGCTTGTTGTTACTATTATCATTATTACTATTTTCCATTATTATTACATATTACTATTTGCACTATTTATTACTTACTTTATCCCCTCCCTGCCTGCATGCACTTTTTCCCTCCTGTCCAATTGTCCTGGAGCTACTGTGGCGAGTAAATTTCTCCTGTGTGAGATCAATAAAGTCTTATCTTATCTTATCTTATCTTAAAAGGCACAGGAACGCTGCACAATAAATGTCTTTGATTCTGAGCAGTGAACAAACAGCAGTTAAAGTGACTCCAGTTCAGTAATGTATAATATCACTACAATAAAGTGACTCAGATGATTGTGTGCAGTGATGGGCAGTGGTGGTTAAATAAATAAGTAAGCATAAACATATTGCTTAGTTGTTTGGGAAATTATGGGGAAAAATCTTGCCAGTTTAAATCTGATTTTGATTTTGTGTAACTAGGTGTGCACAAATCAAGATCAAATTGAAATTAGGCATTATAAAACTTATCTCACAGATGAATACTGCCCTGCAAAACACGTATCAATTATTAACTAAAGGACTACAGCCATATTAACATTTTGCCATTACTTTCTGCCACATTCTAAGAAGCGACTGACAAAGAACTGGTTTGTCTTGTTTATTACCATCCATCATTTTGCCTTCTCCTTGTTTGTTTCTTGTATAGAAATTGCCTTAAGTCCCAATAATCATGAAGTTCATATCTACAAGAAAAGTGGGAACACGTGGACCAAGACTCAGGAGCTGAAGGAACACAATGGGCGCATAACAGGTTCTTTTTTTAATTTATTGTGAAGTTATAAAATTGTTTTTAACGGTACATATCAAGGTAGTATGTTGTTTGAGGCTCATAAACAAATATTGCTATTGTGGTTACCGTAGCCATATTTCTAAATTATAAAGGGCCTGTATTGCTCTATTTTCTGATCTATGTTACAATGTTGTTTTCTCATCAAAAGCATGCCTGTGTTTTGTTTCATTCACGTTTACCACACCAACCCTGTATATTTAGACAGAGTTCTTCTGTCAGATAGAAAACACTCCGTTCCACCTTGTGATGTCATATGATAACACAGGAATGGCCAGTCTCCAATAAACAAAAGGTGCTTCGTGACGTAACAAAGTGAAACAGCATTTTGAGCCTTGGAGATTTCGGCTGCGCAATACTGGATTATTAGTCTAACGGTTGAGAATGAAACAACACTTTGACTCTTGTGAACATTATGCCTTGTTAGAATGTTGTTACCTCATCTAAAATATCCCCAATCGTGTGTAATATAGGACCTGTAAACATGTCCAGGAGCAATAACATTTGAGAGAAGACTAAAATATCAACTGCTAAAATACAGTGGTCCCTCGCTATATTGCGGTTCACTTTTCGCGGCCTCGCTGTTTCGCTGATTTTTTTTTTTTTAATACATTTTTTTTTATAGTGTATCAACATTGTGTTCTGCATCCTGATTGGCTAAGGGACTGTAGACCTTTGCCAATTTGTCAGTTGTTCTCCTCCGTGCCCTGTGTCCTGTACAGTACAGAATGTGTTCAGTTTGCCAGATTTATATAGATGTTATAGATGGGGGACGCGGGGTGAGGGGGGGTGGCACGGCTCCGGGAGTCCGGCTCCGGGAGTCCGGCTCCGGGAGTCCGGCTCCGGGAGTCCGGCTCCGGGAGTCCGGCTCCGGGAGTCCGGCTCCGGGTGTCCGGCTCCGGGTGTCCGGCTCTGGGAGTCCGGCTCTGGGAGTCCGGCTCTGGGAGTCCGGCTCTGGGAGTCCGGCTCTGGGAGTCCGGCTCTGGGAGTCCGGCTCCGGGTGTCCGGCTCCGGGAGTCCGGCTGGATACGTGAGGGGCGCGGAGACATGAGTCACTGGATCCGTAGGAAGCAGGACTAAGTCCAGACCGGGACTAAGACATGAGGACCAGACTGGGACCAGACTGGGACTAAGACATGAGGACCAGACTGGGACCAGACTGGGACTAAGACATGAGGACCAGACTGGGACCAGACAGGGACTAAGACATGAGGACTAGACCGGGACTAGACTAGGTCTAAACCAGGATTAAAGCACCGCATATGGCTCTTTGCCTGGTTTCGTGCGGCGTTCATGTCGAGGTTTGATGCGCGTGTTCGCTTCGTGGCTCGGACTGTGTCGTTGGCCGTGGACGCGGTCCCGAGGGGGAGGCACGGTCTGGACACTGCCGGCCTCGGTCTCGTGCTCACAGCCCCGGGTGGGACGCACAGCCTCGCACCGGTCATGCTGCTCTATCATGGATTTGACCACGATGAGCGGGTGCACGTGTCCGTGTCCGTGCCCCCCCCCCCCCCCCCCGCTTCACTATTAATACATTTTGTTGAAAATCTACGAAAGTTTGAGTGTTTAAACGAGAGAGAAATGTGAGAAAATGGTGAGGCGTTTACAGCCTTAAAACATGTAGAATAATTGTAAAATATAAAGTTGTCCTTATTGCGGGTTATTTTTAGAATGTAACCCCGCGATAAATGAGGGACCACTGTAATACAAGAATCTCATGCATTTCAGAACGTTACTGTAATTTATTAGTAAGCATTTATTAGTATGTGCTGTGATTCATGCTGAAAATTAGATGGAAAATGTAAAAAAAAAAAAGAATAAAAAATTTATAGAAAAGTTTTAACAATGATTTTATTGTTGGATTACTCAACAATTGTAAACAAGCAAACAATTGAATTTTCAACCAGTTTGCATGGAACCGCCCAAATTTAATAATCGATCCTAAAACAAGTATCAGATTTTTTGACAACCCAAGGCTAGAGCAATAATTGTTATGAATAAAATGTAATTGCACATCTCCTATTGAGAATGTATTTTTACAGCTATATTTACCATTGTCCATCTTGTTGCAGGCATCGACTGGGCTCCTAAAAGTGACCGCATCGTGACCTGTGGCGCTGACCGTAACGCATACGTGTGGTCGCAGAAGGAGGGCCTATGGAAGCCCACGCTGGTCATTCTCAGGATCAACCGGGCAGCCACCTTTGTCAAGTGGTCCCCCATGGAAAACAAGTTTGCAGTGGGCAGCGGGGCACGCCTCATCTCTGTCTGCTACTTTGAGTCGGAAAATGACTGGTAAGGCTTAGTGCCGTACACGCATGCTTTAAATGACAAATGTGTGGGCTGTTGGAAAAGATGTAATCATGTGGTAATGTAATTGGTGATTAAATGAAATTAGATTTGAATATAGTAGATGTTGTTTTCAACTAAAGATTCAGCTGCAGCATTTCCAAAGTTCAGTAAAAAGTCAAATCTGAAGTACTTTCCCAGCTGTCCATATTTCTCCGTGCCTTCACTAAATTTCAATATTTCAACTTTAGCCCATGGTTTTGCATATTCCATGTTTCCTCCCTGTTGTTGCCTACTCGTACTGCTTTGCATCACGTTGTTGTCTTTCTCATACACAAACCATACATTGTTCAGTGTTTAGACAGTTGAGTTCAAACATTGTAGTTTCTGTGTTCTCTGCAGCTGCCAGCTGTTTGCTTCAAGTTTCGGCCTGCTGTCAGTTTCTATGGTTACAGATCACGCAGCACTGTCAAAGTGAAAGTACCTGTCAGACAAGTACAAGAATTGCTTGTAGTATTACATAAGTAATACTAACTGTACTCTCCTATGAGTTACAGTATTAATACAGTACTAAAGCATTTTACATTGTCAATACTTCAGAATGACACACACCAGAATACTAAACAGATTTCAGATGTATTAATTTGTTAAATGTACAAGGACACAATATTCTGCAGGGCAATTTGAATCACCTTGTGGCATTTTTCTGTTTTATTTACTCTGGGAGGGGCACACTTTGTGCAGCTTTCAGCTAATCTCAGCTATCAGTTAAACATAAACTATATGGATGGGGCACCAAAGTGCATTTAAGGCAGTACTATTGTGTCTGAATTAAATTGTAAGTTGTTAAAGCCCTAAATGGAGTTTCTTCATGTAACACTGTCAGTACTATACAGTGCCGTGAAAAAGTATTTGCCCCCTTCCTGATTTCTGTGTTTTTTGCATATTTATCACTCAAAACATTGTCAGATCATCAAACCAATTTTAATATCACACAGAAACAACCCAAGGAAAGACAAAATTCAGTTTTTGAATGATGATTCCATTTATTAGTGCACAAAAAAAATCTAAACCTATCTGGCCCTATGTGAAAAAGTAATTGCCCCCTTAATCTAATAGCCAGTTGAGCCTCCTTTGACAGCAATAACTGTAACCAAACGTTTGCGATAATTGGTGATGAGTCTTTCACACCGCTGGGGAGGGAGTTTGGCCCACTCTTCTATGCAGAATTGTTTCAATTCTGCCATATTGGAGGGTTTTCTTGTATGAACTGCCCGTTTAAGGTCACACCACAGCATCTCAATCGGATTTAAATCCGGACTTTGACTTGGCCACTCCAAAACCTTAATTTTGTTTTCTTTGAGCCATTCAGAGGTGGACTTGCTGGTGTGTTTTGGATCATTGTCCTGTTGCATGATCCAAGAGCGCTTGAGTTTGAGGGCACGAACTGATGGCCGGACATTCTCCTTCAGGATCTTCTGGTAAACAGCAGAATTCATTTTTCCGTCAATCACAGCAAGTTGTCCTGGTCCTGAGGCAGCAAAGCAGGCCCAGACCATCACACTGCCACCACCATGCTTTACTGTGGGCACCATGTTCTTTTTATCAAATGCTGTGCCATTTTTACGCCAGATGAAACGGGCTGCAGACCTTCCAAAAAGTTCAATTTTAGACTCATCGGTCCACAAAATGTTTCTCCAAAAGTCTTGAGGGTCATCAAGGTGCTTTTTGGCAAAGGTGAGACGAGCCTTTGTGTTCTTTTGTGAAAGCAGTGGTTTTCTCCTGGGAACTCTTCCATGGATGCCATTTTTGGCCAGTGTTTTTCTAATGGTGGAGTCATGAACACTGACCTTAACTGAGGCCAACGAGGCCTGTAGTTCTTTCGATGTGCGTCTAGGTTCTTTTGTGACTTCCTGAATGAGCCGTCGTCGCACTCTTGGAGTAATCTTAGTTGGTCGACCACTCCTGGGAAGGGTTGCAACTGTTCCCAGTTTCCTCCATTTTTGAATAATGGCTCTGACAGTGGTTCGCTGGAGCCCCAGAGCTTTGGGAATGGCTTTGTAACCTTTTCCTGAATTATAGACTTCTATCACTTTTTTTCTCATTTGTTCTTGAATTTCTTTGGATCGTGGCATGATGTGTTTGTTCTTGAGATGTTGTAGCCAACTTCACTTTGTTTGACAGGAACTATTTAAGTGATTTCTTGATTCAACACAGGTGGTGACAATCAGGTGTGGGTGTGGCATGTAGAACTGAACTAAGTTTTCTCAAAACTGTGGTTAGTCACAGTTAGTTTGTGATTTAACAAGGGGGGGCAATTACTTTTTCACATAGGGCCAGATAGGTTTAGATTTTTTTTGTGCACTAATAAATGGAATCATCATTCAAAAACTGAATTTTGTCTTTCCTTGGGTTGTTTCTGTGTGATATTAAAATTGGTTTGATGATCTGACAATGTTTTGAGTGATAAATATGCAAAAAACACAGAAATCAGGAAGGGGGCAAATACTTTTTCACGGCACTGTAGATATGTCCTCCACGTTTCTATAACCCAGTTTTAAGTGTTCTCATATGAGATCAGAGCTGTTCTATTCTCAACCTCTCCTCTGTTTTTAGGTGGGTGAGTAAACACATCAAAAAACCCATCCGCTCCACCATCCTCAGCCTGGACTGGCACCCCAACAATGTCCTGCTAGCAGCCGGCTCCTGTGACTTCAAATGCAGGTAGGCCCGGTGTGAATGCTGCTGCTGTTTTTCTTAGTGCACGTAGTGACTTTGGCCCCTCCTCCTTTTTACAGGGTGTTCTCGGCCTACATAAAGGAGGTGGAGGAGAAGCCCGGCCCCACGCCCTGGGGCAGTAAGATGCCGTTTGGGGCCGTGTTAGCAGAGTTCGGAGGAGCTGGTTTGTGTTTGTCTCACTCACTATGTTTGCGTGTACAGGGAAAACCTGCCAGACCGCTCTTGTCCAGTCTGACGAGAGAAATGAAGAACTGAGAAGGAGCGAAAGAGGGCTATGAGGCGTTCAGATGCTTTTATTAATTTAGCATTAGTGCTAAAATTTTGCAGCTATAATTTCTAATAAAAACACCTATCCTACATTTAAAAACGCTTTTGGTTGACATAGATAAGCATTTACATCAAGCATGTGGTTATGACAAGCATCTGATTTTCAGACCTGCATCTAATTATCACCAAACAAAACATAGCTTCCGGTAAGGATGGAAAATATATCGGTTCCAGTATAAGTCGTAATCAATACAGTCATTGACAGTCATACTGAGTAGTATGGCTGTATTTTTATTATTTTTTATAAAAGTTCCTGGGTTTACATACATTTTGATAAACAAATCTCTAATTGACAGGTTTTCCTAGCGTGCATGTCAACATAGTGTGTGGTAGACAGGACCTGCCTGTACACGTGCTGGTGATGAAACTCTAATGTGTTTGTGCACTTTCAGGTGGAGGGGGCTGGGTCCACTCTGTCTCCTTCTCTGCCTCTGGAAACCGCCTGGCCTGGGTCAGCCACGACAGCACTGTCAATGTGGTGGAGAGCTCCAAGACTGCCAGGTACCCCCACACATTCAGGAGAGGGAATATCATATAAAAATCTGAATATTCGCATAACACCACAGTTAGGGAATTTATCAAATAAATTCCTCCAATACAACATTTGTAAATTATTTAGTGTTTTAACTAGGGCAATTATTTTAGTAGTCGAGTAATCATTCTCAAGTTTAACATCCTATATTACACCCAATGGACTCTTGTGAGCTTTTACTTGCGTTAGAATGTTGTTACCTTCTCAAAAACATATCTGGAGTTGTTTTGTTTAATTCACATGTTTGAGGAATCCTTCATTATTAGGCTGTCTACATTTCCAAAGCGCAAAATGCTGTTGGGAAGCGGTAGTTTTCAAGTTAACAGCTACTTTTTACCATTTGCTCAGTAGAGATTGGCAATTCCAGGGCTGAAATCAACAAAATGATTCTAGTGAATGTGTATTGAGTTTAAAAACGCATTGGAGCACTTCCTGTGTATTACCATATGACATCACAATGTATCACATATCACAAAATATACAGAGTTTGTATGTTAAATATACAGTATGAAGGAAGCCAAACACAACTCCAGGTATGTTTGTGATGAAAAAACAGCATTATAACAGATAAGAAAATGGCCTAATAACAATGCCACAGTCATTTGTCAGGACCACTTGTATGGTCTTTATGTATGTGTTTAGACTCTGTATAGTCCGGTATAGTTTTTATAGTAGACTAGTAATTGCTGCAATCCCAATTTTAACAGTTTAAATGTGTGTTCCAGTCCTTCGCAGTTGAAGACAGAGTTCCTCCCTCTCCTCAGTGTCATCTTCGTGTCTGAGAACAGTATAGTAGCTGCGGTAAGACCAGACCACCTCCTCTTCCATTGTACTCTTAACAAGAAGAGTGTGTTGATTGTGTTTGTGTCACTAGGGCCACGACTGCTGCCCCATGCTGTTCCGTGTGGATGATGGAGGCGCCCTCACGTTTGTGTCCAAACTGGATTTGCCGAAGCAGAGCATCCAGAGGAACATCTCAGCCATGGAGCGCTTTAGGAACATGGACAAGAGAGCCACCACCGAGGACCGCAACACTGCCCTGGACACATTGCACCAGAACAGCATCACGTAAGCCTCAAAACTATATAACAAGAAATTATAGAATATAATCATATAAGAGACCAATTTAAATCAAATAAATAATAATAAAATAACATTTTAAAGGCAAATTACACAACTTCTCTGTTGGAGGGTCGCCATCTGCTGGTCACTATGGAGTACTGCTGTAGTTGACAAAAAAAAAATTCTTGACTAAAGGCATGTCCCACGGTTCAATTGGTCACCTAAAAAGCCCTCGAATCTATTATGTATCTCTGTATCTGACCCAAACTGCACTCACAAGACTACACCCGCAGGGGGAGTTTTATGCAAAGTCAACTATTTATGCAGAAGAAAACTCAGTGTATTTAAGGATGGATTAAACTTTGAATCTGAATCTTTTGCTTTTATTCAATTGCAGAGGTTTTAATGCTGAAAATGAAGAATACAAAAACATGCATTCTTACTGAGGGGTCTGTTCTCCACAGAATGGCACATTTAATGTATATTTGGTCTATTTGCTTGCTGTACAGTAATCCCTCGCTCTGTCGCGGTTCACTGTTCGCGGCCTCGCTGTTTCGTGGATTTTTTTTTTTTTTTTAAATAGTGTAACTTTTTTTTTTTATAGTGTAACATTGTGTTCTGCATCCTGATTGGTTAAGAGACTAGACCAGGACTAAACGTGGACTAAACCAGGTCTAGACCAGAACTAAACCAGGTCTAGACCAGGTCTAAACCAGGTCTAAACCTGGACTGGCCCTGGACTAAACCAGGACTGGACCAGGTCTGGACCTGGACTAAACCGGAATAAAACCACCACGTGCCGCTCTTTGCTGGTTTCGTGCGGCTGGTTTGTGGCTCGGGCTGAGAGTACGCAGTCCGGGCGCCGCAGTTTGATCTCGTGCTCGCAGCCCCAGTGTACACGCGGCCTCGCGCCGGTGGTGCACGTGTCGCACACTTCTCCGAGGGGATGGTGCGCTTCCCGTCCCGGGACATGGCAGTGCCGTTGAATGAGCGTGGTGCGCCCTGCCCAGGTCTAAACCACGGGTGTGCGTGTCTGCGCGCACCCCCCACCCCCACGCGTCACTATTAATAATTTTGTTGAAAATCTACGAAAGTTTGAGTGTTTAAACAAGAGAGAAATGTGAGAAAATGTTCATTCCAATCTGAGAAAAGTGTATAATGTGTGTGGTGAGGCGTTTACAGCCTTAAAACGTGTAGAATAATTGTAAAATATAAAGTTGTCCTACTTCACAGTATTTCACGTATTGCGGGTTATTTCTGGAACCTAACCCCCGCGATAAACGAGGGATTACTGTATGTGCTTTCTACACCATTTAAATGTTCAGTGTCTTCTAAACGTGACCACTCTTGTGGCATTCTGGAGCTCTTCATGTCCTTGGTTCCTCTTTTCTTTGGATATTTGAATGCTCCTGTTGTTACATAAGTGTCCACAGACTGGGGCTGTACACCTGCCCGTCAGATTACCCACACAACATTTCCACTGTAGTACTGACAATTGAGATCCTGTTATGAGATGCTGAAAGCATATAGCAAAAGCTATAGCAAAAAAAGTAATGTATAAGATCACATTAACACCAATGTATTTATACAGGACAGAACGTCACAGCACTACTGTTCTGTCCTGTACCACTACACAGGGCTGTGAATGGACACAGACATTTTTAGTATAATACACTGTGATTCCAGGTTTGAATATGAGCAGAGAATCAAACCTATACGTGCCCCATGAGGTGTGTCCCCTTTAAACATCTGACACTGTGGTCATAACAGTGTTTTAATATTCCATTCAGCTAGTACTGTACAATAACAGGACACTGTTGCTGACTTTGCCTGAATCTATTTGTTTTGACTGTCCACAGCCAAGTGTCTATCTACGAGGGAGACAAAAGGGATTGTCGCAAGTTCTGCACCACAGGCATCGATGGAGCTATGACTATTTGGGACTTTAAAGTACGTGCTTTAATTCAACTTGAGCTTTATGTCAGTGTTAATTTAGAAAAAAAATATGAATTTAATAATTAGATTATATCATAAAGTTTTTTAAACTTGGGGATGAACTGATCCAATATTTTCAGTTCCACTACAGATTTCGATACTACAGCTTCAAGTATCTGCAAATACCTGATATCAACTAATTCAAGAGCAGAGACTGAAAACATTTTCTTTAAACCAAAATAAAAATACAAAACTCATGCAAAAGTGTTATGTAGCTGTTATTAAACTCTTAAGTAATGACAGGACAGCTTTGTATACATGTCCAAACTGATATATCATTTATATTATTTTTTTCGGCATTGGTATTCATTAGCTATTGGTCTGGGATCTGTGCATTCCTAATTAAATGAAACCAAAGTAAAAAATAAGATCCAAAATTGTAATGCCATCTGATACATTTATTCAAACGTAATCATTTATTTATTTACGTAAAGATAATTTATTTTCAAGCCATGTTTGGAGCTTTGTATAAGTTGTAGAATGATCAGTATTGATCGAAATTCCAAATTGATTTTTATGAGGCGGTGCTCACGCTTGCCTTAGCATGGGCAATATCCCATAGAAGTAAAATACCCAAATAAAATACAAAAAAAAACACCTACGAAATTATAAACATTTCTGTTTACCCTTGCAAACTAAATATTGTGCTTTTCCTTCGCAGAGTCTAGAAGCGTCAATCCAGGGCCTGCGCATCATGTGAAACAGAGGACGAACGAAACACTAGACGCTGCACCTCCTCCTCCTATCCTCCTCCCTCTATCCCTCCATCCCTCCCTCCCTCCAGCTATTAACACACACACTATTCAGAATTCAAAATGTCCGCTCAAGCACTGAACGCAACACCCTGCACTCACAGAACCTGCAATATTAAGGCTTGTTTCAATAGGAAATTGGAAAGAAGAAATATTGATTTAAATTCAAGATTATTCAAGATTTTATGCTTTAAAATTGTATAAAAATTCCAATATTTTTTCTAATTCATTTTATAACAAAGTTAAAATTTTCTCTCCATCCTCCTGTTTAAGAAAATTAGACAATTAGCAAGTATTAATTGATGCAACTATGCAACTTTGCTGGGGGCGTAGTCTGCTGTACTGGAATGTTCCATAGTATGGCATTACACGTATCTATGTAGCTTTTTTTTTTTTAATAATGCAGCCATGTTTCTTACTGTGAGTGGGCTTGCCTCTCCACAGATCTGACCTGTAACTTGGTCTGGTCACTTGAATGCATGGATTGTATATAAATAGTTCTAGCTAACCTGCTAGCCACCACGTTCCAAACAGGAAGTGAGCATGGGCGCGCTTCTGGCTCCATCACCCATCTCTTTTTATTGAAAAAACGTTGCCCCTCTCTCGGTAACATTTTGGTCTTAAAAATGTCCTTATCAATCCGCTCTACATGGTCCCAGTGTTTTTATTTCACCAGGAGGCTTCATTTGACTGGAGCCGGATGCTACGTGTGATGTCACACTCACATAGTCCACTTCTTTATACAGTTTATGCTTAATGCCATACTATGGACAATTCCAGGCCAAGCAATAATATCTCCATGGAGACGAGCGTGTCACAGACCTTCCACCAGGAAGTTGCATAGTGAACTTTAAATACAAATATTTATGGCTAAAATTCATTCGTTTTGTGGCAGGCCTATCTAATTACACACACTTCACATTACCACAAACACCCAACTGACGTGTGAATTCACTTTTTGTTTTGTTTAATTTTATATTAATATTTTAAATGAAGGCTAAATGAAGTGAGGCGGCCCTATTAAAACGTGATGTGATTTGCTTTTTTTAAATATCCGCTAACCTCCTATACCAAAACACTAAAGAGTTTTAATCCCCTCCAAAAAAACATCACCATTCCACCCTCTGTACAAAACCACACGCCAACTCTCAGCATAAAAAGTAATTATTATTAAAGTTGAAATTATAAGAATTGATATAGAAGTATTCAGAGTTGGCGTCTTGTTTTGGGTGCGGTGGTGGAGTGGATATGCAGCGGTCTGAATGACGGAACTGAAGGGGGCGCTTGTAGTCTCCTGAGATGCTACGCTTAAAGTAGAACTACAAAAATGGAGGATTTCTATGTAACTGACCATGAGGTAGACGTGAATAAAGACAAATACATTTACAGTACACTATCCAAGCGCCTGCTTTCTTTCTTTGGGGGGATGTTATGTACTTCCTGTGTGATATTTAAAGATCCCATGACATGGTAATTCTTGATGCTTTTATATGGCGGCTTAATGGTTCCCTAATACTGTAAATGAATCCTTCTTCAAAATCAAGCCACAGCGCATGAGATATTACCCTGACTGTCTTCATGAGGCTAAATATCTCTCTGAAACACATTATTATGGGCGTTATAAACAGGGTAGGGGAGCTCACATTAACGTTCAAAAACCTCAGAAAGTGAAAATGTCATGCCATGGGACCTTTAAGAATAAAGCACCTCCAGCACCATCTCTAGGTCATCTAAGGAATGACATGCTTGTAAAAGAGATTATACAGTAGATGGTAGAACTGCACCAAAACTTATACTTAAAGGTTTATGGTAATATGTCAAATGTAATAAAATATTAAAATCACAACAGAACCAGGGTTGCCATCAGCTTCCCTAATATACTGAGGGCTTATCATATTCTATCCTTATAGGGTTAATTAATAAACTGGTCTAAGCCAAAATGGTTTGGGACTCAAGTTGTAAACCTCGTGGAATACTTATGGGTCACTTAAACATCCAAACAAGAGCAACTTGAGCACTTGCAAGGAAATTCCAACATTGACTTTTGGGACTAACAGAAACGTGGCTCACTCACTCTTCCCAGAGGCAGTAATACGCATGCCTGGGTATAAAACCTTCAGAAAGGATGGGTAAGGGCAGTGGTGGAGGTGTCATATTGTATATCAAGGATAGTTTCAAATGTGATCAAATAGAACTTCCAAGTGATCTTCAACTTGAATGTATTTGTGTAACTATTTCTCATCTGAAATGTCATTTACATTCATCTGTATTTATTGTAAGTCGTCATCAACTACAGACTTTTATGACTAAATGAAATGTCTTGGATAGACACCGAGTGTATAAAAATAATGAAAGAAAGAGACATGGGGCGGCAGTTGCGGTACCGCAAAGCCGATAGTCCGTACTTTTCGTCCAGTGGAGTGCGTAGCTCGAGCTTTCAAGCGCCTGTTAGCTTGCAACGTGAGTCTTTGCGCTTCCAATAAGATCCGCAACTCCATCTTCTTTCACGAGAGCAAATCAGGTCACGGCGTCAGTCCAATCAAAGTGCGAGCTGAATCATTTGCAAGCCAATCGATGTGCGTAGTGCATCTTGCCGTCTTTCTATCTTCGGCTCACTGTTGACAACAATCCCATGTGCTTCGCCGCTCTCAAAAGTTTGCTAATAGCGACGTAACGTCACCGTACTGACAAAACAGGTGGGTTGTACATATTTCATCAATGCAGTGGCTTAGTTTAATTGTTTCAATAGCTACCAGACACTACGTAGTGATTACGTTAATTCATTGGTAATTACGTCGCAGACAAACAGCAATAGACCTGCTCCCAGACAAAAAAGATGGTATGAGATGTACCAGAGTGATTCAACTTTATTGCATTTAATATGGAACTGTTGGTGATATTCCATGTTATCTGTGTGCAGATAAAACAAGTAGAGGATTCACTTAATATAAATTATACATTTTTAACATAATACTGTGTATATGTATGGACTTCTGGCACACAAACTAGTTATATGCATAATATGTGTTTATGATTTCAGATAGAAAAGTGCCCTCTGCTTTCAAGTAGAGGTAGACAGACCACTCTGGAGCACACGTCTTACATGCTCATGTGAATTTCATAAGGTGCCATCATTTATCCTACATTTCTAAAAAAAAAAAAAAAAGCAGTATTAGACATGATATAGAATATATTAGTGTCCTAAATTGGCCTACTATTTGTCTGGTATATCTTCAGGCACTTATCACAGGGTCATCTGCCACCTAAAGTGGATGCCACCCCTGGCTTAGACTCGTCCTGCACCACCTCCAGGAGCAGAGAGCTGAGTGCAGAACCCACACCCTCCACCTCCAGCAGTGAGCTGTCCACTCCTTCAGAAAGACCCACACCATCTATCCCCAGGAGCAGTGAGCAGTCCAAAATACCCAGACTGACTTTATCCATGGTTAGCAGCATGTTATTACATACATACATACATACATACATACATACATACATACATACATACATACATACATACATACATACATACATACATACACACATACATACATACATACATACACACGCATATCTGCAGCAGTGGTGCAGGATTTAGACCCATAAATTTGACTGACAATGACCCTTTTGTTAACAGCTTGAAAAGCTGTTAACATATTTTTCAATGATTGTAGATTGTGTTTATTAGTAAATATTGTACTGTAACGAACATGCTGCTCGCTACAGTCTGAGACTCATACTGCAGCGAGCAGCCTGTACCCAATTAAAAGGGTTAGGGTCCCCAACTTTTAATTGGGTTTATTCACCCATAAATTTGACTGACAATGACCCTTTTGTTAACAGCTTGAAAAGCAGAGATTTGGGGCCTCACATGTGGTCAAACCAAATTTGTCTGCAGAGGAAACTCCCTCAGGTAATAATATTATTTTATTTAACTGAAAATTAAGTACATGTAAATTAAATTGTCATAATTATACAACTTTATTTCACTAAAACATAATAATAATATTCTTTCATTTAGAGACTTCACAGGTTCCATAGACACATATCCCGGTAACAGTCTCATGCCCGCCCGCTGTTCCACAGACCTCGTCTGCCATCAGACCTTCATCAAACCCTCCTCTTCCTTCTTTCTACAACACGAACAATGGTAAGATGCGCTGAAAAATGCACATGCCATTATCAATCGATGTTTTCTTTGTTTCTTATACCTTTTTTCTCAATATAGCCAGAACCAGCGGACCTCCCGGTACTATGGCCACAGACCATCCCACAGCAGGGCCGCAAGTGGGCGGCAGAAACACTTTTTATGGTGGGTGCAAAAGGGAAGCTGGAACTGAGTTTGTGGCCATACCTGCCTGTCAAAGCCTGATCCCGTCAGATCTCAGAAGCTAAGCAAGGCAGGGCCTGGTCAGTACTTGGATGGGAGACCGCTGGGAATTCCAGGTGCCACAGGGGGGCGCCAGTTGCAAAATACTGTCGCTGTGTCCTTAGGCAAGACACTTTACCCACATTTGCCTAGTATGAAAGTGGCGTGTGCATGAGTGTTGGAGGTGGTCGGAGGGGCCGATGGCGCTGATTGGCAGCCTCGCTTTCGTCAGTCTGCCCCAGGGCAGCTGTGGCTACAGAAAGTAGCTTACCACCACCAAGTGTGGAGTGAATGAACAATGAACTGTAAAGCGCTTTGAGTGGCATGAAAGGCGCTATATAAATCCAATGAATTATTATTATTATTATAACTGAAAGTCCGCCGAGACCTGTGGTACCACCCCCCACCACCAGCTACCTTGTTTATTTTATTTATTTGTTTATTTCAGGGACAGTGCATATTAATCAACATTTGCATGTAAATATGCCAGAGTTAGCCAAACGGCTAATTTTCATCCGTAGTCCCTTGACAGATGTTAGGTGTCATTTCTACATAACAAAATACATAACATTACAAAGTTAAAATTCATCATTCTAAAAAGTACATTACTTCAGTTAAAATTCATCATTCTAAAACATGCATTACTTCAGACAACTCAATTACAAACATTCACCCACAATCAATAACCAGTCAATTACAAATATTCACTCTCACTCAACCACTCAATCACTTAACCCTCACACTACCCTCCATGGGTCCACACGACCCAATATTTCAGATAACTGTTGGCTCATGTAGACCTACATTGAAAGCGGATGGAGGGATAAACATTACAGTATACCAATTTATTTATGTATGTCCGCTCTTCTTATACAGAGACATGTCATCAGGAGCTTATTTGACTTGTACATACATGTTCCACATTATTATGAAATGATTCTAATTGCAGTACCAAAGCTACGATATATCTTTAATGTTTAATGAGAGTTTCTCTTACATGAACATCTGTGGATATGTGTTCTGTCTGTAACCTTCTTTAAAGTTTAATGTTCATTCATAAATAATATTTTTCAATGATTGTAGATTGTGTTTATTAGTAAATATTGTACTGTAACGAACATGCTGCTCGCTACAGTCTGAGACTTATACTGCAGCGAGCAGCCTGTACCCAATTAAAAGGGTTAGGGTCCCCAACTTTTAATTGGGTTTATTCACGTTATATTTTATTAGGTGTTTGGTTTTAGGGTTTTATCTTTTGTATTTATATAAGCCACCGTGTTTTACCATTCTGTATTCTGCTGCTAGAGAACCTGCTGCTCCCAATCCTCCTTGTACCTTTTTGCACTTATGCACTTTTTTTTTTTTTTTTGAAATTGAAAAAATAAAGAAAACATGGACCATGCTTAGCCTGGATCTGTGTAACTCACTGCAACCACTCTACCCATCCTGGTCGCATGTACATATATCTTTTATATATAAGTGTAATGATCACTTTTTGTACTCTGCTGTTGCAACACTACACTTTCCCCATGGTGGGTCCAATAAAGATTGAATTATGTTGTTCTTAAGGGTCCAGATTATTCACTAGTAATCCAAACTTCAGGATTCTCTTTTCACAGAGTTACCAGCACCAAGGCAAACAAATGTTTGTTTTTACTATTGAAAATGTACTGCCTGGCCCAAACATGAACTAACAGACTAGAGCCCCCTATCAGAACAAAAATACATGTGCAGGAACATGTGAAGAAGGCTGAATACACTGACACACAAGGCTTAAATACTGTAGTAGTACTGAAGTGAAGTGCGAGCAATGATTTAAAGCAGTCATTAGTCTCTTCACATTGTTTGCAGAATAAAAATGAATCCAGACTCCAGATTTGAAGCTTTATTATCAAAAGGGTAAAGCATATGACTCAACATTTGGTGTGAGAAGTCACTGTGAAGAGAAGGTGAACCCACAGAGCAGCCCCCTCCTCTGCACACACACAGTTTGAGTCCAGTCTGAGGCCTGGCTCATACAGGGCTGTCATAGGAATGATTCAGTACTGGTATAGAACGGTGACAGTACAGAAGGGCACCCCTGGGTGACAGGCTGCATTCACATGCCAGGCTCTGAGTCCGAAGTGCAGCTCCCTGTTGGGGAACAGCTGTGGTGCCTCAGGTTTGTGGAGAGGAGCCAGTGCCACACGGAGACAAACAAATAGTATTATGGCTTTAACTGTCCATGGGCCTACTTCCCTCAGTGCAGCTCCACGATCAGCCCTGCCCACAGGCCTTTGGTGTCTGCTATGTGCCCTGCCCACATAGTCTGTGAGTCCTGCCCACATCTTATGTGAGCCCTGCCCACATCTGCCTCACACAGTCCCTGTGTAGGCAGGCACACCAGACCAGTCCTCCCTCCTGAAGGGGGAGTATAAATAGAGTTTCTGCTCCAGTAGCATCATATGGAGCTCTCCTCACACTTGGCCAGTGGAGCTGTGGATTTAAACATGTCCAGTTCATCCGTGAGAACTCCCCCCAGAGCGGGCTCCTCCTCATCGCCCTCCCCAGCCTCCCTCCCGCCCCCTTCAGGCGTTTCGCACTGACCCGTCCTTGGGTCCATAAGTTCTGCAGTGGAGAGACTGGAGCCCAAACGGAGGTGGCTGCCCTTTGAGTTACAGTTTGCGTATATGCTGTTGCCATTACCATTGTTTATGTAACTGTTGGCATGGTGAGTGCCGTTGCCATGGTTACTGAGCAGCGTGGTGCTGGTGGTGGAGGGGGCGGTGCTGTTGCGTTTGTCTGTCAAGGGGAAGCCTTCAGAGAAGAGGCTGGTGCTACTGGGGGACTGGGGTGTGGCGGAGGAGCCCAGGAGATCGCAGCCCTTCTCCGACAGAGAAGAGTCGGGCAGGGGCCCGGCTCGCCTGGGGCTGCCCGGCCTCCGCAAAGCAAACCACAGCCCCAGTGCACCACAGATCACACCCACCACAAACACCAGGATGTAGATGGCCAGCACATGCCGACCGCCCGCCAACGTCACGTTTCCTCCAACTGTAGGGTCTGCCAGTGTCAGCTGATAGGCCACTCTACGACAGGGAGTGGGCTCAGTGACCCCAGGCCCCGCCTCCTGAAGGCAAAGCAGAAGGAGAGTAAGTACACTGAAGTGAACATGAGCAGAGCACACAGCTGACAGGAGTACCTGGCAGGTGCAGATGTAGGCGCCCAGGCTCTCCTCACTCACTGTCACCTCCAGGTCTGAGTGTTGCTGGCGGGTGAGGCGGTGAGGGGGGTGCTCCCAGGAGCAGGGCCGAGGGGACAGCTGCACACAGGGCAGCAGCACTCGAAGGCCCAGGACCACCTGCTTCTCTGTGATGGAGGGGGAACAGCGGCCTGGGGAGGGTCAGACAGTCAGAAGGGCAGACAGTGAGAGGCGCAGCGGGGGGCAAGGGGTCAGAGGGGGCGGGGTCATGTGTAATTGGTCATTGGTTCAGACCGCACCTTGTTGTGAGTCACACGTCCTCAGGGCCTCGTCGATCATGTCTCCAGCCTCGGGCCTGGGAGAGACGACACAGTGGTCAGAGGCAGGTGCTAGTAGGTGCAATGTGACAGGAGGAGACAGGAGGAGACAGGCGCCTATAGGAGGAGACAGAAGGAGACAGGACTAGAGGACTGGAGGCTGCAGTACTCACAGTGAGCTGGAGGGGGCGCAGGTGCTCTTGGACACGTCCCACTCACACCCCAGTCCACGGGCTCGTGCACACTCCTGACAGGTGCGGTACAGGCCACAACCCTCCGACGGGAGCAGGGCCAGAGAGCGAGGAACACCCACCACCACACGACCCTGCACAACACACATGTCAGCTACAACATCCATGTTCTATCAGGTCAGGTTCAACTGCAAGACACAGAGACATATGGAGATAATTTTGTCTCATAAAGATTTGTATAAATAAAAAAAGATATATATAAATATAAATACATTTATAAATATTCAAACACAAAATACAAATACAAAAACACGACATACAAATAAATGATAGAATGTATATAAATACACAGGCATTTGTAAATATATTTTCGAGATTTGAAAACTTTCTATATGGAGTCTGCATTTGTGGATCCATTTTTTGTTTTCGTGTCGATGACGTAATTGTGAGACAGTTCTACCGCAAACCACGATTCGCAAATAAATGTCACTGGATTTGAATACAAATAGCCTTCACTGGACATCCAGCAGATGGCAGTGTTGAGCAGCTTGTGTACCTGGTCAGGTGGTGAGGGCTGGTGCTCAGAGGGGTTGTACGTAGTCAGTCAGTTCGGCACTGTTAGCGGTGGCCTGAGTTTTGCCCAAAATGATATCCAGGTCTTACCTGGCCAGCCAAATGATATCTCTCTGTATTTCCTATACACCGCGATACCATTTGGACACTCTCCATCCACTCTCGCTCCTCCGGTTCCAAACCGACTCCGCGATTCTGATTCGTTCAAAGATGGTGACGTCAGTGCACCCGCCTTTGCCCGCAAAGTCACTCTTAGGCAGCGGAAGTTCCGCCTCAGTTTTGAATCAAGATGGCGCAATCTCTGATTGGTTCACTTAGCTGTCTGTCTACGCGCAACCGCAGCGCATTCTGTGGATCAAACGTTACCAGACTCACTCGCTGGTACAGCGATGAGTCATGGATTCTTCCAGGCAAATCCAGGTCGCTTTCCACTCGACTTTCCACTCGAGCGAGGGCCCACTGTAGTCTCATTTACTAAAGAGCAACTATGATAAAAGGAGAAATTCACTCATTCACGCATCTAAAGAGCAACTACCGACAAGCTGCTCAACACTGCCATCTGCTGGATGTCCAGTGAAGGCTATTTGTATTCAAATCCGGTGACATTTATTTGCGAATCGTGGTTTGCGGTAGAACTGTCTCACAATTACGTCATCGACACGAAAGCAAAAAATGGATCCACAAATGCAGACTCCAATACATTTGTTTTCAAATCTTGAAAATATATTTACAAATCTCGAAAATATATTTACAAATGCCTGTGTATTTATATACATTCTATCAATTATTTGTATGTCGCGTTTTTGTATTTGTATTTTGTGTTTGAATATTTATAAATGTGTTTATATTTATATATATCTTTTTTTATTTATACAAATCTTTATGAGACAAAATTATAAATAGAGACAGGAGGACACGAGGGGAGACAGGACGAGACACAAGGAGACACACAGAGAGGAGGAGACAGGAGCATACATGAGAAGACAAGAGGAAATAGGACAGAGATAGGAGGAGATAGGAGATACAAAGAGACAGGAGGATACAAGAGGAGACAGGAGCAAACGGCAGGAGAGGGGAAGAGACAGGAGGAGACAGGTGAAAACAGCAGAAGACAGGAGGAGACAGGAAAAGGCAGGAGCAAACAGGGGGAAACGGGGAAAGAGGAAACCAGGAGCAGGCGTCATAGTTTTCAGTTAAAGGTACAGTATTCAAGATTCAAAGCTTTAGATTCAAAGCTTTTATTGTCATATGCACAGTAAAAAAAACATGTTTCCCGATACAATGAAATGTAACTGTATGTAACTTTCTGTTTATTTAGACTCATTTTAGTTACATACTGGGGCTTTAAAGGAGAATTAACATTTTTTTTTACAATCTGAGCCTTATTTCGGTAATAAAACAAGTTGTTTTACTCACCCATAGCACTTTGGTGTCATATGGAGCACTTCCAGAGATATTTTAGATTAGCGATATCCGTAATATGAGTTCTCGGGGCACATGTTTGCGGTCTCCAAATAACACAAACTTTAGCACTTTTCAAATCATAGAAGCTCGATGTCTTAGTCTACGCTTTCGTTTGAGTCAAAAGTGGCCTGTAATCCGAGATTTATCCATAGTTGAAACTGAATTTCTCCTTTTGCCATAGTTTCGAGTAGATGAGGACGACAGTGCGCATGTGCGGAGTCACAGCTTATTTCACTCTCAGCTCTCGGGACACAAACATGAAAGGCAAAGCTGTAAATTATGGATAAATCTCAGATTACAGGCCACTTTTGACTCAAACAAAAGTGTAGACTAAGACCTTGAGCTTCTATGATTTGAAAAGTGCTAAAGTTTGTGTTATTTGGAGACCGAACTCACGTTACGGAGATCGCTAATCTAAAATATCTCCGGAAGTGCTCCACATGACACCAAAGTGCTATGGGTGAGTAAACAACTTGTTTTATTACCAAACCAAGTGTTGTTGTGTGTGCAGAGTGTGTAAGCAGCACGCCTCTCCTCTGGACCTGGTGTGTCACGATCACCTCACAGCTGTGTGTGTGACCTGCATCAGCTCAGATCATCAAGACCACAAATGTGTTCCTCTAAAGAAGCGCCTCAGGAACAAGAAGGTACCACACTCTCACCATACCTCACACAGGAGACATAAATCATGATATGAAGAGTAATAATAGACAAATCAGGTGTTTTCTTTTCCCAAGGTCACCCCTGATTGGCTCTTTGGTTGTTATGATACTTGGGAGTCAAATATCTAAGCATGAAACTGAGCTCCAAATTTACCCATATAACTGCCAGACTCGATGAGCTTCATTTGGAGATGAACACTGTGGGTGACACACTCTTTAGTCTACTCTTCTTTATACAATCTATGCGTTAAACCAAGGATGGAGACCTTTATAGAGGGGAGGAGGGGCGGGTCTGGAGGACTGAAAGTGCAAGGAGAGAGAAGTTGAGTCTGGAGGATGAAAAAGCAGTGAAAAGAGAGGGGCAGGGTCTGTTGGACTAAAGGGGAGAGTGAGGGGAGGGGCAGGGTCTGTTGGACTAAAGGGGAGAGTGAGGGGAGGGGCAGGGTTTGGAGGACTAAAGGGAAGTGTGAAGAAGATGGAGAGGTGTGGGTCTACAAAACTAAAGGGAAGAGTGAGGGAGTGGAAGGGTCTGAAGGTCTAAAGGGGAGAGTGAGGTGGAGGAGGGTTTGGATCCAGAGGCATAAAGGATGATGGGTTGATAATAATGCATGCTGTGTGGGGCAGGCTCAGGTGGAACAGGAGCTGGGTGATGTGCAGCAGAAGATCCAGGAGAGAAGAGCCCTGATGGAGAAGTACACTGAGTGCGAGAACATCTTGGAGGTACATCATTATCCAACTTATTGTATTACTGTATTGCTGAGGCAAGGCCAGAATGAATCTCTATTTTTATAAAAAAGGATATCACCACTCAAGCCACACCTCGAGCCAGGCGAAAACCTGCCCGTGCACTCATATATGTTTTATACTTATTTCTGGCCTGCTCTGTTACAGTCAGTGGAAGGTTCAAGGATTCCATCAAACATATCTTATGTACCTGATTTTAACTGAACAGAACTTGTTTTAAACCATTTGCAGTGGTCCAAAGTACTCTTTACTTTTCTAACACATTCCTAGCATCCTAATTATTCACTGTGATGAGGTGATAATCATTCTTCAGAACTTCCAGAGACCAGTGTGGAGTTTGTATCACACAATAGTGCTATCAACAACTAGCATGCTAACACCACTTTTAGAGCTGTTTTTATACCTTAGCCAACTTACAATTGGCCAGACCCGGAGCACTTTAGCATGGTTTATAAAATCATCTTGTTGTTTTGTTTTAGCATCTCACCCGCTCAAAGTGATCCGGGAACTAAATAGGATTAGACATCTTTTCAAGGCAGCACCCCTCCAAGAGTCTGCTTCAGACCCCTCAAATGTTTTTTTTTTTTTTTTTAAGATACTGGAATCACTTTTGGACAGAACGAATTTGCTCCAAAGCAAACCAATGGAAAGGTGCCATATACCTGTACTGAGACAAGATTTTGCTTTATAACATGAAATCACTTGTGTACAGTCCCTTTAACCTTCTCAGTTTTCCTATGAGGATTTCTCTAAAGTCTTGTGTGGATTGTGGTTGCAGAGGAATGCGGTGTCAGATGTTGCAGACGTCATGATGCTCATGCGGCTGATGCAGGAGCTTCTCAAAATGAACCAGGGGGCAGTGGTGGCTGCGCTCCTCCTCCTGAAGCAGAAGAACACAGAGCGTACAGAGAACATGAAGAAGAAGCTGCAGACAGAGGTGCAACAGCTGGAGAGAAGACAGGGGCCGCTCACAAGGCTGTCCCAGGCAGAGGACGGACTGCACCTACTGCAGGTATAAAATATGTACTGCAGGTATGAGATATGTAGTGCAGGTATAAGATTCAAGATTTAACTATTGTCCCATAAGTGGGAAATGTCTTGGGCTATCAACCCATGCTGCCAGTTTTGTTTTTTTTATTAGTAATTTCTGATAAATAGCATGTTATTGATGGAAGGGATTGAAAAGTGGAACGTTTAGTTTAGTCAGCTTTTAACTGACTAAAATATCTGCATTTAGTCATAGTTTAAGTCGACGGACATGTGTATGTTTTAGTCAGTGTTAGTGGTTCTGCCTAATGCTTATCAGGCGTTAGCTTGTGTGCTAACCCATCATTGGTGGTGATCACTCAGAACTGGGCATTTCTGGGAGTAGCCCCACACCTGGAGGACTGGTCCCACATCAGCCCTTACAGTGACTCTGCAGTGGGGACGTCTCGAAGCTCTCTGCACAAAATACTGATGGAAATGCGTGTTGCAGTGCAGGAGGGGATCAAGGCTCTGGAGACTAAAGGTGAGCTAACATTTCCACACTCACGTCTCCTTTATAATGTGAATGATCCAGGACCTGATCTGTGCTTGTCTCCACAGAGGTCCAAAGAATACAGCACTACGCAGGTAAGTACCCCACATTTTTTTAGATTAGATTTTAAGCCATCTGGAGTATTTAGATTTTATTTGTTGCTTCAGTTTCTAAGAGCTCCACGTTAGCTGCTTTAACTGCTAGCCTTGATAGGCTTCACATGGCTGGAGCTGAACACTCGCTCAGTCCACTTCTATGATTGACGTCTATGATTTTAACTATGATACATTTAGCATTGCTTCATGGGACATGTGGAGATGTGTTTCCAGGTTTTGGAAACATATCCATGGTTTGGGTAGGTGTGGTCCGAGTAGGAGTATTAAAATAGGAATGTGTAAATAAAGTCACTTTGGAGTTGAAGGTGTAATTCCATTCTTTTCATGATTTGATGATTTGTCTTATATGGTGGCTGTGCTCTCCAGTGCAGGTGACTATGGACATCGACACTGCTCACACAGCCCTGCGGCTCTCCTCCGATGGCAGAGAGGTGCGTCACGGTGAAGTACCCCAGACCCTCCCTGATCTACTCCTGCGCTTCGACACTCTCACAGGGGTGCTCTCCAAACAGGGCTTCTCCTCAGGGGCCTTCTACTTCGAGGTCAGAGTCTACACGATGCAGTTTCTCAGGTCGTTTTCACACCTGCCTTGTTTGGTTTGTTTAAAACGAACCAGAGTTCGTTTGCTCCTTTGATTCAGACCTTTTGGGCTGGGGTGAATAAAAACCAAAAAGCTGGGTCTCGGCACGGTTCCATTTGAATCCTGGTGCGGAGTTGAGAATGCAGACCGGACTCGATCCGACACAGTTGGCTTTTTGCACTTAACGAGCTCCCGTCGTATGTCGAGCATTATGGGAAATCAAGGCTGACGAAACTAAACTAAACAAAACTTACGAGGCTTACTTACGTTTTGCGTGAAGAGCAAGAGTCAGAACTTGATGCGCACATGAGCGCTGTCCTCCGTAGTCGTCTTGCCCTGTGACTTTGTCGTTTGGAAATTGATTGTACAATAGTGTAAACTTCACGATGCTGCTCAAACATTTGTGCAAACTGTAAAAACTGAGCAAACCATATCGCTAAGGCTAGATTGAAAACAGCACTTAACACCATTATTCTCCTCCTTCCGCGTTTGGACACGGCGTTTGGACACGGCTCATTTCTGTCCAATGGCTGCGCGACCTCAGCACACGTGGTTTTGTTTCTAGATGTTGGTCCGCTTGGGAAAAAACTCCAGTGTGAAAGCGAACCACACCAAAATAAAAAAATAAAATAAAAAATTTGGTCCAGACCAAAGCAAGTGAACTATCGGACTTTCCTGGTGTGAAAACGACCTCAGTCTCACTCAGTTGTGGTATTGATACTTTATGGTGACATCATGCTGGGGGTGTTCAACAGTACAGTGGTACCTCACCTTACGAAATTAATTCGTTCCAGAAGTGGTTTCGTAACTTGAATTTTTCGTAAGTTGAGTAGCTATTTCAATGGAAAAAGCCTGATTCGTTCCAAGGCCCCGTTCCAAGTTTTTTTTTTATAGTGTAACATTTTTTTATAGTGTAACATTGTGTTCTGCGTAGAGACTGTAGACCCAGGACTAAACCTGGACTAAACCAGGACTAGACCAGGTGGATTAAAGCGCCACGTGCGGGTCTATTTCCTGGTTTCGTGCTAGCTCTGCTATTAGCAGCAGCACCGGTGTACCTCACGAGTCACGGCTGAGGCGAGCAGCGACTGTGGGGGGAAGGGGAAGGACGGAGTAGTGTGCGCGCGGACATGTGTGTGATAGCGCAGCATGACCCGGCGCGGGGCTGCGAGCACGAGACCCGTGCTCAAACCGTGACCTGGTCTCTAAACCAGGTCTAAACCAGGATTAAACCACCGCGTGCAGGTCTATTTCCTGGTTTCGTTTCGAGTCACGGCTGAGGCGAGCAGCGAGGGGGACCGCACGCAGTCTGAGCGCATGAACGAACGCATGCAAGAGCCGCGGTGGTTTAATCCTGGTTTAGACCTGGTCTAGAGGAGGCACGGTTTGAGCACGGGTCTCGTGGTCGCAGCCCCGCGCTGGGTCATGCTGCGCTATCACACACGTGTCCGCGCGCACACTTCTCCGCCCTCCCCCTTCCCCCCACGCTTCACTATTAATACATTTTGTTGAAAATCTATGAAAGTTTGAGTTTTTAAACAGAGAGAAATGTGAGAAAAGTTTAAATCCACTCTGAGAAAAGCGTATAATGTGTGTGGCTGAGCGCGCATTATTTGAATTTTTGAGATTTCGCGTTTCGTAACTTGAATTTTCTTTCGTATCTAGAGACCAAAATTTAATGTGAAGGCGTTTCGTAACTTGAAATTTTCGTTTGTTGGGTCTTTCGTAAGGTGAGGTACCACTGTACTTCTCTGTACGGTGGAATGTTCAGTAGTTACCACGGAGACACAATGGACACATTGGCAAACACAGTCAAAAAAGTTTTTAGATAGAAGAAGGAAATAAATGTACTTTATTTGAGGGACTCACTGTTGGCTAATGCTAGCTAGCGTGTAACTGTAATTTGATGTGACTTGACTCAGGAGACTTGATTAACAGTAAAATCAGGTCTCCTGTTGTAGCTCTAACTAAGTCAACTCTTTCTGATTAGATTAAGTTAAAACAAAGCTCAGATCAAACTCGAATTTGAGTAACAACTTCAGACAGAGCAGTGTCTACAGTTAGCTTTACACCCCAATGTTGATGACATCAGTAAGCTGATTGTTCAGCCACAGGGCCTTAGGATGACCTATTATTTGGAGTTTTTGAAGTTACCACTTCCTATACAAATGGATAAGACTTGAAATGTTATGGAATAATACAATATTATTAGCTACAGAGTGAACAGTTTCTCAATGAAAACTTATATTAAAGAAGACATATTGTGCTCTTATTGTTCTAATCTATGACCCCTGTGGATCATTCTGTTACAATTTGGACATTTTAAATCACAATATTCATCTAAAATTACTTAATAAAAGAGAAACAAGTCCGCTGAACAGTTTTCAGAATAGGACTGATTTAGGAGAGTAAACTGCACACACATTTCTGATCCCCGGGCTCATATTATGGTCTGTCCTGCAGGTCCAGGTGGAGGACATTGCATCTTGGGAGCTTGGCATTGCCGTGGAGACAGCGGACAGAAAAGGTCAGATTACAACACACCTCAGCACTGGCTTTGCTGTCCTCACTGTCCTGGATGGCACCCTGACCGCCGGAGACCGCCCCCCCCCCCCTAAGGAGCTCCACCTCCCCCACAACCCCCAAAAGATCGGGGTCTTTGTCAACATTGAGGACGGCGAGGTGGGCTTCTACGACGTCACCCACAACACACACATCTACTCCTTCAACGGCTGCACCTTTCCTCAGGTCAAACTCCACACTTACCTCAACCCCTCCCCCCAGCAGAGGGTCAGCGCAGGCAGGCTGGTGCTCACCCCGGTCACATGCACGCCCCACAGCCAATCAGAGGCCAGTACAAGCTCGGACTCAGACTCAGAGATGGACTTTGATATAACCACGCTCATGGACTTATGAGGGACTGGGCTCTCAAAGTACCAGAATGTACAGGTTCTCATCTTTATCTCAGGCATTGATACTTTGCAGCTGTCATGAACATTCTCTTGTCCAGGGCTCCCTTGAAAAAGAGGTTTTTTAATCCCAATGGGATTTCCCTGGTTAAATAAAGTTATAATAATATTTAAAAAATCTCTGGTGTGGTGTGATGCTAACTGTAGGTACTGCTATATCTGAGGCTTGTTTTTTTAATACAATTTGACCAGAATTTGACTTAGTTGGAACTATAACAAGTGAGATGATTTGTGCTGTTAAACAAATCATGTAATTACAGTCACAAAGTAGCTAGCATTAGCCCACAGTTTTTCAATGAGTCACTCTCTCCTTTTTGTTGAAAATCAAACTTCTAAACAGGACCATGAACAGATCACAGGCTCCTGAAAATGTTGTTGTTTAAATCCATTTTTTCAGAGTTTTCAGACAATCTAAACACTTTTTTGTTTGCTAGTGTGTGCATTGTGTCACTGTGGTAACTGATGTACATTCCATCATACATATACATGTAGAACACCTTCTTGATGTCAAGGCAAACTATCAATATAAATATTAAAGGAGCATTATGTTACTTTTCTGATGGAAGGTCTGACACCTGCTTGGGCTTGTCATAGATTCATTGTTTTATTGCTTTGCATGTAATTATCTCCCTGGAGACAAACAGCGGATGTCACCAGACCATATTAGTCAGATCTGTGAAGAGGGAACACATTCAGTGTTTTTCAATGTATTTTTAAGCAGCAAAAAATGTTTAAATAGAATTTTTCTTTTGTTATTGATCCTACATGGATGACTGAGGAATTACACAAAGTTGTACTTTCCTGCACAAAAACATACCCATACTTGTCAGAAATGAGTTACAAATATGAAGATCCTCCATGTTTTTAAAGTCCATCTGCCCTCATCATAACTCAAATGTTCTAAGTCAGGGGTCTTCAACGTTTTTCAGGCCAGGGACCCCCAAACAGATGGCAAACTGGGCCAGTAGGGGGTCCCCCCTACTATATATACGGCATAGAATTGTGTTTTATATTAAATTGAGCTTAGTGTCATGTATAAACATTGCTACTCTGTTATGGTACATCCAATACAAGGAAATAATACACAGGTTAATACTGTATTTTACACTATAAAATATAAAATTATATTATTTTAAAGTGAAATCAAAAGATTTCGCGACCCCCCTGCAGTACCTCGGGGGTCGCGACCCCCCTGTTGAAGACCTCTGTTCTAAGTTCTCTTCATCCGCTGACCTTATCCCTTGTTATCCTCAATTTGTAAATGTACAAATGTACCCATCTTGGGTTAAAACTGTTTCCAAATAAATAGAGATGGACCACGGAGAACTGAGACTTTGACCACCAGAGGGCGCAATATAACACACACACACACACACACACAGAGTGAGAGAGAGACAGAGAGAGAGACCTCTACAACTGACCTCTACACCCTGCCACACTGACCTCTACACCTGACCTCTACACCCTGCCACACTGACCTCTACACCCTGCCACACTGACCTCTACAACTGACCTCTACACCCTGCCACACTGACCTCTACACCCTGCCACACTGACCTCTACACCCTGCCACACTGACCTCTACAACTGACCTCTACACCCTGCCACACTGATCTCTACACCTGACCTCTACACCCTGCCACACTGACCTCTACAACTGACCTCTACACCCTGCCACACTGACCTCTACACCTGACCTCTACACCCTGCCACACTGACCTCTACACCCTGCCACACTGACCTCTACAACTGACCTCTACACCCTGCCACACTGACCTCTACAACTGACCTCTACACCCTGCCACACTGACCTCTACAACTGACCTCTACACCCTGCCACACTGACCTCTACACCCTGCCACACTGACCTCTACAACAGACCTCTACACCCTGCCACACTGACCTCTACAACTGACCTCTACACCCTGCCACACTGACCTCTGACCTCTGCATCATGAAACGTGCTGCTTTAGCCAAATACGCTCCGCACTGGTCATAGTTGGTTTAACAGTCGGTCTGTAAGTACTAAAGAACTGAACCTGGTTTTTTGTACAAATCCAGCGTAAGGGACAGTGTGAGCACCACCTCTGCAGCCAGATGTTTGTAAAGACAAACACCTGGCTGTAAACCACACATTTGTGTGATTCATTCATTCATTTTCTCCCACTCTCCTGTGTGTAATGTCCATATGTGTTTTTGTTTGTTTTGTTTTTTCAACAGTGTTTGTGGAAGCAAATTTCCCCTCTGGGACAATAAAGATCGATCGATCGATCGATCGATCGATCGATCGATCGATCTATCTATCTATCTATCTATCTATCTATCTATCTATCTATCTATCTATCTATCTATCTATCTATCTATCTATCTATCTATCTATCTATCTATCTATCTATCTATCTATCTATCTATCTATCGATCGATCGATCGATCGATCGATCGATCGATCGATCGATCTATCTATCTATCTATCTCTCTATCTATCTATCTATCTATCTATCTCTCTATCTATCTATCTATCTATCTATCTGATGTCACATAGTATTTGTAACTGCAGTAGTTATACTCGAGGCAGCGCGTGGTTTTGTGACAGTTTTTTTTTTTTTTTTAAACACAAAGCTGCAAATGTTCATAATTAGCACTAAAATTGACCAAAAGCACAAGGAACATTAGACAACACTATTAAAGCACCATAGTTTAGAAACTAAACAAAGTGGATTTATTGTTTAGTTCCACTTAAATTGTTAAAGCTGTTCTGACCCGGAGAGCGAGCAGACGTCTCTCTTTTTCCTCTCTTATCTATTGCTCCTGTTGTCTGCGTGCCTCTCTTGTTTTTTGTCATTTTCTCGCTTTTTGGAGCAGATTTTCCAAATTCCAAAAATATGGATGTGATCAGCTGGACCCTCAGCGCTATTGATACTCTTTTTTCACGGAGGAGTGCCGCTCCGGGAGAAGCGGCGTGTCCAGACGGTACTTTTGCTGCTGGATATGCGAGGGACTCGTATCGTGCGTGGCAAGTCGTATGTTTGGCACCAATGTACCTGGAGGATGTGGAGGATATTTACGTATTTGGATTTCTGATAGCTGGACATCTGTTGATTGGCCTGGGATTGTCCATGATCTATCGCATAAATTGTAAGCTGGCAGCTAGTAAAGAATCCCCTAAGCTGTCTGCCGAAATTTCGAGCCATTGTGAAGACGTCGGAGATCTCGTGAAAGGATTACATCAGAAAGTGGGACAGGTTGAGGTCCTTTTGGAAGGATTTCAACCGAAGGAAACATCTCGACGTTTGGATATCATCACGGGGATGGTGACAGAACTGTGTAAAGCCAACGCAGCGCAGTCTGTGCGCCAAGAGGAACTAATGAGATCTCTCATGAATCTTCATGGCGATATGAAGATGGGGGTCTGGCACCCGAGCTCAGTCTAAATTATTTACCTGGGTCTCTAAAAATGTATTTTCATCAATGCTTAATTAACCCCCCTGGATTATTCTCTCCTGTGAAAATCGGTCCCAAACAGTTATCTGTGTTTTGACTTCGCCTCCCTGCATAAACAAGGCCAAGGCCACAGAATGTGGTTTGTTATCTGGACTCTACATAAACATAGCACACACTCTTACACTGTCACTGAAAACAGAAACAATAGTAGAAATTCCTGTCTTTAGAAAGGTCTGATCTCTGCTCTCGGTTCAATCAACTTCATTGATTTCCAATCTGACCCCTTCCTTATGTAACCAACAAAAAAGATCACCTTATGTTATATCTCCAACTGTTTTTCTGTCATTACATGTTGTTAAATTGTCACTGATTGTACTTGTATTGCATCTTTTCTGTTCTGCATCTCCCAGTCGGCGGCGCGCGCAAGTGCAGCGGCCCCTCCCCTACCCACTCTATCACTGTCCTGCCTGGTTAGTGGGGAAACGAAATTTCGAATTCATTCTATGTACATGTACATGATTGTTTTTCGACAATAAAGCAAACTATGACTATGACTATGACTATAAAGAAAATTGTTAAAGGGATATGCCACCCCCAGGTCAAATTTGGGCATCTCCCCACAGTCCAGAGACTAAAATAAGTGGTGGAAAGCGTTTTCCTGCTCACCCAGCCATTGTCCGAGTCTGTCGCCACTGACCGCCGCGGTATCTGCAGCTCCTCCGCCTTAGACTGGAGTCTAACGTCGCCAGAGAAAGATTTCGGCCAAAAGGAATTAATTTGCTCGATGCGTTTCCCAATTACTTTATGTGTAGTGCGCATTCATATCGAGTGCAAATAAATGTGCAAATCAACACGGAGAGCTTGACTTGGTCATTTTGGGTGGGAACTATTTTCCAGTGCGGAAGAATAAAGCCGAAGCACGCACCACGCTGTGCAACAGGGGAACTCCCTTCCCGGTGCGTAACAGGGATTCCCCTGGCAGCGTGCTGCGTGATTCGGCCATGTCCTTCCGCACTGAAAAATAGTTCCCACCCAAAATGACCAAGTCAAGCTCTCCGTGTTGATTTGCACATTTATTTGCACTCGATATGAATGCGCACTACACATAAAGTAATTGGGAAACGCATCGAGCAAATTAATTCCTTTTGGCCGAAATCTTTCTCTGGCGACGTTAGACTCCAGTCTAAGGCGGAGGAGCTGCAGATACCGCGGCGGTCAGTGGCGACAGACTCGGACAATGGCTGGGTGAGCAGGAAAACGCTTTCCACCACTTATTTTAGTCTCTGGACTGTGGGGAGATGCCCAAATTTGACCTGGGGGTGGCATATCCCTTTAAGAAAAAGGTCCATTCTGCTGTTAGGAAAACACTATAACTTTTACAGCTATTTCACCAGAATGGAAGAGACTGTTTAAGGATACTTGTTATCCCCTTTACTTAATTTAACCAAACCAGTATGTGCAAGATGGCCTCAGTTCATTAGAAAATTAGACAGTGACATGCATTATTTTCTGTAATAAAGTAGTTCTTGAGTAAAAGCAGCGTTAGCAGTGAGACAAGTGGGCCTCTTCTGAGCTCAGTGCTAAAACGGCCAGCCGAATCAGAATCTGATGATCAAAACTCTGGTGTCTGGTCCCTTTCAGGATCTTCATGTTCCTCTTGCTCGTCCCTTTCGGGGTCTTCATGTTTCCTTGCTCAAGTGAACATACAGCGTCCCTCAGCAGCTGGGATGAGCGTGATCCAGTTTATGATCGGAGCAGCTCTGAACCCTTGACCCTCGTTGGGATGGCAGAAAACGCAGTCACTGTCCAAGAAGAGGATATGCCCCACACCTCCTAAGCTCCTAAGTGCTCCTGGTTCCGGAGGATTCTTAGATTCTTCAGAGGCTTTGTGCGTCAGCATCACTGATCATCATGATCAGTCATGACTTTTATTAATACATTCATTATTATTGCACCATTCACTTGTCCTGGTTTTGTTTTCAATTTTACACAATTCAAACATGTAAATATCAAAATATAAAGTATAACCAGGGGTGAAAGCCCTCGTGGAGTACCCCTAGCTGGTGAAACTTCCACACAGAGAAGTCTCTGAAATAATTGAGTCTACTGTAGACTCAAACATCATTTAAACCTGTAGGTATTTATTTATTCTTTTCCACTGCTTTTAGATTTTAGATTTTGTCTTAGAAGTTTTTGTTTTGTCTTTATATTGTATTTTATACACTTCTTTTTGCACTGCTTGGCCAGAGAGAAACGAAATTTCGATTCACTGTATGTTGAACACATGGCAGAATTGATAATAGAGCTAACTTTGAACTTGAACTTGACTAAACCAGGGCGAAGCTAGGACTAAACCAGGGCTAAACCAGGACTAAACCAGGGCTAAACCAAGACTAAAACAGGGCTAAACCAGGGCTAAACCAGGACTAAACCAGAACTAAACCAGGGCTAAACCAGGGCTAAACCAGGGCTAAAACAGGGCTAAACTAGGACTAAACCAGGGCTAAACCAGGACTAAACCAGGGCTAAACCAGGGCTAAACCAGGGCTAAACCAAGAATAAACCAGAACTAAACCAGGACGAAAACAGGGCTAAACCAGGGCTAAACCTGGACTAAAACAGGGCTAAACCAGGACTAAACCAGGGCTAAGCCGGGACTAAACCAGGGCTAAACCAGGACTAAAACAGGGCTAAACCAGGACTAAACCAAGAATAAACCAGAACTAAACCAGGGCTAAACCAGGACTAAAACAGGGCTAAACCAGGGCTAAACCTGGACTAAAACAGGGCTAAACCAGGACTAAACCAGGGCTAAACCTGGACTAAAACAGGGCTAAACCAGGACTAAACCAGGGCAGGACTAAACCAGGACTAAAACAGGGCAAAACCAGAACTAAACCAGAACTAAACCAGGCCTAAACCAAGAATAACCCAGAACTAAACCAGGACTAAACCAAGAATAAACCAAAACTAAACCAGGACTAAACCAAGAATAAACCAAAACTAAACCAGGACTAAACCAGGGCTAAACCAGGACTAAACCAGGACTAAAACAGGGCTAAACCAGGACTAAACCAGAACTAAACCAGTGCTAAACCAAGAATAAACCAGAACTAAACCAAGAATAAACCAGAACTAAACCAGGACTAAATCAGGACTAAACCAGGGCTAAACCAGGGCTAAACCAGGGCTATGTTCCACAGTATGACATTAAACAGCTCTACTTTACATTTATTCAATTACAGGTGGTTTTATAGCTCAAAAATACATAGAAAAACAGGCATTCTGACTGAGCGGGATCACCTCTCCATGGATCTGACCAGTAACTTGGTCTTGCTTGGTCTCCATGAAGATAGAAAGGTTTAATGCCATACTGTGAAATATTCCAGACAAAGCAAAACCATCTCATTTGAGCCCTTTAAAGCACCCATACTGCACTATTTTCTGATCTGTTATAATGTTGTTTCTTCATCGCAAACACACCTGGAGTTGTGTTTTGTTTCAGTCACATGTTTAACACACAAACCTGCATATTTAGGCTGAGTTTTTCTCTAAGACAGAACACACCATCTTGAAAAAGCCATCCCCATTGCTCCCCAAGTAATTAAAGTGTAGTACAGTAATATATGTAAAATAGTATTTGTAAAATGCATATTTAAATGACCAAATGAGTGGTCTAAATTGAAAATTTAAAAAATAGTACAAAATGTTTTTTTTTGCTATGCTTTATTGTTCATGTGCAGAACGGTGAGGGGGTTGACAGAGGGTCTAGGCCTCCTGTGCCATTTCATCTTTATCTTCAGCTTCTTCTCCAGTGCTGTGCTCATCTCTTCCAGAAGAGAGCACTGTTTGTTTGTATTTCTCCGCTTTTCCAACGCACCACATCTCTCAACCTGTAGGGAGCGCTCTTCCTCTATTCTTGTCGAGAGCTGCTCTAGCACACGACATCTCTCGACCTGCAGGGAGCATTCTACCTTGAGGTCTTCACAGGTTCTCAGGATGTCGGCCATCTGGTTCTGTAGTTCCGCTCTGCCATTTTTCTCGACCTCCACCTCCTCTTCTAGAGCACAGTTGCTTTCAAGCAGCAAGAAGTTCTCTTCCTCTGACCTCTTCAGTTGGTTCTTTAGCTCCTCACAGGTGCTCAACATGGTGTCATTCTCCTCCTGTATTTCAGTTCTCAGAAGTTTCTCCTGTTCCAACTCCTGCACCAGAGCTCTGTTCCTCTTGCGCTGCCAGGAGCGCTGTTTTTCCATCTCCTTCAGCAGCTGCTTTAGAGCACTGTACCTCTTCTCCAGTATGGAGTGCTCTTCCTGAAACCTCCTAAGAGTGTCGTTCAGCTCCTCACAGGTCCTCAAAATGGCATCTTTCTCCTCCTCCATCTTTTGGAACTGTGGTGCTGTGTCCTGTATTTTGTGGAGCAGCTGGACCTTCTGCTCAGCCTTGATTTCTGCCACCTCTTTCTGCAGTGCCTCAAAAGCTTCATCTTTAGACTGTAGCTGGTGTTTCAGTTCATCTGACTGGTCTCTCAGTGCTCCTCTCTCCTCTTTCACTGTGTCCAGTTCAGATTTGAGGCCTTGCAGTTGCTTCTCATGAGATACAATAATGAGCTTCATTTTTCTCAGCAACTGCAGCTTCTCCTCCTCGTGCTGGTCGCGGTCTCTCTCCCGAAGCTGTTTGAGGTCCTCCAGCTCTTTGAGCAGGTGTTGCTCTCTCACCTCAGCAGCTTTAGAAGAAGTTTGGAGTGGTGACATGACTAAGGCCATGCCCTTCTCGTCCTCCTCCTTAGACCTCTGTTGTTTTTGAGGTCCTAGCTTCTCCCTTTCCAACTCCTCCAGAGTTAGAAAGGTGTGGACCACTTGTTTAGATGGTCCAGAGGTCTGCTGTGGGTTGGTGGGTACCATCTCCAGCTCCTCCATCAGGTTGAACTCCTGGCTGTAGAGGAGTTCGTCGTCTTCAGTGGTGTAATCTGACCAGTCTTTGGGCATGTTTGTGTCTCGGTCGAAGGCTGAATTGAAATGAGTTTGTTCAGGACTTGTGCATCCCTCACCCATTTCTCAGTCTTTGATCTAATGATGTTCATAAATAAATAGAGTGTTGCTATAGTTACCTACGGCGTCCTGGACGTCGCGCTGGTGAAACTCAAGGTTTACCTGGCTTCTTCGCGTATGGATTATTCTGGCGGTTCCCTGAATGGAATAACCACGGATTGTAAAAAGTTTGACCTGCTGTTATCGCTGGCTCCGGCCAGCTCTCCCTGACGCCGGGCGTTTGCCTACATGTCGCCGGCCGGTGAGGATCCAACAGCGGGGCTGTGTGCGAGGAAATCTCCGCTCGCTCGGTCGTGCCGCTCAGCAGACTGTGCGCTGTACGTACAGCCCTGTTAAACACTCGATCACTCACAAATAAGATCCTGAACGATTTGATTGAGCTGGATTGTCTCATGGTCACGGAGACGTGGCTAAAACCAGGTGATAACAGCGCCTTCTCCTCCCTCCTCCCTCCCGGCTGCTCTTTCCTCAGGAGGCCGCGAGTGTCCAGTCGTGGTGGTGACCTGGCTTCTGTTTTCAAACACTTGAACTGCCGTTTTCTCCCA